>JABSTQ010009940.1:0-416170 GCA_013358835.2 Ixodes persulcatus
AAAAAATTGTAACGGGTATTCGCTGCTTTGAATGTAAAAAAAAAAGTTGCACCTCATAAGTGAAGGACATTTCTTCGCGTGGGAATGATGTTAGAGTTTTCAGGTTGCAATTTGGGGCTCCCCCGAAGAAAACACTCTGTCACAACTTATTTAAGCGAGACAAAAACACGAATGTACCTTCGGATTGTCTTTTGAAAAAAGAGCAATGTTCAAAAATTTTAGAATGGAGCTACGTTTCAACTTTACTGTTCTTATCAATCAATTTTTTTCGTTGTTGCAGTTCCCACTTCTCATTAATGTCTTGCTTATAACCGTTTTGTAGAATAGGCGAATAGGATGAAGAAGCAAAAGGCAATTTCGAACCACGTACGTCATTGCAATGTCAGTATTCCCTGGAAGAAGTGGATTGTGCACAAGCAAATCTGACGCTATTACTGAAATTAAGAAAAGCGGAGTTACAAGAAAAGCAGTCTTCTTGCGCGTCCAAAAGAAAAGAAAACAAAAACGGGAGAGCGTCGTAGTGCAAAAAAAAAAAAAAAAAAAGTGATATTGGTCACGCTATATACGGAACACAAATTCCGATTGTTAGCGCCGGGCGACTAACGACTAAAGTCTTCGTCGCCGTCTACGATATAAGTCGGCACCCTTTGGACCCGCCGTCAGCAACTCTTTTCATTTTTCAAAGTCTACTTTCTTTTTATTTTTGAGGAGGAGCTACGACGTCGCGTTCTTTCTTCCTCCTGCTTTTATGTTTTTTTTGTGTGTGTTTTGTTTTGTTTACTTGACGTTCGAACCATCGCGCATTTTGTTTTGCCTTGGTTGGATTAGTTTTTCCTCTCTTTTCTTCACTTCTGCGCTTACTACCGCCAGTCCGTCTGCTACGCTGCGCTCGTTTGAGTTTCTAATCCGAAATTTTCATTCGTGCTTTTTGGTATTTATTAAATATATTAAAAGTGCAAGCTCGTTATACATTTATATTCGAATTTTATTTGTCTACGCCGGAACGTCTGCTATGGGTCATCGTTTGTTGATCAACCGGCCGCCTTTAGGCATACACCAGCACATGCTTGGAGATGGCAGACAGGTCATGTGCTGCCTACCACTGCAAAAACAAGTTTTTGCGATGTGTTAGAAAATCCTTCTTCCGTTTCCCGAAGAACGAACAAACGTGAGTAATTGAGTTGCTGCAGCATTCAAATTAAACTAAAACAAACAACTGCAAAAAAAAAGAAAAAAGTTAAGCCCCTTTTTTATGCTGTTGCTTTCATCTTTTTCTTTTCCTTTTTTGTTTCATAAGCGTTGCAATGATCGTTTTCGTTGAAGGAGCTTTTGCTGTGTGATTTGTATTTTTCTATCGTCTGCTAACTTTTTGTTTTATTCGCCGTTGTTCGCTGTTTGTTCCCCATTTCTCTTATTTTCGTCTAGAAGGGGACCCATCTTCCTGTAAAGTTCGGAAAACGTTTGCACGGTCATTTCTCGTTACTTTTTTCTTTTTGTTGTGCTGCAAAGGCTGGTTCGCTTGCTCTGGTAATCTTAACATGTTGTTTGCGCACGTTTTGATGATCACTATTTAGGTAAGGAACGGTGACAACGCAGTCTGCAACGGATCAACAGTAACCTCTTACGACGCAGTTCAAGCAGCTAAACGCCTTTCTTCCGCTTCCCAGATGCGCTCCAAACTCGTGTGATCCCCTGAGTGGCGTTTGAGACCGCTATATAAACTGCTCTATCTTTGCTTATGCGTGCTTTGTTATTTGATTGTCGTTGCAGTTGCGATCAGTGGATTCCGCTTCGCAAGCGGACTGACCGTAATGAATTGTTTCAGCTGTTGGGGTGACGAAACGGGGCTCGCAAGCGTCTGCTTAAGTAGACTCCGAGTCCTTTATCGGCGTTCGCCGCCGCTTCCGTGGGTTTTCGGAGGAATTAAAGCGCAGACCGCATGAAGCGTTTTTGCTCGCGATTCAGGCGCCTCGGCGTCAAACTGACGTCATTTCCTGCGCGCGGGCGCGCGTTTTCGCGGGAGCGTTGGTTTCTAGCCGACCCAGAACAAGACGCGCGCGCCGAGGCGTCGAAGCGGCTCTCGCCAATGAGGGTCGGTCGAACTATCACGTGATCCTGCACAGTACGCTGTTTCGTATTCAGCACATTTCAAAGCATGCAAAGGCATTTTTATTTTTGATATAAAAATTGAAAAGGTGTTTCTTTTGACGCACAAACCCGTTTTATTTACTTATTTGTTCATTTAATTCTCATTTTGTTGTATTTGCGTCAACATTTACATCGCGTGTTGAGAATTCTGTTATCTGGCAACGCTGATAACGCGCGGCCGGCGGTGCTTGGCTTTGTCTGCATGCGGGTGCCCCGCGGCAGCTTCCGCGCGAGCGTTCATAGCGCGTCGCGTTTTCGCGTGCAGAAAAACGCGCCATGCGGTTTGCGCCACGCCGCATTAACTGGCGGCCACAGCTGCGTGCGCGACTGCTTAGCGCGAGCTAATAACGAGCTACCACAGTTCATTTGCAACGTGCATGCGGCACCATCAAGATTGCCGGACTTCGCAATGTGAGCTCGTTCTGAGCACGACCACTGAAGTAGTTGATGGAGCAGACGATGTAGCAGACGACGGTGCTCATCCGGGCTACCTAGGGGTGCTGAGGGGATCTAGTTCCTGTATAGGCTCCCTACGGGAGCCAGTGTTGCGCGTTTGATTCCACGTGCCGCGTGCCGCCCTCGCCGCTATTCGCCAAGATCCGATCACGTGAGGAGCCGTATCAAGTGTCGTGCAGCAAAGTAGACGTTGCACGCGCCCCGGCGTACGTTCCCTGCTTTTGAGCGCGCCGCGCGCCTCGAACGCGCGGCGCTGCTATTCGCCGAATTCAGTCACGTGAGGAGCTGAATCCACATGCCATGCCTGAACGCGCAACTCTGGCTCCCGTAGGGAGCCTATACAGGAACTCTACTACTAGTGATGACGTTTAGAGGCGGAAACGCGCAGGCCTTGTGTTCTAGGTGGTATTGAGCTGCCTCGCCTAGAGCCAACGTTACTAAAACACTCAGGTGGGAAACTCACCCCTGAAACTTGGGCCGCTGGCGTCCACCGAGACCGAGCTAAATACGATACCAGCGCCACCCTTTAGCGACGAGTTCAAACATGAAAGTTGCTTTACATAGCTACTCCGAGATGGCAGGAGAAATGGCGGCGTTGCGATCGCCATTAGCTCGGTTCTCGAGTACGGATCGGAGCCACTTTTTTCAAGCAGGCTCTATGGCAGTTTCCCAACTGAGTGGTTCTAGTAACGTTGCCTAGAGCACTATATAGCTCCTACGGAGCAGAGTAGCGCAATCCTTTGATCCGCGTGTTTTGCCGACAACATGGCCGACAGAGCAGCGCGGCGCGAGTCACGTGGTACTCAGGGTTCCAGGAGGCGGCCCTCCCTATGGAAGAACACATGGAGATCAACGCAACACGGCCGATTAAAAAAATAAACGCCGAGTTCACACTTTCCAAAACTAGTCTGTCGTGAAGTTGGTAAAGCACTAAACACTTATCAAAGTTTTCATAATATCAGATGCGTGTGAAAATTTTGAGAAGGCAATTTCCAAGGCAATGGCGTTTGAAGCAGACGATTTTTGTGCGCAGCGGTGAGGAATTTTCTGGGTTGGCCGGAGCGGGTCACGTGGACGGTGCGACGTCGCCGTGACGTCGCCGCGTCGTCTGCTGCATGATACCGTTCAGGCAATGTTTTTAAAAAAGTTACGTCCTTACATGGCACGCATCTTAGCGCAAATTATTCTAAAATGTTCCTTTATTATGTCAAAAACTAATTGACGTTCCGTACATCCCCCAATATTGAAGAAAGAATGATTTTCTCACGTTCCCATGCATTTCTGATCGGAGTTGGAACCCCGGGCGTTCGCCGCTAGTTGCCAAGAGATGGCGTTCTAGATTGCGCTACTCCGCTACTCCAGAGCGCTACTCTAGAGTTCCTATATCCTACGGGAGCCTATACAGGAACTCTACGCTACTCCCATAGAGTTATTACAATAAACGCTAGAGGCTCAGGTGGCGCTAGTGTGCGGTTGCATTTTGAAGCAGACAGCAAGCAGTCAGAAATTGACTTGCGGTAATGCATTTCTATGGGAAAAAGGCGAGTGCATTTTCTCTCTGCGCTCGATTATAAGAGCAAATATCACGAATAATTTGCACGTACTAGGCACATTGGAACATTTCTCAGTCACGCAGACGAAATAATTGGTCAGTTGCAGCATTTTTATTTGAAATTCGTGGCATAAAAAACGGTGTTAAAACCGCTACGTACGTGTATTTATGTGCACTATCGGACACTATTAGCGCGAACACGGCGTCGACGCTTTCCAGCATGGGGATATACGTGCCAAACGAACGAAGGACATGTGGAAAACCAAAGAGACGGCAAGAACTACGCAGTAACACTGGATAAGTAACTCCTTGTGCTTGCATGCAGACGACCAAAATAAATTGAAAGTCACGTAATATAGTCCGATTTGCAATAAATAAGTACTGCTTTATTCTTTCTGCTCATGAATATGTGCGAAGATGCTTGTTCTGGGTTCAAATCATCACCCGCACGCTCCAAATCTTTGCAAATAGGGAGAAGCCAGAGAACAAATGCGATATAAAAACTGCCCGACATAGGAAATAATAAGGAAAACACACCTTTAGTAGCGCACGTACTTGATTCTTTACGTTTCGAACGTTTTTTTTAATCACTCGTAAAGATGCACGACGGGGTCATTTTCATATAGTGACAGGTGGGCATATTAACAATATATACGCACCAACGGAATGCTGGCTAACTTTGAACACACTTTACATTCCTTTCGATCGTCATTTTGCTTAGAATCGTCGCTCGTTTCTACATACCTGCCATGGAACAGAGGTTTGGGCCTGAAATATAGACGCTTTAAACACGCGCCCGATACGCGCTAGTGTGAGCCGCCATTGCCGACCTTCTCCTGTCTTACCGAGATTCCTAGCCACTGAAGCGGGCGTTGACGAGCCTCCACAAAGGCGTATGCTGGGGAGAAGGACGCAGTAGCAGCTAAAGTGGCAATAACCTGTCCTGCTGTGGTAATAATGATGTGTGAAGCGAACGGAATAAGAGGAAACAAAACTGAAGGTCGGTTATGGCGGCGCCCATGCGCAGCTGCCTGAAAGCGTCTATAGCGAAGTTTAACATCGTTCAGTGGTAAAGAAAAATGCTGTAACTAAAGCAATTACACTTCCACCATATTAATAAAGGTACATACTATCCGGTACAACCGAAATAACAAAAGTTATTTATGTTATTTTCGGCCAAGAGACAAAATTCACGCGCGTTTTCCCATAGGAATACACAGGAAGACTGGAAAGTACAGGGTGAAACAAGGAGACGGCAGGCTCTTTAAATCGACCGGAAAATTCGGTTTCTAACCTATCGCGCTACGACTTTGTGCAGCGTTGCCCACAGATGGTGCATTTTTTTTGTAAAATTTGCAAAGAACGAACTTACCTGAGAAAAAAGTAAAAAGAAAAAAGCTTAGCTCCTATGGAAACGCGCAGCGACGCCACCGGTCTTCAAAGAGCACGGCGCCGTTCGCACGGGAGGCAAGAGATGGCGCAAGCGGTCGCGACGCCAACTGCCGCCAACGAACGAGCAGACGACGCCGAGAGCCAGCGTATTTAGCAGACAAGGAACTGCAGTTGCTTGTTGTTACGGCGCCTGTTTTGTTTCTGCGACTGTCGCCGCCTGCGAAACGCGCACCGCTTTTGAGTCGGAAAGATTGTCTGCTAAAGACGCTGGCTCTCGGCGCCGAATGCTCGGTCGTTGGCGGCGGTTGTTGCGCCATCTTGTGTCCCGTGCGAAACGGCGCCGTGATCTTTGAAGACCGGTGGCGTAGCTAGATAGGAGCTAAGCCTTTTTCTTTCTTTACTTTTTTCTCAGGTAAGTTCGCTCTTTGCAAATTTTACAAAAAAAAAATGCACCCTCTGTGGGCAACGCTGCACAAAGTTGTAGCGTGATAGGTTAAGAAACCGAATTTTCCGGTCGATTTAAAGAGCCTGCCGTCTCCTTGTTTCACCCTGTAGACTGCATGCTGTCAGCTTCAATTTGCAACCGGAAGTCCGTAGACACTAGCGCCAGCTGAGCCTCTAGCGTTTATTGTAATAACTCTATGGCTACGCGCTACTCTGCTCCGAAGGAGCTATATAGTGCTCTAGCCTCGCCCACTGACGAAACCATAGAGTTATTACAATAAACGCTAGAGGCTCAGGTGGCGCTAGTGTGCTGTTGCATTTTGAAGCAGACAGCAAGCAGTCAGAAATTGACTTCCGGTAATGCATTTCTATGGGAAAAAGCGAGTGCATTTCTCTCTGCGCTCGATTATAAGAGAAAATATCACGAATAATTTGTACGTACTAGGCACATTGGAACATTTCTCAGTCACGGAGACGAAATAATTGGTCAGTTACAGTATTTTTATTTGAAATCGTGGCATGAAAAGCGGTGTTAAAACCCCTTCGTACGTGTATTTATGTGCACTGTCGGACACTGTTAGCGCGAACACGGCGTCGACGCTTTCCAGCATGGGGAATATACGTGCCAAACGAACGAAGGACATGTGGAAAACCAAGAGAGGCGGCAAGAACTACGCAGTAACACTGGATAAGTAACTCCTTGTGCACGCAGACGATCAAAATAAATTAAAAGCCACGCAATATAGTCAGATTTGCAATAAATAAGTACTGCTTTATTCTTTCTGTTCATGAATATGTGCGAAGATTCTTGTTCTGAGTTCAAATCATCCCCCGCACGCTCCAAATCTTTGCAAAAAATGGGGAGCCAGAGAAAAGGTGCCCGATAAAAAATGCCCGACATAGGAAATAATAAAAAGACACACCTTTCGCAGCTCACGTGCTTTATTTTGCGTTCGAATGTTTCTTTAGCCGATCGTAAAGATGCACGAAGGAGTCAATTTCATCCAATGATAGGACGGGTATATTAGCAATATATAAGCACCGCCGAAATGCTAGCAAACCTTGAACACACTCTACATTCCTTTCGATCGTTAGTTTGCTTAGAATCGTCGCTCGTTTTCACATACCTTCCTTGAAACAGAGGTTTGGGCCTGAAATAGAGCGACGTTTAACATCGTTCAGTGGTAAAGACAAATGCTGTAACTAAAGCAATAGACTCCTTGCAGAAAACCGGCAACAGTGTGTCTCGGCATGGTAACCATGACAACAGCGAGGCGGTCAGCAGCAGCGTGACATGGTGAAGGGAAGCAGGTCGCAACCTTGCTGTGCGCCAACCGAGCTTTAGGCGCTTCATGTGTTGTTTCAAGGACAGTTTACGCGCTCCAGAGTATCACTGAAGATGCCAACACAGTGCTGTGTCCCGGTCTGCACGCAATATGGATACACTGAAAAAATTCAGACGGAAGGGAGTACCTGTCGGACCGTCCGCTGCCGCGACCGTTTGGAACCTCACAAATTCGCATGCATTTGATTAATGAGGATAATATATTGAATCTGCATTATACTGCTTTGCGTTTTCTTTACTATTGCTGTTAGTCAGTATACGTTTGACGCGGATAAAACGGATAAACGAGCGTCGGTTTTACCCGACGGATCCGTTGCCTTTCGGCGGCCTCGCGATTTTGCATGCAATTGCATCATACACTACGTTGTTATTTCATCGCACATTTATTTGGTGTTGCTGGGTAGACAGATACTGTTGGAACGTTTAAGTGGTTCGTAATAAGCCATATCACTGGCACAAGGAGATCGAAGACGAGGAAATGGGCCAGAGACGTCTTGAAAAGGAGCTCGCGGCAAGGAGCTGGCGGCCGGGGAGCGCGTGGCCGGGGCGCGCGTGGCCGGGGCTCGTGCTTGGAACGGGTGGGAACGACACGTCAGATCGCATCGCTTGCAGCTCGTAGATAATGCAAATAAAAGTTTGCTTGAAAGTAACCATCACACGACTACCAGAGGTTTCTATATTGGCGCCGAAACCCGGGAGGAACGACTGAACGAAGGGAACCTGGTGCTTTACAGCAACTTTCCATCAAGCCAAGCCAGGACGATCAACGATCATGGACGTCCTCAAGAAGAAACGGAAAACTCATCAGATGCAAGTGACACGACTCATTGGTGAGGCCGACGCGTTACTACTCTTAGCTACACCAAGAGTCAACGACCTCGAGGTTCTAATCGAACGTATTCATCTGGCCCACAACCACCTGAACGTATTGGACGCGGCGATCGAACCTCTGATCACGGGGCAAGATGCAGAAGCAGAGTTCACTCATGGAATCGAGTATTCGGACAAGATCGTCACGTACCTCACCAAACTCAAACAAAAGATGAAGAGCGCGGAGGGCAGCCACCCAGCAAGGGCACAATCGAGCGAAGATCGGAACGGAGGATACTCGGTGACATCAAAAATCAAACTCCCAAAATTGAAACTAACCCAATTCAAGAGGCAGCTAAAGGACTGGCAACCCTTCTGGCAGCAATTCGATACCACCATTCATCAAAATCCGGAACTCACGCCATCAGAAAAGTTCAACTATCTGCGATCAGCGCTGACCGGCGATGGAGCACATCGGTGAATTACAACCGGCCGCTGAGTGTTACGCGGACGCCATCGAGCTCCTGCATTAGCGGTTCGGGAAGCAAGAGACGCTTATCCAGGACCACATGGAAGGTCTCATGGACATACAGCCAGTACCACCACAACGGAACACCCGAGCCCTACGGCGTTTATACGACACTCTACAGGCGCACATCAGAGGCCTTACAGCGTTAGGGGTGGGCGAAAGGGCTTATGGGGCTATGCTCTACACAGTTCTTTGCGAGTGCTACAGAGAGATATCGCTCTCGATTTCAACCGGAAGATGTCGGCGGAGGAGACCGGGAAGGCCAACGCCGCAAGGGCATCAATGACAGACGCCAGTTTGGAATCCGTCCCACAGCAAATCCACCTGAGGGCTCTGCGGTCTCTCCTCGAATTTCTACGCATCGAGGCGGAGAGCCACGAAAGGACATCAAAACACCAGCTGGAAGACGTCGTCGGTAAGCCCAGACCTCCTTCTCTGACGCATGGCTCTGTGAAGAGGTCAACGATCAACACTCAGACTCGCAGCTCTACCGCGGCGGCATTGCAGGGCAGCGTGGACGGCTTAGAGTGCTTCCTATGCAAATCAAAAGCGCACGGAACACCGGAATGTAACGCAAGAATCGGTTTAGCGGAGAAGAAGCGTAGGTTGCAAGCAGACCGGAGGTGCTTCCGCTGCACGAAGGCCAATAACATGGCAAGATTATGTCGAGGAGCACCCAGCTGAGGCAAATGTCAAGGCAGGCACGCGTCCACCATGCGCGACTCGAATTACACGCCGGGACGAACGTCCACCAGATTGAATGAGACGGAACCGAAGGACCCGGCACCGGTCGATATGCATGTACGTGGGAACAGCAAGCCGGCAGTGCTCCTACAAATGGTTACGGCGTGGGCAGAAGGTACAAACAGAAGGAAACTTGCCCGTATTATCTTCGACAGCGGCAGTCAGCGCTGCTTCATAACTGAAGAACTGTCTCAGCGACTGGACTGCAAATTGCTCGGGACAGAGATCCTCATAATCGGCGTGTGCGGGGGCGAAAGCACTGAACGTACGTTTCGCAGGGTTCAAGTGACTTTGTGAGACCAACTCTACAACAAAAAATATGACATCGACGCTCTCAAGACACCTACCATATGTGAGCAGGACCTTCCGAGCCCAGATGAAGCCATCGTGGCAACATTAGAGGAACTCGGCTGTCCCGTGGGGGAGAACATGACCGGACTGGAACAACGCGGCGTTGACATACTGCTGGGATCAGACCACTACTGGGGGTGCATCCCAAGAAGAATTCACCGACTGAGCGGATGCCTGACTGCATAGAAACTGCATTCGGTTGGACGGTCCAGGGACGGACAGGCTCGGACTCGACCATCGTGAGTTGCTCCCAGGCGACCATGCTAATAGCAACGCTGCAGGATCTAGAAACCACATCGGTTCTCAGAGATTTCTGGGAGCTAGAAAGCGTGGGAGTTACCGACCCGCCAGTAGAGGATCCCTCGGACAGCGCCGTGAGACGAGAGTTCGGAGCCAACATTACCAAGACCGAAGGTAGATACGAAGTTGGCCTTCCATGGAAATCGGACGTAAGGCTGGCAGACAACATGGAGGTGGCAAGAAGGAGGTTCGAGAATCTGCGTAAGAAGTTGACCAAAAATCTGCGTGACCTGTCAGCGATTTAGCGCGACCCCCGCGAGTGTCCCACGGGACCCTTGCCGGATGCCCGGACAACACGAGCGGTCCCTTTCGAGGTAGTCGGCACGGACTTCGCGGGCCCCCTCTACGTCAAGGGCAAGGACCTCACATGCAAGTCCTACGTGGTTCTGTTCACGTGTGCAGTCACGCGGGCTGTGCACCTGGAGTTGGTTCCAGACCTGTGGACCCGGAGCTTTCTCTTTGCCTTCCGTCGATTTGTGTCGCGCCGAGGGTTGTGCCGCGTAATTTATTCCGACAATGCGTTTACCTTCAAACGAGCGTCGAAGGAACTCACGGAACTGTGGAAAACGTTGCGCCACCCAGACGTGGTCAGCCACTTTGCGAACGCGGGTATCCAATGGAGGTTTATTGTCGAGAGAGCCCCATGGTGGGGAGGATCTTACGAGAGGCTTGTGCACTCGGTTAAGGTGTCTTTAAGAAAGGTTATCGGAAGGAACTGTCTGGACACAGAGGAATTGACCACCGTTCTGATTTAGGTAGAGGCCGTGTTGAATTCGCGGCCATTAACATTTGTGCACGACGGGGTCGAAGAGGGGACCCCGCTCACGCTGGCCAGTTTCCTAGTTAGGAGGCGGCTGACGACACTTCCGCCGACGGTTGGGGACACGCTCGCTTCCACACCAGAGGGGCTTTGCGTGCTCTGGCGGCAGCGAAAACAACTGCTTAACCGATTTTCGGGAACATGGAGGGAAGAGTATCTTCGAGAACTCAGATCAGCGTACGCCACTCACAACAGGCAGTCTGCGCCCATCAGAGAGGGTCAAATTGTTCTGTTAAAAGAGCCGCTTCCAAGCCTGCTATGGAAGCTCGGGCGAGTAGAAAGAGTGTTCCACTGCCGAGATTCTCGGATCCGGTCGTGTGAGATCCGAGTGCATTGCCGCACCATTTTGCGAAGGCCAGGGCAGCTTGTCTATCCGTTGGAGTTAACGGAAGTTTAGAATGAACTCCCATCCATTCGGTGGTTAGTGTGTTGGAACGTTTAAGTGGTTCGTAATAAGCCATATCACTGGCGCAAGGAGATCGAAGACGACGAAGTGAAAAAGATAAGATTGAGAGCTCGTGCGTCGAATCAACATGGGAACGACACGTCAGATCGCATCGCTTGCAGCTTGTAGATAATGTCAATAAAAGTTTGCTTGAATTTAACCATCGACGACTACCAGAGGGTCCTACAAACTATATAGGATATATAAGAAAGTTCTTACAAGTTTCTTATATGGTTCTTATAGGGCTCTTATATGTTCTTATATATCTTCTATGATTCATATGTGTTTATTGAACACATAAATTTCTCATACAAATTAGATTTTTGAGTAGGGATCTAGCTCCAGTTAAGGCAAAACTACTCGCATACAAAACATTTATGCTCCCAACATTAGAATATGCAAGCATAGTTTGGAATCCACACCTAAGTTACCTAATCTCGAGGCTCGAATCTTCAGAACAAAGCTGCCAGATTTATATGCAGTGATTATTCATCCGAAACTAGTGTCTCGGCTTTAAAAGCTAGCATAAATCTTCCTAATCTAGAAAGAAGACGAAAAATAGCCCGATTGTGTTTTCTTTTTATCAAGATGTATATTACTCAGATTCCAATTTTCAATCTACTTAGTGCTGGGCTGTCAATTTCATATCATCCATATTAAATAATTCCTGCAAGATTAAACCATTTCAGTGCTTTACTTACACTTTACTCTTTTCTTCCTTAGCACTTTGCAACACTGACTAGAACAAACTACCTGTCTATGTTGTAACTGAGAGATATCCCATTTCATTTCAAAAGAAGTTCATCAATTTGTGTAACTGAACCTTGATTTGTAAAACTGCGTCATAACAATAACATGCTAATAAGCGGGGTTTTTTTGTGTGTGTGACATTTTGTTTGTTGGTGTCTATTTTTTATGTTCAATTACTTTGTTGTCTTTTATTTTTGAATCCCCCCTGATTTAATGCGTCTTTGGATGCCTTTGAGGTGAATAAAATTAAATGAAATGAATGCCTCTGCATCATTTATCCAATTGTTACTCTAGTTCATTTGATATGGTCCTACTACTTCGATTATTGCCATTTCATAGGTATTTTGTTTATACAACTCCCATGTCGTCCAGAGATAATTACACCACCCAGTTTCTCGCTTAAAAAAACAACACATCTGTCTCAAGATATCACTTTCTTGTATTTCACGACAATAATTGTAGGTTATAATAACTTTCCTGCGTTCTAAAATTGGTTCTTTAAATGACTCGGCGTTCACAGCTCTCATGTTAGCTCATGAAAAATAAATAGAGCCAGAACCCGCGTTTCTTCGACGTAAAAGCTACGCGCGAAGCCTTCAGCTCAGCTCTATACAGCGGCGCTCGTCAGCCTGCTGCCATGACGTCACTGGAGGCGTGTGCTGGCCTTCTCCTCTCGGTGGTGTTGCAGGAGCGTACCCAGCGCCACGCCAAGCCCATTCAAAAACTATTTTACACCTGCGTAGTTTTGCTAGTGCTCCTGTCTGCCGTCTCAATGGCGCCGAGCCAAGGTCCCTGAACAAAGCCGTTAAAGGCACAAAAGGCTGGAAGAGAAGGCATTAAAAAAACATTCAAAATCATTCAACTACAAAAAGCCGATCCCGCCGGGGAGGGCGAAGACTATCGAGATGCGCGTATGCCGGCGAACGTCACACGCCTCTGCAAAAGGAAACAAACAGACATTCGCCGAACCTCTGAGACAAAGACGCGGGCAAGAGAGATATACCGGTGGAGGATACAATATAGTATCCTCCACCGGTAAAACTAAAAATGTAACACTGTTACCTTTAACAAAAAAAACAACAAAAAAACACATGCATATGACTGTATAAAATGTACCGATCAAAATACAAAACAAATTTAAAAAACGCGATTTATGCGTTGAAAGATACAAAATACTCCGTTTCCCCTTACGATGAGCCGCAGAGAACACGTAGTGCCAACGCGGATATTCCAGTGCCGCGTGAATGTCAGGTGACCTTCCGGCGTGTCTCTGCAGTGCTCGAGACTTCAAGTCACGTGATATTCTCAACGCGCTATACTGGTTCGGGTGGCTTGTAGGCTCCGCTGTGGTAGAACGGAAGGGGAAACGGAGTAAAAGCTCAGAGTTCCCAATACTCTCAACTCCACCCCATTTCCCAACCCCCCTTTTTCCGAAGTCAGTGGATAATTAAATAGAGAGATCACATTCAATAAAGACGTGGTAAACAATAAAAATAGTAATAATAATACTTCTGAGTTATTTTCTGTTTTCTGGCATATCAACAAAACGTATCTAGTACCGTACTAATAGTATATTTTACAAGAATGTCTCGAAGTCTTCTCGTCGTATAATATATCAATATCACTATTTTGTTAAATGATAGAGAGAGGGAACGAGAAAGGAATTTAATCGTCATTATTGATATATTTGCGTATGCTATCTTGATTCGATGTCATATGTAGAGATGTGGGAAGGGAGTTGGGGAGTTAGATACTGGTTTGACGCGAAAGGCACCTTTGAGATCTACGATTGAAACGAACGAATAACACAAGAAACAGAACGGACGTTTCACATCACCCCGCATGGTTGAGGCGAAGCCTTCCCACCTCTTTCCACTTTAGCAAAAGGGAACACTGGAGAGGAGTTCCTTTCCCCTCCAGCGTTGTCGATGCTAAGGTGGAATAAAGTGGTAATAGTTTACCCTGAACTCTTAACTTGTCACCGACTAAAGACATAGTCGCCATCTTGGTGTGTTCTTTCGTGCATGCACGTGTGTCAGAGAAGCAGAGACAAAGAGATAGAGAATGAAGTTGCAGTCTTGCAAACGGTATTTCGTAACATGTCCACGCAAACATGTTTGGCAGTGTTCTTTGTCGTAATTTTCGTACATGATCAAATAAAGGTTCCTTATTACTCATCGAAAAATGTTCTTTATCAACAAATACATTTTTGACTTGCAAAGAGTGAAGTGATTAGGTGTTTGCGTATAAATTTAACAAAGTACCTAAGCCTGGCAGAGTATACGATACAGTCGATGCATGATCATAAATTTATTTCACTACTGAGATAAAAAGGTATTTTTTAAATGTATCTCGATACTGAGATACAGATAAGTGGAAGTGTATCTGCCACAGACACTGGGAAATGCCTTCAAAGCTACTACGTGCTCAGCACTATTCGAACACATCAAATCACAGATCCCGCAACAAAAATAATTAGCAAAACATCAACAGACCCTTTCTAAAAATACTTCTTTCTATGTTCCCAACTTTTTTCAAGAAAGCTACCACAGAAGACGGCAGTACGCTTTGAAAAACGTTTTCTACAGGGCAGAATTCAAGATGGAGGCGAAGGCGGACTTCTGCGTGCGCTGCTCCGAGCCTATTCGTGGAAGACAGTAATTTCTGCCGTGTGTGTTGTGTGAACACCGGTGGCATTGCAAGTACTTGGGCATTCGATTCGAGGAAAACAAATTTCCTCATGCAGCAGTTACAAATGCGTCAAGGGGACTGACCCCTCTGCAGCCTGGTTTGCCTCCCCTATCGGCACCGTGGACACACCCACCGAAAAGTCTGTCTTGCGCACAGCTTTCGAGTACTCATGCCGGCTGCTCCGAATCTCCGAACTTCGTCTCGCGGATGCAGAAGATGGCAGCTCAGATAGACGCTATAACGTTTGAGGTGCCACAGCTACAGGCCGAAAATGTGACTTCGCGTGGAAACATGCGATTTGCGAGTGTGTCGTGGGGCAAACCGATTTTCCGACGCTCCGCTTTGCCGCCAACAGGCACCGCCAGCGCAAAGCTTCGCAAGTGTCGCCTTGACCAGCCCAGGCTTTTCTCGTAAGGATGCACGGTCCCAAAGGAACAAGCCCACGAGGCCTCCAGCTCGGCTTGGCAATGCTAAGCAGTGCACGCTCAAAGTAGCGCCAAAGCGGCGGCAGCCGGAAGTCTTTTCGTCTCTCGCTTTGCTCACGGTACCAAGGCGTCCGACGAACAGGAGCTACTGGCAGCATTCATCAGAGAGAGAACGGTGAAATTGTCAAGACTGAAAACACGGCACCACTTGAACAGTTCCTTCCACGTTTCCCTGGACGAAGGACACCTTGAAATTGTTAACAAATCCGTGGCGTGGCCTGCTGGCTGCGTCTTCCGTCCCTTTCACGGCAGCTTGTTGCCTTTGCTGTTCTTCGAAGAGTTCGATGTCATCCTAACAACCACTAATGGCGTCACAGAAAACTAGCTTATACTACCAAATTACGAGGGGCTTCAGAACTAAAAGTGAGGCGTTTATCGCTAGTGCCAACGTCTGTGAATATGGTGACGTTTGTGTGACCGAAACTCTGTTACTTTTTTCTTGCAAAAACCCGACATACTTCTCAGATCAGTATTCCGTGCTGAGCAGGGATCGGAATTACACAGAGAAGGTTAAATACGGGTGCGGTGGTCTCGTAGCGTGAAAATCTTTATTTCGGGTAGTCAGAAAAAGAAACCTTGAGACCTACGAGCAATGCGTCTGGGTTGAGGTGCCAGCGTCAGACGGCTCTAATCGCCTCATCGTTTGTTTTACTTTCCTCCTAACTCCGAAACCCTCGTTTTTACTGAGCATTTCGCAGACCTTGAAAGCAAGGTTGATTTCTCGAACTGCAAAGTACACATTTATTGCGACTTCAATTTTTCTAAAGCCTGTTCACATGCAGCGACTGTGCAAAAAAGTGGTGCGACAGCCGACGCAGCGAGTGCGATAGCAGTGTTTAGTTTCAGATGATCCAAAAACTGCGCGATTTCGGTCGGCGCGAAGGGCTCTTCGGACACAGACGCTACGCGTTTGACGTTGTCTAAAATACAACAAAAACGTCTTAATAAACACAAATGTCTTACGAATACAATATGCAGCTAGAAATTTCTAATAATTCAGCATTAAACCAAAAGCTTTTAGGTGTATAAATTTATTTTTGAATTCGCAGCTATCGCGAATGAAAACTGGCTAATGAGCGGCTGGTTGACGAGAAACGGATTGCACCGACTCTACAAAATACCAACTTGGTGGAAACCAGTCGCAGAGCCTCTGCGACAGTGCGATTGCGATTTAAATCGGACATTTTCTGGAAATCGCACCGATTTTGAACGAGAATCGCAGAATGTGAAACAGCTTAAGGTTGATTAGTCAGCAGGGTTAATCCACACTGAGTGCACTATAGCGTAGTACGTGAGAAAGCGCAATGCCCATTTGAGTTCATCCATTCTAATAAACTGTATAAGCTTAACACTATCAAAAGGTTTGCCGCAAACGTTCTAGATTTTATAATAACTAGTTCCCTTTCTTTGATGTGAGTCACGCATGCGACGCGCTTGTAGCAGTTCGCAAGTTTCATGCGCCGTTATTCCTGTCTTTTTTCTCGTCATTCCTAGTGCGAAACATGCAACAGTTATCGAAGCTTTGACATGCTTTACGAGGGGCTATATGGCCGTCTGCGTAGCCATGACTGGTCTGGGTTCTTCAGTTTCACGAACGTTGACTCTTCCGTCGATATGCTGACGACGATTGAGCAGGATGCCATGGAAGAATTTACACCTAAAGGTTGTTCGAAGTCAAAATTACCCTGTTGGTTTTCAAGAAATTTGAAATGTTATATATGTAAGAAGCGACACAACCATAGACTATATAAGAAGCTGAATTGCGAGTATTGGCACTACAGATTCCCAATCAGTAGAACAATAGTTAGAAAAGCTTCGCGCCCGTTGCGAGGGACTTTACCAGGGTAGTCTGGAACGGGACATTAAAAAGCAACCGCGTTGTTTTTGGCGTCATGTATGAACACAGTGTAAGGACAATGTCAGCGCAGATGTGTTGAAAACTGAGCGTAAGCCTTGTTGCACACCGGAAGAAATATGTGAAGCGTTTGCTCGTCATTTCAATTCTGCTTTTCTGCAGTCAGATATCACGTCCGCTGGTATGAACCATTTGGAAAAAGTTTGACTGTTTAGTTTGTCAACGTGCAACACAAAACGAGGTGTTACTCGCTGTGCGTGATCGGATATCAAAACTTTCTACTGGCCCCGACAAAATCCTAAACATCATTATCAAGGGATGCGCCGAAATCCTGGTTCCAGCTCTAACATATGTGTATAAGTTGTCATTTAAGAGCGATGTGTTTCCTCCTCAGTTGAAACTGTCTGTGGTTGTCCCTATATATTCAAGTCTGCAAATCCCTGGGATGTGAACAATTTTGTCTAGTGAAACGTTTGTGCGGATTTTCAAACGTTTTCGATACTATTATCTACGAACGTCTACATTTTTATTTTAAACAGAAATTATCACAATTGGAGCACGGCTACATGAAAGAGACACATATGAATCTTTTCCTCGGGCTTAGCGCGCCTTTAGTACACAGCCGTGGTCAAGTAGACAATATTTATGTTAATATGTCAAAGGTTTTAGACAAGGTTTCACATAACATAGATTTGTCCAAATTTAATAAGTATGGGTATTGTGCTACTTACTGTTCATAGTTTTTATCGCCACAATCGAGATAGCCACAATCGCCACACTCGAGATAGTTTTCCAGATTGTATGTCTCAGCCGTTCCTATCCTTATCAGGCGTGCCCCATGGCTCCAACATTTAGCAGTCGTTGCTTTAGTGTTCATTAATGACTAGCCGTCGCAGGTACATAACTCCAAGTTCTTATTGTACGCTGATGACTTGAAATTGTTCCGAAAGGTTGAGAATGTGCAGGACTGCTTTCTGTTACAAAACTAAGTATATTCTGTTGAGAAATGGTGCAAAACAAAAAGACTGCAACTAAATCTCAAGAAACCTTCCTTAATGTCAATGAGAAGGACACACGAGTGCATTATGGTGCACTATATTCTCTCTGCCAGTTAGATAAAGCAAGTGTCTTTTTTGGTGTTTAAGTGAATTCCAGACTTAATTTTCACCAGCATGTGTACAACAAAGCCACTCAGGCACTACGATGCGTTGGTGCTGTATCACGGTTAACAAAAAGGTTTGTCAGATCACACAGCATTCGCTCTGTTTATTGTTTACTTGTCCGGCAGCATTTAGAGTTTGCATCCAGAATTTGGAACTAGTTGTCTTTATAATATAGCTATTTAATAGAAAATGTCCAGCTGAAGTTTATTCGTATTGCGTACGATAGACACATTGGTCGCAGGCTCTTTTATTGCTACAGCTCTGTTTTTGAAGAACTTGGCCTTAAGACTCTTCATGACACGAGGCTTGCACACTACTTGACTTTTTACATAATATTGTACATGGTACACTTGGCTGTGATGCGCTATTGTCGCTGTGTTCCAGACTCCCATATAGGAAAACATAAATGACTGCACAGTTTTTATACAGATATGCACGTCAAGTGTACAATGACATGGTTGCAAGATACATACAATTTGAAATGTTTGGAGCACGGCATTCTGAATTGATTTCGGTTTTGTATCGATGACCACCTCAAATATGGTTTGCTTATTGTAGGACTAATCATGAAAGATACATTGGCTGGCCACATATTCTATTACGTATAGTATGACGCACTTCTTCCTTCAGTCTAGGGCGGGACTTAAGTTGCAACGGAACGTTAAAAGGCAAAAGAAATACTTCCAGAGAGCGTTGACGCGTGTACTGACGGTGCACCTGACATCTAGATGCGTCATTATGGAAATGTCGTTTCAGGTTCTCGACATAGGCATGTCAAGCTGCAAATGTTTAGAACAAAGGAACTGCTACGCAATCCAGCAAGAAAGAAGAGTACAAGTGGTAAAATAGTCTAAGCTCCGGATAAAAATAACTTAAATAAAAAAAAAACTTAAAAACAAACTGGAGTTTTTGTGTCTATATAAAATTAGCTGTGATCGGCCTAAGCACTCACATCTTCCTTGAGGAAAGCACACCAACTATGGGGCTCACCGGGACCACGCTGGTGTTATGTGAGTTGTTTCAATTGCATAGATGGTCTGAGGGCCTAGATATTGATAAGCGTTGCTGTTATTTATATAACGCTCAACCTACTTCACAATGAAAATTTTCATGGCAAGCGCATTTGAAAGAATTACATTTCTATTACCTACGCTATTGACAATAGCTCTAATGAAATAGGCGCCAGATTTATATATTCAAGTTTAATGCGCAGCTCTAGCACCGCACACGATAACGGTGCACAACGCTTTTATCACATTCAACCTTGAAGTTGCATTTCTGAGCAAACCGAATATTTTTTTCTTTTCCGTCAATATGCCTTACAGAAGACAGACATGGACCTTATATTGAAGACAAAGTATTCTAAGTAAAATCTTGCCAAATTTGTATCGTACGTTTGCTTAAAATTCAGTTTCTTCAAATATGTTGAACGTACAAAAAAAAGTACTTAACCTGGTAGCCCTGGCTAGCATAGAACGTTTTTCTTAAATAAAGTTATTCCCTCTGCATTTCAAATAAATTTTGGAAAAAAGTCGCTATGTTTTCTTTTTTTATTATTTTGGCCCCCTTCAGACAAGTAATTGCGCCGTAGATTTTGAAAAGAGATTTCGGAAAACCCTTTCAAAGATAGCGGCTTGCGCCATATAGGGTCCTCCTTTTCTCCGAGACGGGCTTCGGATCGGATGAGTGTGCTGGGTAAAAAAGAAGTGTACACAAGTCCGCGCACTAATTTATGAGCTGTGTGCGAATTGTGCATGCCAATGGATAGAGTCCAGGAAATGTGTTCTTCACACAGGATGGTGATAATTAAGTGCCTTACGAAAGAATAAATATATGCCACTGCCTTCATAATCAGAACTATGTTTGAGATGTAAACAGAATAGCAAGAGCCGTTAGTGTGGGAACCAAGATTAGGACAACTATGGCGTAGCAGCAGTTGGTTACTGCGTTTGCCCAGTACCCGCATTATTGCCCTTAAAAATATACTGTAAGGCTGTATCTATGTAACCGCTTCTTTATTCCGTTTAGATATCTCGCTATATCGGGCAATTTATTTGAGAATCATTTATTTCTTTAATATTGCAAATATAAATGAGATACGTATACGCTAAATGAATTCAAGGGTTAGATAAAATGTTTCTACGTGGCTTTACTTAAATTGTATTTTTTATGTTGCAATGCTTGCAGTATCCCTCGCCTTTTTCGGAAGCGCTGCAGCCGAGACCTGTCGCAACGGAACGAGACCCGCATCGGTAAAAAATAAACTTTCATTGCACATTTGAAAAAAAAGACAAAAGTCGTGTGCTTATTTATAAAAGAAAAGCAAGGCTTTTTCCTACTTTCCTTTTTGGTAACATTTTTTTTTTCTGAAGCACACTGAAAACCTAAATATGTGCACAACTTATTACCTAATTTCTGAACTTACTAACAAGCATTCCCCACTGTGTAAATAAATTCTCGTGGAGTAGTTCCTTTAACTTAGTGATTATGTTACTTCTTTACACAGCAAGGAGATAGAGAAGGCTGCGACTATTACTGCTGGAACGATGTAACCAAGTCATGGGACCAATATTTCTTCGGGGACCGGGAACCATGCTTCGTGAGTAGCAAACCTAATCTTCCTAACTCATGTACCGGCACCCACGCACGCGGGAAATAGGTTTCCTATATGTGACTCTTTCAAAACTAGTCTAATTCCTTTCATTTTCAAACCCTTGAATGCAGCGGCTGTAGAATGAACAACAGAAATAGGTCTGCATGTGGTTTTCTTTCATTCGTTTTTTTACTACCAATTTGATGCCAAATGATATAACTTTATGCTTAATGATTTTCTCCCAAGTATAAACCTCAAGTGGTATGACAGTATTTAACATATCTAAGTTTAATTTCTAGCCTTTCTATCTATGCACACTGGCCTCGGATGTGGGTGGTGACTTTCCGAAATCACAAGGTACAATTTATATGAGTAGGCTGAAAAACTTTGCCTTCTCTGGCTATACCAATGCAAATAACTAGTATCCTGCTGTGACCTGAAAGTCAACTGAGGTGATTGCCGAGGCGCTGCACTCCCTACTGCACACGGTCGGTGCACAATCGTTTTTTATCCAAAGTCAGAGGATGGCAAATGTGCAAAAAATACACTGCAAAAACTATTACCATGAAACGTGAAACTGTAGCGTCACGTGGCTGTGATCTCACATGGCCAAGTAAAGTTATAGTGTCTCGAGACGTAACATGACTTAAACATTACCCGATGTATCAGCAGATAAATTTCCCCCTTAAATCCATGGGGAGGAAACGCTTCACGCGACGTCAAAATACGAGGTGAGGTTACTTTCCCCGCGGTATAACATTCTGAGCTTTACCCCGTAGGGAAACACTCCACACAAGCTTCTGTAACATTACATCACATGACGTTGCAATTTCCTCCCACTAAATTTTGCTAAAATATTTAGCGGCGAAGCGATTCGTGTTACCTCAAAGTGTCACGTGACGTCATTATGTGACATGACCATGTGATTTCCGCTAAATCTAGCCAAAAGCGCTTCCCACTCTAATTTGCGGGTCAAGCTCCTTCACTATTCTTCGCACGCGAAACACACGTGCAGTTCGTGGCGCAACTTCACCGATGAGGGATGTGGCTGGAAAAATACTTGCTTAGAAAGGAGAGCGGTTTTGTGTAGGACTAATCAAGGTTGCTTAGGTCTCACGATGTAATATGCAGAATTTAGGTTGACCGCTACGTTTCACTGCTCAGCAGATGCCGCAAGAGAGAAATCATATCTACATGTTTGAGGAGCAGTTGGCGTTTAAAACTTTTGTCTTTATGTAACATTTTCTTTTTTAGTTCTGGAAGACGCAATTTGATTTGCAATCTCAAGAACCCCAACCTCTGTAGCTTGAAATTTATTATATTTTAATTCATGGACCCATAAAGTATGTAATATAAACGTTTGTGATAAATTTAGCGAGAAAAATGCAACGTCATATCACTTCGCGTTGCCTCACGTTGTGTAGAGCATTTTTGTACTAAGTCTAGCGTAGTAATATCTGTTCCGTTAAAAGAAATGGGTAAATGTTATTGCTAAATTCAGCGTACAAAAATATAGAATCATGTAATATCATTCTTTGAATTGTTACGATACTGGGAACTAAAACTCATGCATATTTGTAATTTGAATGTTTATTTTTTTCATTTTTGCAGTACAGCAATGGTGATAAGGGATTATGTCAAAACGGAGAATGTCATTTGACAACTGATTCGGGTGTGCCCACAGACACTGATGACAGTACACCGGCGCCCCCTAAAAAGCCTAAGCAAAAAAAGAAGAAATCCAAGAAGACGAAAAAGAATAAGCAGCCAAAGTCAAGCTAAAAAAAGATCAGTTGATAAACTTCTGATTAAGAGGCATGGGACTAAACCAGGCTAAATAAAACTGAGAAACTGACTCTTTGTACTGTTTTCACTGGTTCAAGCTCCACACAGACGTGATTCTTGTAGATACTCCTTTGAAACCTTAATTGTTTTCTTTTCCTGTTTTTAGTGGTGGATTTTCGCTGTCGTGTATAGTTATGAGTTGTATTTTATATTCCTACTCTTGCACCTATCGCAAATAGCCGAGACTAAACAAAGCGACTAGAGCTAGAAGCAATGAAAGTAAATGTGGTAGAGTGGTTTATATTTCACTAAAAAATATAAATGTCTACCACTTTGAGACCGATAGATGAAGCCCCAAATATTTATTCTGAAGACGATTTACCGGTTTCATAAGTCTTTTCAATTTAATAACCCTGTTTCTATGTGGTCAGCGGCAAATGTGCGCGAGCAGGTTGTGCTGGGTGTCCTCTGTCGAAAACGTAGATACCGCATATCAAAGACATGGAAAGGCATTGTCACCTTCTTTTCCAGCTCTTCGTAGCTGTTGACAATAAAACGTCAAAATATATGTTATGCCCACTGTATCGTAGTCAATCAGCAATTCAATCGTGTATATTATTTTAAATTTTACGCAAACCGAAGGAAGGCTCAAATTGTATTCACCGATTTTACATCCGAAATGCTAGTGAATAGCTTTCTTTTCTATACTTTAGAAGTTTAGATGTTAAGTGCAATTGTTCAGCACAAGTGTCAAAAACTGTCCATTACATATGCTAGATTGTGGTGGAAATTGCACTCCCTCATCTCTATTGTTCATACAGCTGCATTTTCCCTTAATCAAATAACAAGCATGCCTCCGTCTAAATATGCTGCGACCGTAGATAAGCGGTAAACACTAGCACTGAGCGATCCCATAGTGTAGACTTATTTTTGACAATAGTATTAAATTCCTAAAATGAACGTCGATTTTAGGGCAGACCTTCGTAACAATATTTCGCAATGAACTTTTATCATTTCCTTGTGAAAATTCTGGTTTACATGTTTATACTGTTCCTTCTCTTAGGCCTCAAAGAACTGGGAGTAGCTTGATAAATAAATACATGTTTAAACTCATTTTCTTCTGACATTTTCCTTCGAATGCCATATTCCCACTGAATATTTTTAGTCTATAAAATTATTACATTTGTGCTAATTTTTTTTCACTGATCTTAAATCACTGATAAGCAGAAGCGGTGTGTAAACCTTATAAATCCCACTCGTCATAACGAAAAATATATAAATGTGCAGAATTATCTTCCATTTCGTCCGCCTATCATAAATTGTTGTCGCTGAATAGTTTGAACCTATTTTTAGCAGACATGTACAAGTTACTCAAAAAAAGTAATTAAGTTAAGTTACTGAGTATTGACTTCAAAAGTAATTTGAGTACAGTAGAAATTACTGAAATGAAAAGTAATTGAGAAAATTACTAATTACCGTACAAAAGTAGCGAATTACTTTTGAAGTTACTCTTGAAGTTAACATATTGAGGTATTTAGCGCACAAGGTAGAGAGAAGAAGGACAGGACAGAAAAGAGCGCTACTCACAACTACGTTTACTGACAAGAAAGGAAGAGAAAGAAAAACCCAAATAATCCGCCGCGGGCTCGTGCATCTACCACAGCCGCGTGAATGATAGCGGCTAGTTCATCCAGGCTCTTGTGGGCAGTTCATTGTTTGTTCAAGGAATTCCCTTTCCTTGTTTGATAGCGTTACTGATTCAACGCTAATACAGTTCCTGTTCTCTCGAAAGATGTAGAAGGCCTCCAATATCTCGCGGGTCAATTTGTCTTTGTTCTTTCCCAAGATGTTGGTGTCACGGAAATCTTTCTCTCCATTGCAGGGAATGCACGTGCAGACCATTATTCCGTGACACCAACATCTTGGGAAAGAACAAAGACAAATTGACCCGCGAGGTATTGGAGGCCTTCTACATCTTTCGTGAGAACAGGAACTGTATTAGCGTTGAATCTGTAACGCTATCAAACAAGGAAAGGGAATTCCTTGAACAAACAATGAAGGGCCCACACAAGCCTGGATGAACTAGCCGCTATCATTCACGCGGCTGTGGTAGATGCACGAGCCCGCGGCGGATTATTTGGGTTTTTCTTTCTCTTCCTTTCTTGTCAGTAAACGTAGTTGTGAGTAGCGCTCTTTTCTGTCCTGTCCTTCTTCTCTCTACCTTGTGCGCTAAATACCTCAATATGTTAGACTACCAACTAGCCCAAATGTCAACTTTACTGCTCTTGAAGTTACTTTTATGTTTTTTATGGTAAAACGAAGTACGTAGTTTTTTTGTTTCCTTTAGCGAAATTGTGCGAGCCAAATATGAATCGGGTTGCTTTTCACAGAAATGCTTTTATAGCTGGTTCTGCTTCTGGTTGCCTAATTGTTTTGTACTCTCTTGTTTGTTTGGTCAATGATGTACAGCGAATGTGTCATTTCTACTTTGAGGTTTAGCACTGCCTGAGCTTGATTTTTGGGACGGTGTTTGCTTGTTTACAGTGTTGCGTATAGTACATCTAAAAAGTACTTGAAGTAAAGTACAAAGTAAATGATAGGTTATGTACTTCAAGTAAAGTAGTAAGTACACCGGGTGCAATGTACTTGAAATAACGTACTATAAATACAATATATTTCACAGTATATTTCAAGGTAAAGTGAAAGTTATTTTAACACAACCTTTCATGATGCCCTTTCATTTCCCATACAGTGCTTTTTTAACTTGTATGGATTGCTCCAGGGGTAATCGGAGTGCATCAATGTTTTATGTAAATGACAGCAAATATTGTATAAAGTCAAGTCGCCACAAAGTAGTTGTTTTACTCTCGCTGACGAGCTATTTGACACAATCAACTTATAAGGCACTTATTTGTGTTGGTCTTATAGCCGCGATTACTTCACTGAGAAAAATGAGCGGATGACGTCTCGAAAGAGCGCGTTTTCACACGACGATACGCCATTTTTTGTTTTCAGATTCAGGAAGTGTGCATTGAATTCGGAAGTTTTACTTTCCTCGCAAAGTAAATGTAGATGCTTAGCTAATGTACTTCAAGTAAAGTACCAGTTTTTTAAATAGTAGTATTTTAAGTACCATGAACAGGGTGTCACAAAAAAATCAATTTACACGGCCTTTTTTACCGCAAATATGAACTAGGCATTGCCGAACGCTCATTCTCCGCCCACAGGTAGAGCTAGAGGTCACAACCAAATGCCAAAGTTTCAGCCTGATCCAATAACTTAATCAAAAGTTATAAGTGATTTTCTGAATATTTCAATGGGAAAATGAAGCCCATTTTCGCCCGTTTTCGGTTTCTGGTGCCACAGAGCCCCATGTGTTCGAAAACTCCGTCGGCCGCCATTTTCCCATTGAAGTTTTCAGAAAATCACTTATAACTTTTGATTAAGTTATCGGATCGGGCTGAAACTTTGGCATCTAGTTTTGACCTCAAGCGCTAATTTTGGGCGGAGAATGAGCGTTCGGCGATGCCTAGTTTATTTTTGCGGTAAAAAAGACCGTGTAAATTTTCTTTTGTGACACCCTGTACTTAGAGTACCTCCCAACACTGATTGTTTATTATTTTTTATATAAAACCGGTGGGAGAATTACTAAGGTTTCTCGAACGATCTTGGAATCTTTGAAGATCTGCATATTCTGAGTTGTGGGAGGAAAGGCAACGCAAAAAGGTCCCTTTTGTGTTGCCCTTTAGCACGTGATTCTTCGAGTACAGCAAAAACTACGGGAGCACCATATGAGCTTCAGTGCAGCTGCTGCAGTATGTTACCACCTGTGAGTGAGGATGCAGTGTGTGCACCTCCTGTAGTGGGCGAGAGTTTCTACGTTGGGGAGAAGCGGGGACCAGCCCTTTCTTCAAATGGGTCAAGTCTCCTTGAGCTTCGGGACACCAAGAAACGCCAGTCTTTAATCCCGCAGTTACTCGGCCTCTCTTGCGTCGTGTCGGTTCGCTCCCCGCGCCTCGTAGCACGGCTGTCGCAGTGGGGTGGAAAGGGGGGGGGGGGGGAGGATTCGTGAAAATTTTGGGGAGTTTCGGACTCTCCATACCATTTCATCCCCTCCCCTCTATCTACGAAACATGCTTCCCCCTCCTTGCAAATATCAGCTGATCTTCCAACATTTTATCTCTTTTGTGCAGGAATGTTTGTTGATAGGCAAATGGAATGATTGTTGACAGGCAAAGCAACTCATAAAATTCAAAAGTAATTCGTAATTTGAGTAGAAGTTACTCAGAAAATTTAATTAAAGTAAACTACTAATTACCGAAATAAATATGTAATTGAAAGTTACTAAACTACTCAGAAAAGTAGTTAAACTACACTAACTTGAGTAGAGTAGTTGAACTACATACAAGTCTGACTTTTAGTAAATGAAAAATTTTAGAACACGCTTTTTTCGTTTATCGGGCGATACTTTTCACACCCATACACTGTTTAACTTCATATCCACCCGGATATCCGTCGCTACAATGCGATGCAGCCATTCAAGTATCGCCAAAAATACATTATCACTGGTTTCGCCGGTATGCTCGGCTCCCGTTAACGGTTGCAAAGTGATAAAGCTCGTGTTACCTTGTGCCTCTAAAATGTCTTCTCTGAACAATAACATAATGTCTGAACAATAACATATTGTCTTTGAAAATAACTTCTTGTTTGTTCGTTTTTCACAAAATTTGAATCGATGACGCATGTCGCGTCTTAATGCGGATTCACTTGGAAGGTCTTTTTACCCGCAAAAATCCTGTTCAACCGTCTTAAAAAATAAAAAAAAATAATGAGCCATGAAGAATTACGATTTTGTCAATACATAACACTTTACATTTATCGTCTTGTCATCTGTTCTGTCAGTATAACTTCAGCCTCAATATAATGGCATATTCTTAATCGCAGCGAGCCGAAGTGATCTGTTAGAAAGGCATGATATATTTAGCAAAAATGCATAAGGTACTTAAACGTGCCTGAGGTACCACGCGAGAAAAAAAATATGAGCTAAAACGATAATCGAAAAAAAAAAATCACGCACAATTATATTTTTGTTTCACTCTTCACTGCGCATTGATCTTGTCCCGTTTAAGATGAATGGAGTGACAGCCAATGAAACCAGAACCGTGGTTCCCCAAAAAAGTCGTCATCTTGAATCGGGCAAATTAACGGCGGGCGGGGTCAACCCATTTTATTTTAACGATCAGCTCAGGTAGAAGTCACGCAGAAACCTCTACAACCCAGAAGTTAGGTATATGTTTGTTCAAACTGCTTCCGCGCCCAATTCTGACTTTCGCTACAACTTCAGAATAGATACGATAGATTCAACACCATAATTGATACGGACACACGCAGTCTTACGGCATATAAAGCGTGAAGCATTATACTAAAAACATGATGTCCAGTCTAATTGTGAGGAGCACGCACCGTAAAGAATTAGAGCTACACTAGCAATTGATTCCTGGAAAGTCAAGATCGACTATCCGGTACCACGAACGACCGTTCCGAAGTAGCGGCCCCACGTCCACCGTAACGTTTGTCCATCGTGCGTCGTCATCGCGCCATGCAGCCTTCGGTACGTCGCCATAATGAGAATGACGGGTACACGTAATTCCTGTGATCTGTACAACATTTTTTTTTTTTTCGCTCAACGCATTTGCAGTTTTTTGGAGGCCACAGAAATGGGGGTTCATATTGGTTTCCATCTTTAATATTGAATGTGTGCCTTAGATAAGTGACTACTTTGCATATATTTGGTGCACATAGTTTGAACGTTACGTGAGCAGGGAAGAAAGAGTGAGTGCGGCTGAAACCGGCCAATTCTCGGCCGGCTTTATTCGGACTGTAGGAAAACGAATCTCGAGACGCAAATTGTGACCTGGGTAGTTCGGCTCTTATGATCATGTTCAAGCAAAATCCTCGACGAGCATAAATACGCTGCCGTTGTTTCTCTAATAGAAACTACGTACACAATTGTAGTATTGTATTTTTGTAGCAACCATAACGTTCAAAGTTTTGTTGCAATTTGTTCATTTTATGTTTTCTGGATTTTTAATACAGATTTTATTAGAGAGAACAGGTTAAAATGCTACGAAAACGTTCATAATAATATAGGCGTTCATATTCGTGAATGAACTAATGGTGAATTCCTTTGGTAAATCCTGATCGGTTTCCGAAATTCTCCGAGGGAGGAGAAAAACCACTCCGTGGCACCCACTTCAAATCCACGAGCGAAAGATGGCGTCGCATCTTCGGGCGCGTTTTTAACCGGAAAGCGGTTGGAATCGAGCTGTTGGAGCGCGTTTTTGCCAACCACTTCGGGACCGATTTACCCCAACCGCTTTCGCGAACCGCGAAGCGGCAACCAATCGCAACGCGATACTGACGTGACATCGGTGACTTTCGAAGCAAGATGGCACCTGTCGCTGGTGAGGCGTCCATGGCGCTGAAGTCCTAGTGCTACAGCAGACAAATCAACGAAGAAACGCGATGTTCACGTCCGTCACTTGAATCCGCCAAGAAAAGGATTGACTCGTAATCTTAACGAGCTTCGCACCGGTAATTAGGTTCGGGTAAGTGATTGTTTATTATTCAGGGTGCCACAGCCCGAAGCTCGCTGCCTTGTTAGTCTCCGCCTGTAGAACGTCGGAACCCGCCCCTGATCGACCGAAATGTCAGCTTTTGTACCCACTAAGACAGCCGCGTGAACTATTGAAAGCTTTCGACACCATGGATGGCCACCACGAAGGCCGATAGAGATGTTGTGAGCCTGACTGCGTGTCCAAAACACTAACGCAGAGCTGGCAGGGTCGCTCGCTCGACCTGCCAGCACTGCCCTAGCTCGACCTTTAACGTTTACTACTAACAAAAGAAGAAAATAAGGGGAACATACTCAAGAAATAAAGTCTACGTACCAGACGATGCTGAGGTAATCCATACGGCGTTTATTGGAGTTGAATGTCAAACAAACTGTAGACTCGAGAGACATGCAACTGACGAGAGGAGAGTCCGCCACCAACAAAGCCACATTCGGCAAGCACCGAACACATCCCCGCGCACCACAGTCCACCCCACCGCTCACAACTTTAAAAAATGATAAGAGCAAACGAGGGGGGAGAACTGGCCCTCTATCCCAAAAACAAGGTCAGCTATTCATGCGGGAAGGGTCCACTTCGAAGAAAATGTCGGGGGCATCCTCTTATGAGTAAACAAGTCGCGCCTAGCTGGGCTTTGCTTGTGGGCGAAGTCGAGGGAATCGCAGACGAGTTTTGCGGGTTCATGCCTCTTTTTCTCTGCCTGAACTCGTGATGCGTGCGAAGATCCCAAAGAAAAACCTTCAGAGTTCAAACATCGCCATATTTTGGCTTTGGATCGTGGATAAAAGTGGATTTTTGATTGTAAAACAAAATTTTAAGACTTGCAAAACGCAAGACTCAAAAGAACACGAATGATCGCCGAGAAACCGTCAACCGCCTCTCGGTGTGTGAACTGGGTCGCTGGCGAACCGCGTCCGCAACCCCTTCGTGAACGCGGATCCGCTTCCAGTCTGAATGCTCCATTCGAGCGATAGGCGGGTATCCCGTTCACCAGGCAAAGAAGTGACCCCCACTTCGCTGCCGCCATGTTCTACAATTTTGACCACTAGACACGTGCCCGTATCAACCCGGGAGAAATTTACGCAAAACTGAGCCGAGATTTGTATTGCGATCGCTGTAAAAAACATAATAAACTATTTTTTGAGTGCTGCTAGCACCAGAGAATCAGTGTCTAGTTAGATAAAACCCAAACTATATCACCGCGGCTGTCGGCATCTTGCGGAGGCATTTTTAAGCTGCCCGAATGTTTCTAGCAAAAGCTCATTTTGGACTTAAAACAAAGGAAGCATAACTTATCTCGTGGGTACTGTTATTAAAGATCATTAACCAAATATTTGTTCGCGGTACTTCGCTAAAATATACACGACCAATCACTACTGTCGCTGTCCACCGGAAGAAAAAAAACCAATCAGGTCAAGCGCATTATCCAAACCAAGAATCCATGTCCCAAAGTGATGAATAAACCCGCGTTTTCTGCCCCGGAACGACGTGTGAAACACTGATTGCCAGCAGTAAAGCTCAGATCGCTGGTAATCATTACTAAACACACAGAGGTAGTAAACTCGCACTTGCACGGCCGTAGCCAAGTCTGTTCGTGTTTCATTGCACAAGAAGACACCGGCGACATGCTTCGTACATAGGTAAAAATCAGTTGCGGCAAAATGAGCACGCCTATTCGTGCGGGCGCTTCCTTCAGATTTTTGTCGTGCTCTTTCTTGCGCTTTTACACTAGGCACCGCAGGTGTCAGCGCTTACGATTTAACACGCTCCAGTCCCGCCACTGTACTCCTGAACCATACTAGGTCGCAGCGAACGAGACGCAATTAATACACTGCCCGGCACCACCTGCGTAAACAACCGACCGGCCGGACCACACCAAACATGCTCGGCCTGCGATGCGCATGCGCAGTGGCGCGCTGCTGGCGACTTCCGGAGTGATCTACCGAAGTTGACGGAGCGGTTGCGGCGCGATCGGAAACTCTTCACGGAGCCTGCAATGCCACAAATTTGACCAGAGATAGATGATCAACTTGAGCCGAATCTGCCTGCGAAAGATGTGCGCTCGAAAAGAGGCTCTTTTGGAGCGCTCCAAATCTGAGAGCGGAATTCACCATTAAATAAATGAATCTTAAAATGTCAATCAGAACCCTAAAATCGATAGATTTTTAAGGTATCAAACGCTTCAGCAGCTCGTGGTATTACAGTAAAATGTTCGATTCTCAAAAAGAATTTTCAGGTGCACTTCGGATTCTGGCCAGCAAAATGGCCTCCGAAAAGGGGGACTCTCTCTAAAGAGGTGAGGGAGAGGGGGTATCTCGCTGAATGTAGCGATAACTTGAGGACCGCCCGTGGGAGGGTGGGGGGAAGTCTTTTTTTTTTCCCCTAGGAAAAGTAAGGTCATCAAGGGAGAGATGAAGACGGAAAGAAGGGTCTCGGAAAGATGTGAAAGGGCTGGGAGAGAGAGATTAATGGGGATAAGGGGGGAGCTTCGCCAGCGCTATTTGCGCCCGTAAAGTGAACTTCAAGGCGTCTCCTCTTGTTTTGAATACGCCAGAGGTTGAGCTCGGCTAGGAAAAAAGTACATCGCCTAGAGCGACGGCGGCCGGCGCTGTAGCTTTCATTTGACCATTCGATTGAGGTGTGCGCGAATTGTTTTTCAACCGGCGGTAGCGTGGCGGTCGTTTTCGGTCTGCGGCGGCAGCGGAAGGGGCGCAGCGTCGGATATTTGTCGACTGCGGCGTTTGGTTGTTCTTGTTCGGCGGCAGCGGCTTCGGCGGCGGCGTGTGGTCGTTTTGCGTCGGCAAGGTCCAAGTGGTGCGAAATCCCAAATTGAAGGAGCCTTTGGGACATACGATTAAAGCTGAAACGTTGAGCATAAAACTTAAGGCGCTTTCATACGAAGTTTAAAACTATACGGGAAGGAAAGAAACTAGAAACTGATATCGCTATAGTTTTTTACTTTATTATTTTTGTTTTTACTTACCATAGTGAAAATTGTTAGGCTGACTGGAGTTAACTTTTGGCAAATGAGACGCATGAGCTTCAGAAGTCGTAACTGTGCATGCCATGCCCACGACACAAGAAACAAAATATGTGCTGTTACAAGAAATAAATCCACTTTTTACAGCCGTGTTGTTTCGGTTTTCATAATATCGGACATTCCACGTTCTGCCGGATATTGGATATAAACATCGAACAAGATAGAAACGCTCCGTATTTTGTAAAATGACTCGTTTTTCTACATTATCTAGGATAGTACGTCATTGCGTCATGACGAATATGTTTTATTTAAAGAAATATGCGAATGTTTGGGAGATGAAAATACCGCGTTTATTTCAACGCAAAAAGCAAAAGAAAAAATTTCAATGGCCGAACGTTTAGCCTCAGCCCAGATGCAGAGCTAGTGGTCCGAAGCAGATGCCAGTTTTAGAGCTTGCCGTTATCCGATTAAAACTTTATAAGCGATTTTTATAAATGTTCAATTAAAAATCGGGCTCGTTCCCGTTAATGTTTGCCATTTTTTCCCGGCTCAGTTGGCCGCCATTTTCAACATAAAAGTTTCTGAATTGAAGTCAAAACACGGGGTACTTATATCCTCGACGGGTTGCGACAGTAGGTCGATTTTTTTCGTGTTCTACTTGATGACTCTAGCGTTGAAGTTTTCCTTGGTTTAAACACATAGGAGCAACGAATATCAAGCTCGCAACGAGCCTGATCTAACAGATTAAAACCATCTTCAGACATTTCGTCAACCATACTTTAAGGTGCTATAATAAACACTAAAGTTTTAGAGAAGAAAACCTCCGATCTTGTTGGGACTGTGGAATAAGAAACACCAGGCGGAACCATCTCTTTATCTTCTCTCTCATGCTTTTTTTTTTTTTACTTCCATTGACAGCACCACAAGTCATGCTTTTCTACTTCATCCCCTTCACCTATCTCTCCTTATCGCATAGTTTTTTTACCGTTTAAAAACGAAGCCCGAATGTGAGGAAGAAGAAGAAGAAAATCTGCTGCGTAACGCTGTCCTCGCGCAACGCAGCATAGTCTGGGTGCAATATTTCTCCACGGGGCGCGGTGCGGTCGGGGCCGAGAAGCGCTCCGATTGCAAACCGAAACTTAAAAAGCCGTCAAATTTGGGCGGTTTTTCAGAAAGCCGTAAAATACTGCGCGTGCCTTCTATCGTTCTGCAATTTGTTGATTTAGTGTTTTTCGATAATGCAGAGCAATTTTCTTATTGGAATCATGCCCTTAACAGAACATTAAAAAAGTTAATTACCCAAAAATAATTGACTCTCTAATTTTAATATTTAATTAATAAAAATAGTTGACTATCGAACTTTAATAATTTTCTTAAATAGGCACCTGACCCAGGACCAAAACGACACAAGTCTTTTTTGTTGCGACGCGTAGTTTTCGCAATATCGAATTTGTCAGCCTTTCGTGAAACACCCTGTACGTTTTTGGCAGAAGGCACCCAGCACAAGCAGCTCGCGTACATTTTCCGCATTTTCTGCAGGGTTATTAAATTGGAGAGACTTATGAAACCAGACAAACTTTGACTTAATGTTTGGGTTTCATGTACAATCGGTCACAGTGTTATTCATTTATATTTATTTGGTCAAATATTAACCACTCTACCAAATTTCCTTTCACTGCTCTTTGTTTTAGTCAGTTTGTCTAGTCTCGGCTATCTGCAATAGGTGGAAGGCCCCGCAGGGGGCGCCTACACCTTAGGTGTTAGGTGCTTGGTGAGTAGCGCCACCACGGACCCCAGCCACGTGGGCCGCCATACCCGCACGCAGGGGGCACCTGCCTTGGTAGGTGCTTGGTAAGTGGCGCCACCGCGAACCCCGAGCCATGTGGGTTTACCCACCCACGCCTGGCTGTGCGTGGCTTAACCCGTGTCCGGGGAAAAGGGGACCCTGGTGGTTGAGCTGAAACAATATGGCCTTTCTTTTAAAATTTATTTGAAATGCGGATGGAATAACTTATTGGAAAAGGTTCAATGCAACCCACGGCTAAAGGGTAAAAATTTGTTTGTACGTTCAGCCTTTTTGAAAATAATTATTTTTTCTGCAAATATACTTCACAAACTGTCGTCTGTGAAGTATTTTGACTCAATAGAAAAAATATTAGGTTTCTAAGAAATGCAACCTCAAGGCTGTGTGCGATAAAAGCTTTGTTCAACGTGATCGTGTGCGGAGATAAAGCTGCGTATTGAACATGAAAATATCAGTTTGGCCCAATTTTTTACAGCTATTGCCAAGAGCGCTGGTAACAGAAATATAGTGAGTTCACATTCGCTTATCATGAAAATCTCCGTTTTGAAGTAGGTTGAACGTTATATATAAAACAACAACGCTTTACACTAAATAGACCCTTAGACTATATAAGTAATTTAAGAACAAAACGCACCCAACACTAGCGCGGTCCCCGTCAGCCCCATTAATTGTGTGCTTTCCTCATCGATGGTGAGTTAGCTTATGCCGACAACAGCGAACTTTACAAGCCAGATCAATTACGGTTAGTTTTTAAATTGTTTTTTTTTTTTGTTTCAGAGATTTTTTAATCGGAGCTGAGACTTTTTTACTTTTTGGACTCTTCTTTCGTGCTGGATTGCGTAGCGCTTCCTTTGTTCTAAACATTTGCAGCTTGTCATGCTTATGTCAAGAACCTGAAACGACATTTCCACGATGACGCATCTACATGTTAGATGCGCCGTCAGTACACACGTAAACGCTTTTTGGAAGACATTTTCATGACTTTTTACTTTTCGTCGCAAATTAAACCCTGTCCTGGAACGAAGGAAAAAGTGCGCCGTACTGTGCGTCATGGAAAATGGGGTCAGCGATCTATCTGTCATGGTTCGTCCTCAATAAACAGACTATTTTTTCTCAGTATGGCTCAGCGCCTCAGAAGCGTAGCGCTTCTGAGGCACTAAGCAGCAGAATACGTATAATGCAATTGCGTTTCAATGATTCTTATATTCACTACATATTTTGCTGATTCAATTGTGACGATCCTTCCTACCATCTATAGACCTCGCTTCTATCAGAACAATCCTACATTTCTTCTTTGTTTCTAGCCAACGGCTAAAGGAACAAATTATATCACGTCAAAACATGAACTTTAAGAGCCGTTCCGGTGTCATGACGTTTGTAACGTAGTGTGTTGAAGTGTACAATCAGAAATTAAGTAATTTAAACACTACCGTTTTTAATATATTCGGAGCCGTCGGATATCTTCCCTCAAGTTCAATACTCAAAATATGTTATACTGGATCAAAAGGCATTGCAAGCATCTTTGAAACAAAAACTGTGTGTTTTATGTTTAGAAATTACATTCCAGTTAACGTCAAAGACAAATTTTACTTTATATAGAAGCCATAGTCACTAGACAGCTAGAGGAAATTCGCGTAGGAAAAAGCCTTTTATCTAATTTGATTGAGCGAATACATGTATTTGGAATGCTAGAGACGTTATGTGTGTACAAATGTCGCAAGCATAATAAATGCATTCCGGTTTTGTGTCCAGTGAAATAAGGCGGGAGCACTGAGCATTGAGAGTTTTCCTAAAATCATACCAGGCAGCACGTACGAAAGCTGCCTAACCTGGTCCAAGTTTAGAATCCTAGAGTTTTAAATTGGGCCTAATAAAGTTTAGCTCAACGGCGTTTGTACCAAATAACTTTTTCTTGATTTTTCTATGCCGGTACATTGATTCGCTACATAACTGAAATACAGTCATGTGGTGAAGCCCTGAAAAACCTGTTTGCACACATTTGACGCAGCCCTCAAATTAATTTTAATTCGCAACGAGGTTATTAAATTTAAGAGAGTTATGAACGCGGCAAATTGTCTTCAGTCAATATTTGGGACTTCATATATCGGTCACGAGTTTGTTGCACATTTTTATTTATGTGGTCAAGTATTAACCACCCTACCGAATTTCCTTTCAATGCACTGTGCTTTAGCTGCTTTATTTAGTTTCTACTATCAGCGATAGGTGTAAATGTAGGTATATAAAATCTCATTCATAATAGTGAAAAGCCACCACCAAAAGCGGGAAAAAAAATAAAGGTTTCAACTGAGTATCGACCAGAATCACGCTCGTGTGACGCTTACAGTACGGAGACAGTCTCTCAGCTTCATTTAGCCTCTTTTATTTTCGTGCCTTTTAATCAGAAGTTTCTCTACTGATTTTTTTCTAGCTTGCCTTAGGCTTCTTAGTTTTTTCCGTTTTCTCGGGTTTCTTCTTTTTTTTCTTCGGCCTTTTAGTGGACGCCGGTGTATAGTCATCAGTGTCTGCGGTACATCTGATTCAGTGGTTATGTGACATTTTCCGATTTAAAAATATCTCTTATCACCATTACTGTTGTACAAAAAAGAAAGAAAGAAGAGCATCCAAATTGTAAATATGCATGAGAGGTAATTCGCCGAAACCGAACAGCGCAAAATCTGAGATCACATGATTTTACACATTGCCCGCATTATTTAGCCGTAAAATTTGCCCGTTTCATTTAACTGACCAAATCCTACGCTAGACTTAGAAATGAGATGCTCTACTCGAGGTTACACACACACACTTCATATGATGTTGCATTTTCCCTGCTAAATTTAACAGAAACCTTACCTTAAATACTTCATATTTCGTTGAGTTGAAATGAAATATTATTCTAGCGAGAGAAGTTTATGCTGTTGAGAGTGGAAAAAATATTGCGTGTTCCAGAACTCAAAAATATAATGTTGCCTTATTTTAAAATGTGTAAATTGTTACTACTCTTGCTCATATATAAAGATATGATTTTTGTTTCGGCGGTTGACGAGGCGGTTCACAAAAGTAGGCCACTTTTTATTGTGAGACCTCAGTCACATTGATAGGCCTTAAAAAGCAAACTAGTCTCCTTTAATAATCCAGTCTTTTTACGACGACATCTCTCCCTGTCGAGATTCCACAGAGTATCCCGCTGGCCCGCAAAATTAAAGTGGGAAGCGCTTTTGGCTAGAGCTAGCGGGAAGCACATTGTATTGTGAAACCTTGACATCACGTGACACTTCGACATGACGGGAAGTTTTATCCCGTTAAATGTTTCAGCTAAATATAGCGGGAGGAAATTCCAACCTCATATATGGTTACGTCACGGGACATCCTGTGGAGCGTTTCCCTGCTATGTAGATTGCAGTTGATTAATGTCCTGCTGAAATAACAATGAAAACTCCTCAACCAACAAGCCAAACATTACCCACGGGCAATGACAAGTGTATAAAATACACTAGAGCATTTTCATACAAGTGATAGCTGCACGAACATCCAATAGTCTCCGAAGTATAGTATATTTTTGTTTTGATATTCACTGCTAATTGATTTTGTACCGTTTACAAATGAATGGAGTGCGAGCTGATGAAACCAAAGCCATGGTTCCCAGAAAAAAACTTTGAAAGCCGTCATTTTGAATTGGTCAAAGCAACGGTGGGCGGAGTCGACCCATTCAATTTTAACGGTAAGAAAAGGTAATAGGCACGCAGGAACCTCTATAACCCAGAAATGCTTCCGCGCTCCATTCTGACTTTCCGATTCAAATTCATAATATATACGATAGATCCAAGACCATAATAGGTGTAGACACACGCAATTTTACAGTATATAAAGCGTGAAGCATTATACTAAAAACCAGGCACGTAGCCAGGGTTTTGTTTCGGGGGGGGGGGGGGGGGGGGGACGTTTATGACAAAATGCTGTATAAGGGGGAGGGGGAGAGGAGGTCCGAGCAAATTGGAAGATTTCGGGGGGTTCCCGGGCCCCATGCCCCCTCCCCCCCTCCCCTCCCTGGCTCCGTGCCTGCTAAAAACATCATGTCCAGTCTAATTGTGAGGAACATTCACCGTTAAGAATTAGTGCTACCTTAGCAATATGTTCTTGAAATTTTATATCTAAAGGGACACTGGCGCCCCATGAACTTTTTTAGAGCGCAGCTCTTAGGCGCCCGTTTCCGGCTTGAGCGGCGTCGGCGTCGGCGTAACCGCAAGGTCACGTGACCACCCGCCAAGGTCACGTGACCCCCTAGGTCACGTGACACCCCCCCCCCCCCCGAGGTCTCGTGGCTCCCCAGGTCACGTGCCCCCCCACCCCGAGGCCACGTGACCCCGGCCACGTGACCTCCCTCCGAGGTCACGTGACCCCCAGGTCACGTGACCCCGGAGGGAGGTCACGTGGCCGGGGTCACGTGGACCCCCTGGACACGTGACCCCCCCCCCCTCCGCGCCTTCCCCCCTCCTCAAGAGCTGCGCTCTAATTCGGCGTTATAGGGAGTTGTAAACGGCTTTCATTTTTTCCAGATGATTTAATGTGGTGCTTTTCTACCCCAATCAATATTTTGCTGCGGGGTTAGGTATATTCTTAATAAAACCAAAAGACTCAAATATTCGAAACCGAAACTGCTCACGAGCACGGAAGCTCGTGGCCAAGAGTCACGTAACTAAAACTGGCAGCGTTTTTCTTTTTTATCCGTTTCTCCGGTGTTGTGAATGCGCTCGATGTTCTGCGCTCGATGATCGACTGGCCGGTACCACGAACGACAGTTCCGAAGTAGCGACCCCACGTCTGCCGCATCGTTTGCCCGTCGTGCGCCGTCATCGCGTCATCCAGCACGCGGTATGTCGTGATATTCAGAATGACGGGTTCACGAGCTTCCTGTAATCTGCAAAACATTTTTTTTTTCGTTTAAGTTATTTGCAGTTTTTCGGAGGCCCCGGAAACGAGGGCTCATATGCGTTTCTATTTTAATGTTGAATGTGTGGCTCGACCGGCTGATTTCGGACTGAAAGAAAAGAAATTCCGAAACGCAAATTGTGATCTGGGTAGTTGGGCTCTTATAAGTCAGGGTCAAGTAAAAGCCTCGGTGAGAATAAATACTTTGTCAGTGTTCTTTAATAGAAACGACGTACACAATTGTGATATATTTTGTAGCAACCATAACCACCACATGTTTATAGCAATTGTTTTTTGTTTTCTGCATTTTGAATGGATAATAATTAGATACGAGAGATAAAAATACTACAAATGAGTCCATAATAATCTAAGCGTTGTTTTCTGCATTTTGAATGGATAATAATTAGATACGAGAGATAAAAATACTACAAATGAGTCCATAATAATCTAGGCGTCTATTTTCATGAATGAACTAATGGTGAATTACACTAGTAGCTCATCGGTTTCCAAAATATTGCGACGGAGGAGCAAACCCGCTCTGTGGCATCCGCTCCAAATCCGCGAGCGGAAGATGGAGTTGCATCTCTGGAACGACCCGTCGGAGACGGTTTGTCGTTAGAAATGGCCGCTGCATGAACTTGCTTGATCACGAACTTGAAGAGCGGAATGAAACCTCAGACGACCCATCACTATTGTTGCTGTCCACCAGCAGAGAAAAGCCCCGATCAGGTCGAGCGCATTATCCAAACCATGGAGTCTATGTCCCGAGCGGCAATGAAAAGGCACGATTTTGCTGCCCCGGAACAGCGTTGCACTCAGTGATTGCCAGAGGTCAAACTGAGATCGATGGTAATCATTAATAAACACACAGACGTAGTAAACCATGACGTGCACGCCGTTACCTTGTTTGTTCTTGCGTTATTGCGCAAGAAAACACGGGCGACATACAGTGTACATAGGTAAACAATCAGTTCAGTCTATATGAGTCGCCTAATCTTGCGTCTGCTTCCTTTGGATTTTCTGTCGTCCTCTTTCTTGCGCTGTTGCTCTAGCATCGCAGATGTCAGCGCTTACGATTTGTCACTCTCCAGTCCCGCCACCGTACTGATGAACCAGCCAGCTAGCAGCGTACGAGACCCAATGAACGCACTGCCTGGCACCACCTGCTAAAACAACTGACCGACCGGACCACACCGAACATGCTCGGCCTGCTGCGACGCGCATGCTCAGTGGCGCGCTCCTGTCGATTTCAGGGGAGATCTGCCGAAGTTGACGGAGCGGTTGCGGCGCGATCGGAAGCGCTTCACGGAGCTTGCATTGCCACAAACCTGAGCAGCGGAAGATCAGAACCCCAACATCTATAGATTTCTAAGCTATCAAACCCTTCGGCTGCTCGTGGAATTACAAGAAAAAAGTTCAATTGCCAGAAAGTATTTTCTGGTGTACTTCAGATTCTGGCCTATAAAACGCCCTCCGAAAAGGAGACTCTCCCTAAAGAGGGCAATGTGGGAGTGGGTATCTCGCTGAATGCAGAGATAACAAATACTTTACTAGGGGGAATACAGGACACTTGCCGAGAATACAATGGCCTCGGGGACGACAGGTTTTGGAGATTGGCTTTTCGGAGGTGTAATGGGGGACAGCGGGAGTTCTGGCCGCCGGCCGTGCGCCGCGAAGCGGCGCATACGGGTGGGCCAGGTCAGTTAATATTTTTTAATGAGTCATCCACAAACTGCCGCCACGAAGAGGAGTGAACGCAGGCCGGGGGGGAGGGGGGGGGGGTTAACACGCGACCCAGTGATACACCCACTGTCCCCCATTGCGCCTCCGAAAAGCCCGACCCAAGGTTTTGCGCGCTTATAATGGCTGGATGTGTCATGGCGTTGCGGTTTCCACCTTCAGAATCGGCTGGTGACTATAGCGTCGTCTCTCGGTGCGGAATATTTGACTACCGGCCGAACTTCCTTCAATGTGTGCACGCTGTTCGGACGCGATGATGTAGGTTGTCTCTTGAATTTAAAAACCAGCGGACACTTCACTTCCCTTAGAGGGCGCATATACGTAGGATGAGCTCTATGTCTACGTTCTGCTATATAAACCGCACGCATGTATGTTGTATCAGCGGCTATCTAAATTTGTACGAGCGGTTTTGAAATCTACTCTGATAAATGTGGTTAGTCGTAATCGCACTTCTAAGCAGTACGAAGCAACTAATATTAAGGAATTATGTCGACACAGCAATGTTTGTCATATAGGGTGTTTTCACTGAGGTACTTTTGTCCCCATTTTGTTGTTGTGAGCTCTATGGCGTGTGCCGAAGGTGAGCATTGCAAGGACTTACATGACTTCTTAAATGCCGAGAGCACAGAAGCTTATAAATCTTACCACGCTGACATCTCATCCATAGGTTGCGACGTAATCCTTCAAATTAGTAAATATGTTTGAAAAAAAAAAAACTAACAACAATATGGCAGATTGACATCACGCGGAAACACCCTATACTTCACCGCAGAGTATTTACAATTATGATTATCGCTAAATCGCCTCAGAAGGCACCTTGAGTAAACGACCCTATTTTCGCGAGCTCCGTATGTCGGGAAGTTTTCAAAGGGCTGGTTTCGGGAATGTCTGACTGGCGCAAAATTCTGAAATCAGCAGTGGGGTTCTGTTTATTAGATATGAGACGATTTAATCGACTCATTCATTTCTCGGCATTTCCAAATTGCGAATAGATGGTGCTTTGCAGCAGGCCAAGGCACCAGGAAAAATATTCAGAAAGTTCGGAATAATTTGTCATTACTTCGTGCCATGCTGCCAGCATTACCATGCTGGTCTTGAAAAAAGTTGGTTTGGGTTATTTTAGTTTTCTACAATGATAATTGAATGTTGGAACACAAATTCCACTCATAAATGTCATCCGACAATTTTTTTGTCGAGAAAAATATTTATTGCACATTGAATAAATATGTGCAGCTTTGCATTCAACAAACACAGATCTCTCCTTACATGCCAGAGCTGTTGCAGCGAACGACCGATTCCCGACATTTTAAACGGCAACATCTTGTCAAGTTATCTCTGACGATAAACGGTCAGCATGAGCAACGAGCCGCCGAAGTTGTTACTTAGGTGATTTGATCTCGAGGGAACCGAACAAAATGACAAGTTTTTTTCCTGCAAGATCTGGTTCTGCCAGATGACAACGGAGCACACTGTCCCTCCTGCCATCTTCACTGATTGTTTACAGCGGCGGACGCGTCATACATGGTGCACGACAAAAGGCCTCTGTTGCGTGTCATTCGCAGAAAAGGACACCGGCATCAACATGCGGTGACAGGTCGCGCAAGGGTGGCCGCTAATAGTCGTAGCGCCCGGCCTAGCCCGGCGCCGGCATGATCGCCAACCCGCGTCCGGCATCGCCGGTGGCGCATATCGGCAACACCTCCTAAGCCTCGTTTACATGAAAGCGACTTCAGCGCATCGACTCCACTCGTTCTTCGAACGAAGCCGACGCGGCAACGTTTACATGAATGCGCACCAAGCCCTACACGAAGGTGGCGCCACGCCGTGTCAAAGCTCGAAGTTATGCAGTTCCGGCAGTTCCGGCACCAGCCGCACCACGTTTTCCGGTGCATCGCACGTGAAGGCCTTTCGACGCGTTCAGTGAACGTAAAGATCGTGCCCCCTGTCTTCGGTGCTGTGGAAGAAGTTACGAGATGGAAGAAACATCAAAACCCAAGCGTTTAGGGCTCCAGGCCGGGCCGCCGGGTCACTCTGGACCAGAGGCGACGCGTGTGCGCACGCTTTGAGGACGCCTCCTCGCTTCGCCGCGCCAAACCTCGCCGATCGCGACCGGACCAACCGGACCCCGAGTCCGAAAGGCTCCTGCGCAGCCAGTAACGACACCGAGGTAGGAGCTGCTCGCTCTGCGCTACCATGCAGTGCTCTACAGTGCTCGGAGCTCTCGGTGTCGTTCGTGCTTGCGCCGAAGCCTTTGGGACCCCTTCGGACGCGCAAGTCGTACTTCGCAAGGCTTGGACGGGGGCCGCCCTCACCGAGCAGCTCAGCTATATTCCGCTTACTACTGATGGCAATAAAAGCTCGCGTTTGTTCTCGGGAAAAAATTGCGGGCGACCATACGGGACCGCTCTCCGCGCCGCCGACGAGGTTGGCCGCCGCCTTGTTCTCAGCGGTTCTCAGCTGTTCACTCGCTCCCGCAGCGAGCGCCTTCCCATAATCCTCCCCGTTCCAAAGTGCGATGCGACCTCCGTTTACATGGGCTGAATGAATGCGCACTCGCCATCTCGATCCACCTCTGTCTAGCGACTTGAATGCGATGCGCTTTCTTTGCGCATTATGCCGTTTACATGACCGCATTGAATGCGACAACTGGATTCGATGCGACTAAGTCGCATTCATGTAAACGCGGCTCTAGAAGAGAAGGCCGTAGCGCTCTCCTCGTGACGTCGCAAAGGAAGGCCATTGCGGGCGCGCGTCGAAGCGCCGAAGCGAAGGGAACACACGTGGATCGACCGTATCAGCGGCGTGTTTTTAATTACACAAGCGTGTTTAATTAGATAAACTGCCACTGCGCTCATAATGAGTAATCACTGCCACTGCGCTCATAAGAGAAAAGTATTGCGGCGTCAAATGTTCGACATTAAACGGAAGAATGCTGTACGCGTTTAACATTGTCACAAGATATGTTGAGTTCATTTGTAAACAGCAATATTCCTAGTGGTGTAATTATTCCTTGAAGATGAATCACTTTATGAGAAGTAATTATCACGAAATGACTAGATGCAGTGATTACGAATTAACCACATCGTTGCGTGAAATTAAAACGTCGAAAGTCATCACTGAAGACGAGTGGTCTAATTCCTTTTGTCTCGAACTGTATTTGTTTTTTTTGCATGCGTAAATGCAAAACGTGCAGCACCAAATGCTTGCCAATACAATGATTACAAAAGCAGTGAACATTTTATGAGAAAGACTGCATGAAACTTGTCAGCTAGAATGTAACTAAAATCTTATCATTTATATTCCAGTAAGTTACTAGGTAAATGGCTACCTTACACTGCAACAAAAGCTTTAATAGGAGAAAACTTGTGTACTTCATCCCATGCCTGCTAAAAATTGTAAAGAATTTTAACAAGCGAGTAAGATTGTCATAAAAACTTAGTTGTAACCATTTTGGTGCAGCATGTTTATTGCTTCTGCCTGCTTCAATATATTTGTCGCATTACATCAAAATATTCGTGCTTGGCAGCGGTGACAAAGCCCCAATCCAGTTTCTTAGGCAAATCGCAGTGTTCTATGAAAACTTTGAAAAAAAAATCTCTTGATGTACAAAAAATAGTACTCCATTGTCACCTCACAAGTCTACAAACTTCAGCCAATTGAAACTGGACAGCATCACAATCTCCTAAGTAGGTTTTCAGTTTTCAGTTGAAAGGTAAATTGTTGGAGGATCTTTATGCCCATGACTTGCATTCAGAACTATAAAAGGGAATTGTAAATACTGCAATTATCACCTGAGACTCTTGAGAAAGAAAACTGCTCGTCTATCCAATGGTTCTCACATAGACGTGCATGTGCATTTCATATGCTGTTTTGTAGCTCTCCCGACAACATGACATGCACGACTCATACTGCATGTCGACTTCAGTGCCGTATCACCACCGCAATACTCTAGAAAGAGCACACATAACACAGAATAATGTGGCATAAACCTTCAGCACATATAATTTAGATGCACAACCATACTGTCTTCGCTCTGTACAATAAAGGGCTTGAGTTCTTTGGTTCGGTGACTATCCGGATAAACAATTATAATGTTCATATCACAGTTGGTCTTCAACAAAATATCACAAATGAATTGTAACACCGAGGTGCCTGCAATGTGATGGAGGTCTTCACAGGTGCAAAAGCCAGAAGACTTATCACTGAGTGGTAGTTGAATCGGAAGACTTGTGGCGAGCTTGCGCAGGTCCAGTGATGGTTGATTTGGCTTTTAGAGTTTCTGCTTTCCTTTTCTTTGCCTTGGCGTTCACATCAATTATCTTGTCATTTAACCTGCGGCACAGATTCTTCAACATAATGTTTGTGCTACACAATCAAATATGCTTAAGCACGTGCCCGCTCGTGTATCCATCCTCACAGGTGTCAAAGTCCGAGGATGCGCCATTGGCTAGAAGTTCAACAGTGAGCTCTGTTACCACCTGCCGCTGGTTTGGCATCTGCAAAAACTCTGGCTGCTTCGACAGTTGGACAACAACAACATAGTTGTTTGCCACGGCATTTACAACAAACATTGTTGAATGGATGAGTCCTCCCCTGTCAAGTTCTCTAACAAGTGCTGCTGCATGACTTAAACCGCGATTGGCTTGTCTATTGACAATGCAGCCCTGCATTTTTCACAGTTGCATACACAGCATATCCTGCTACATAGACAAGAACAGGGATGATGTCCTTTATCTGTGACAACGCTTCCTGAGTTACTACGACGTTGCAATTGGGGCGTGGGGCATCCGTGGGTTTGAAGAGACCTTCCCATTGCTCGTCTCTTTTGCTGCCACTTCCGGTAGTTGTGGCGATCTTTGGCAGAGTGCTTTGCAGCCACAGTTTATGCTCGGCTTTATAAAATTGCCTTATAAACAGATGACACTGGGATCCAGCCAGCCGTCTGTACTTTCCAAAGCGCTCTTCCAAGCTGTCCGCCTGAATCTTCCCCAAGAGAAAGTAGGACAAGTGCAGTTCTTCGATGCAGTACCTTGCGAACTCCAAGAGTGCATAAGTCGTCTGGTGGAGAGCAGCATGGGTCTCCGGGGTTAGCTTGCCTCCGGTAAAGTCCCTACTCTTCCACTCTTCGAGCCAGTCAAGAAGGTTGTACAGAAAATCCATCTTGGGATCATCCATCGAAGGAAAGAGAGGTTTTTCAAAGTCATCCCTTTTTGCCATTCCTTTGCATCGTGTCTTGACTGGTCGAGACGTCGTTCCCCTCCTTTCCTTTGGCACTTATCTTTCACTTCATATCCCTACTAATACACTAACAGTGCCCGGCAGAACCCCTCATCTTCAGATTCATAATGTTCCACCATTTCACTATGATTTTAATGAAGCTCGCTGTTTCCTCACGGTATCGGATACTTGTGTTCGATTCAAGTGCACGAAGGACATGGGGCAAGGTCTCATGAAAGATCTGCAAAGAGCTGCACATTTTGCCGTTCAATACTTGACGGGTTCAGAGCCTTCCTTGACAGAGTGTAGCCAACCCTCAGCACTTGCTCGCATTGCAAGTTGTGAGCATCTTTGATGGTTTCAAAAGATGCTCGAAGCATGCACCGCTGCCTTGTCGGTTCACCCTCAAACTCTGGGTAGTAGAAAAAAACTTTGTCATCTTGTTGGTTGAGCCAATTGTTGCGGATACACTTCAGGATGTGCACCGGATCTATCACGAAAAACAGTGACCTGGAAGGATCAGACGGGTGTGGATACACAATCCGTGGTTCTTTGGGTGGTGGTGTAACAAAGTCGGACATTGCCTTTTTGTTCACCGCATTGTTATCACTCACGACACACACAACCCTGTAACCAATGTTGTCCAGCTCAAAAATCACGTCTCTCAACATCTTGTGCAGAACCTTCGCGTCCGCTCGGTGGACAGGGACGATGTGGGCAACTTCCTTGAAGTTGCACGCGATGCTTTGACGCATAAAGACAAACGCACTGTTGGCTGGTTCCGTGGAGTTGAGTGCCACGCCGGTGATGTTACCGCCTTTATAGTCAAAAAAAGGCTTTATGTGAACCTCATCCACCATAAGTGTCGCAAAACGCTGGCGATCATCAAGGTCAAAGATCCTCTTCCTCATATACCTCAGGAAGGTTGAACTTCCATGCTCGTGCTGAGGATTCAAGCCGTACGATCAGCAGATTGAGCGGATGGTCATCGGGTGTGGCAGAAAAATGTTACCACTGCTGCGGACATACTTGTAAGCATCAGGAGATATTCTAAACAAAAATACAACAGAAAATCATAAAGTCCACCGAGTAACGGCTTTGCTCCTTCTTCTTCGATAGTAGCGCCAACTGCTCGTTAAGGAACTGAATGGCATGAACTTTGCCCTCAGCTGGTGTCGTGGACAACTGGCCAAGTAGCAGATGAATGGTCTCGAATATGTCCTCATCTGCATCTCGGGTACCTACACTGTCGTCCCACATTTCAATGCTCTCTAGGAGTTTGACTAGTGCCTTCTTGCTGTTGACGCCTGCAGGAATCTGTAAACTGGATCCTAGTCTTTTGGTCGCCGTTTTCCCAACCTGGAATGTAAGACGCAAATCAGCATTCACAACAATTGAATACTTCATCGATGGTGCTTCATCTTCAACAGTGTGCACCAAAAATAGGCGATCGTTGCTTTTTATAACATGCCAAAATCCAGACTTCTTGCTTCTTAAAGGGACACTGACAGGGTATTTATGCTCGCCGAGGTTTTTAGTTGTACATGACATACGAGAGTCCAACCACCCAGAACACAATTTGCGGCTCGAAATTCGGTTTCTTTCCGCCCGAACACCGCCAATCAAGAAGTGGCCGGTTCGAGTCTCGCTCACTTTCTTTTCCGTGGTCACGGGCCGTTTTCTAACGTTTCGATGCGACCACCAAATTTAATCAATGTCGTTGGTCATTGAAGGCACACACTCACTATTAAAAATATAAAAAATATAAAACCCGTTTTTTGTGGCTTTTAAAAAGCTGCAAATACGTTGATTGAAAAAAAAAGTTGCACAGAGAACCGGAAGCATTCTGTGCGTGCGTCGTTTCGCGTATCGTGGGACTCGCGGGGATGGCGATGGCAGCGGACGACGGGCGTGGGACCTCTACTTCAAAACTGTCGCTCGCGGTACCGGCGAATTCTGTCTGCCTTTAAAAGAGAAATTTGGGACTGATCAAAAGAATTGGTATTCATCCCGTACAACAGGCCCGATCACCAAGCCGATTTGCACGAAGACGTCGTCGAGCCGTCGCTCCCTTCTCATGGCTGAAGACATCGCTCGCGTAAACGTCAAGCACGACGTGTCTTCTTCGAGTTAAATATGCACGCAGTACGATTTCTTTACTAGGTGGGAATGTCGCGAATGCGTGGTGCTTCCCGACTTCGACCCGGGAGTGCTTTTGCTTTAGGAAAATCGGCAGCAAACTTTTCAACTTACAGTTTACCAGCAGCATTATTACTGACGAAAGAGTTCCCTCAGTAGCTCAGTGGAAAGACGTCCGCGTCACACGCGGCAGGACCGGGTTCGATCCCCAGTAAAAACATACGTTTTTTTTTTTTCAAACATTCTACGTTGTTTACATTTCTTTTTTTTTTTACAATTACCACTGGAGAAACAAACAAAAATAACAAACAAATGTCGTGGACGAAACTTCGCTGAACTAAATGGTATGGGATTTCCTTTTTGGCACCTGCGAACTCAATGTAATCACTTTCCACAAAATACAAGGAGGATATAAATCAGATAGCGTCCGCTTTCGGAGGTGCCCATAAATGTTCTACAGGAATTGCAGCCAGCCATTGGTCCCGATCCCGTTGATCTTTCGGAAAGTTGTGCACTCTGCCGCACAATGCCACTTTTCTTCGGACGCAGGACATGTGAGCCAGCTCTTCACGCAACATGTTGGGTGTATTCTTTTCGGAGCCGTTTACGGAAATTCACCACGGGCACTCACAACTCATCTTCAACTCCTCAATGTACAAAACAACTCATCTTGAAGTACGGAACAGCGAGCGGAACAAACCTAACTGCAAAAGCATCGCACGGCAAACAGTTCGCGCTACGCCGCCACGTGTGTCGTCTGCTCCGCAAATGGGGAAACAAAAAGCGCACGGTCGGGTGTAACCACGTGACTTCAGCTACTCACTCTCCCCTTTCCACTTCTCTGACATCCGTGTGCCGGTTTCGGTGTCGGTTTCGAGCAGTTCCGTTTTTTTACTTTATTAAAAATATACGCTACTCTGTTACAAATTATTAATTGGGTAGTCCATAAGAAAGCGCCTAGCAAAAAAAAAAAGATTTTTTTTTTTTTTTTTTTTGGGGGGGGGGGGGCGGGGTCAGTGTCCCTTTCAGTAGTAAGCTACATCTTTTATGCCGAGAATCCTATCGGCCTCCTCCTCAGCTTGGAACAGGTCCAAATATTCTGCAACTGCAGTTTGGAGAGCATCGGCTTCCAGGCGTACTTTCTGGCCTCTGGATCTTCTCTCACATTTACATCAGACGACAAGTAGTTGGGGCAGTTGCGGAATTTGTGCGGCACAGCACCTTGGTGGAGTTGAGGGTACTGTAAGGGTACCGTTACGGTGCATGGATGTGCGATGTCATTTGAAGAATGTCGCCGTCAGCAAAATGAAGCTCGCACACCTGAAAAAAAATGTTTGCCTTTGTATAGATAACAGATACTTGTCAGTATTTTTTTAATTGGTTCCCACGGATCACGTGACGAAGAGATATTCCAATAAATCTATTACGCAGACACGCATGTGACCATTTTTCCCATGCACGATTTTTACGCGGGCATATATGACGCTTATTACAAGCATACAACCTTTTTTAAAACACTCTACAGCGTCCAAAATTTGGGGAAAACCTCTGGTTGCCAAGACGAGCTATAAGATAGGCCTGCGAGAGCAATTTCACGCGCAACGCGTGCTTTGTTTGGACAGGCTCTCAGCTACCGGCCGTATTCTCGTCCTCGACGCAAGGCGTTTGACGTCATCGAACGCTACTGTCAACGGGCGTTGAGCACCAAAAACGCACGACGCATGCCACCAGACTTAAACTCCGACTCACAAGTTTCGTGCAGTGCTGGGGAAGGCAGCGGCGCGAGCCCGTAGCTTTAGGAAATGTCTTCCTTGCACAAACGTTCGTGCAAGCATTCATGTTACGGCGTTTTAGGAAACTCGTCAACTTACTTTGATCTATACTCCTTTCACCCTAAAGCTGAGACTAGAAGTTCCGCCTTCAGCGCGAGCTTTCTGCCCTTGCTAAGACAAATGTGAAAGCACAGGCACGCGCAACCAAAGCACTGCGCAAGCCAGCGAAGTCGTGCTGAAAGCGAAACTTCTAGTCTCAGCTTAAATGTGAACGGAGTATAGCACTGCGCACAACTGGTAACATCGAGGGGAACTCGAAAACCTCAAAAAGCGGATGAAACTGTGCAAGAGAAACGGCAATTCGAAACAATGGGGAAGTTCTCACCCTGGAGTGTTGCGAGACAACGAGATTCTCCCGGGGAATGGCTCATATCCACGACCGCCGCTGGTCACCGTCTTCGGGAAATTTGAAGATGTGCACTCTTTCGGTGTTCTTGTAGTTCCCCCACAACCCGGAACACCATACTTGTTCGGCATGCCGACCAAACAAGCGTTCGCGCGCGCGCGCGGGCAGTTTACGGAGTCGAGACGAGGCACTCACGAGGCAAGCACGGCGAGCATACGAAACAAAACTAACTGCAACGAAAAAGTTTGAATGCGGGAGCAGCGGGAGCTGGCTGGAGCATGCGCATTCAGTGCCACTCCGCGCGACGCCAGCGACGCCGGCCCACCGCACCGCTCGAGATGAAATATTTTCTCACGTCGATACCAGAAATTTTTCTCACGTAGTTGCGCCATGGCCTTCCTTCTGCGACATTGTGACGTAACCACTCGGAGCGCTACGGCCTTTTCTTCTAGGAGGTGTTGATATCGGTCACGTCATCTGGCGAGAGCAGGAAATGGGAGAGGAGGGGAGAGAAAAAAGGGAGAGGCACACCCAAATTATCCCGCGCCACCAGGGGAGGAATCAGCGCGGCCATCGCTCCGTCTAATGCAAATGAGCGGAGTGTCCTGTATTTCCCCTTGTACCTTGAAGACCACCGGTGGGGAGGGGTCTCTCTTTTGTTGAGAAGGGTGAAGTCATTAAAGGGGCACTGACACCCCAAAGGACGTATTTTGTTTTGATTGTCTAAAACGATGCAAGTTGTAGTCATAGACACGCAAAAAAAAAAAGAAAACGACTCTCGAAAAAAAAAATGTCTGCGCGCGCGCGCGCCTTTTTATTTTTGGCGTTTTTCTCTCCCGCTGCTCACCTCCTCGCTTCTTTTGATTGGGGACGTCAAAAATAGTGAAATTTAGAAGCCTTGTAGGCGACATTTCCCTAACATTTAATAACGGCAATCGTAAAACATGTTTTTTAACGCAATTGCGAACGCACCACGGCCCTCTTGAAACACCGAAAAATCAGAATCCGGTGTGATGTTGCTTCCTGGATTTGTATCCTCCCTCGGAAAACTTGGCGGTGCTCGAGCAGAGGATGATCGGTGAGGTGGGAGACCGGGCGAAGAAACCGGTTTTGTTGCGGTCCGCCGGCGCCCTTCTATCCCGCTCCTCACCTCCTCCTCGCTTCGGGTCGCGGTGGCAACGGCGCTTTGCTTTGTAGCATGAACCGGAGGTCCGAAACAAAGTCGACTCGTAGGAGACCGCAAGATTTGACGTCGCTGCACTGGCGCGGATCGCGCGGGAACTTTAAATTCGGCATTTCGAAATTGCTTTTTTTTAATTCACAAATACTGAATTTCCAAGTTTTGAATTTTCAGGGTAATGCCCCGGCATCGCTTTCAATCGTTTCGGATAATAAAAAAAATATGATTTTGATGTGTCAGTGCCCCTTTAAGAAAGAAAGGAAGGGGGAAAGAAGAGTTTCGTAAAGCAGTGATGGTTGGGAGGAGGGGAGGGGGCGAACAGAATGATATCGGGCAAGCTTGCCCAGCGCTGTCTGCGCCCGAAAAGTGAACTTCAGGGTACTTTTTCTTGTCTTGACTACGACAAAGGTTTAGCGCTAGGAGGAAAGTACATCGCCTGGAGTGACGGCAGACGGCGCTTTTGTTTTCATTCGACCATTCACTTGAGGTATGCGCGAATTGTTTTTCGACCGGCGGCGGCTTGGCGGTTGTTTTCGGTCTGCGGCGGCGGCGGAAGCGCCGCAGCGTCGGATTTTTATAGGCGGCGGCGTTTGGTTGTTTTTGGTCAGCGGCAGCGGCTTCGGCAGCAGCGTGCGGCCATTTTGCGTAGGCAACGTCAATTTGGCGCGAAATCCAGACATGAAGGGGCCTTTTTGACATACCTCTAGAGCTAAAACGTCGAGCATAAAACTTATGGCACTTTCAGATGAAGTTTAAAACTATATGGGAAGGAAAGGAACAGGAAACTTTATTCAATTAAATCTTGGGATTGGGCTAGTTGGTTCATTGTGATCTAGAGGACTCAGAAGCGCAAAAAGAAAACACGGACAATGAAAAGACACATACAACACGGCGCGCTGACAAGGCAAACCACCCAGCACACATGTGTGAACACTCTTTTCCATCGCGCCAGCCACATCTGATAAAAGCAACCCATATGCGCAAACAACAGATGACAATGATTTAAACATTCGTATCTGTGCACGGTGACTACACAAAACCATATAGAAAAGAAAACGTCTTTATCGTTTAGTAAAATTGAAGGCGTGCTGACGCATTTGTCACCTGAGGACTTTATAAAATACGTTTCAAGAATTTCCCTGTCAGCCTTATTATTTGCTCATTTAATAAATTTTGTTAATTCTAACAGGGGATCACACATGCACCGCATGCTGTGTACTGCAAGATGTCCCCCCGCTTTGTTACGAACCGCTAGATGATGTTCACGCGCCTTTTCGTTAAAGGGATACTACAACAAAATTTGGGCGCTCATTTTTTGGTCTATATGTGTTCAGAGGTTCAGTATGACATCCAACACACCAATATCGTTTTAAAAAAGTCGCGAAAAGGAATTTTAAAACGAATTTAACGATTAGCAAAGAGCACCTGGTGGATGTCGATAACTCCTCGTTTGTAATACCCGTCTAGGAACCTTGAGAGGTAGTGACGGCAACTGTCTCGCCTTCGGCCACGACAAAAGAGGGGAAGGAGGAACTCCCCTCTTCCCGAGAATCCCTTTTGCGTGACCCAGAAGTCGCTACTGTCCCTCTGCAAGATTATAGAAGATTAACCCGTCACTCAAAATTCGTACACAAGCTGCTGCTTCGGTGGCTGGAACGACTAGGCCATCCTCTCGACGTCAGCTTCGCCGTAGCTTTGCTCGTTTCGAGACGAACTACGTCACGATTGCGTTGGATGTCACGTGGTCTCCGCTGGCTGTTCTCTGAGCGCTTGCCAGATTGGGTCACTTATAACGAAAAATACAGCCACCAGGCTCAAAATACAAACGTGCGATTGTCATTTACGGATATTGTGGGTCATATTCAACCTATTTTTGAACACGACGGGTATATTTCAAATTTCGTTGAAGTACCCCTTTAAAACACCGCCCAGTCTTTCCAATATCCACGTGCCCACACGTTAGCTGTGTACTGAGTGACGTGGTTTTTCAAGCATTGAACACGCTTCTCTCTTGTCATCATAGAACAACTTTTCGACAGCTTGCATGGCGCGGAGAAAACAACATTGACATCGTACTTAATTGTTATTTTTTAAGGTTATCCGAACATCATGTGTAAATAAGGTATTACTTGAACTCTTAATTTTTTTACTTTTTCTCGCTTTCCGTCCCTTGTGTTGCTTTTACTTTTAATTTTTTAGGAGGTTTTCACACGGGCTGATAATCAAGCAAGCGGGGTAGGCCTCCCTGTCTAAGCGTTCTACCTGAAGTTCAAAGCTAGTCATCAAAACGTGATAGCAGCTGTTTGTCAGAGCAGCCTGAAGACAGGTGAGAGAAAATTTCTTGCTTTCGCGGCTTAGAATGAGCGCTATAAAAAGACAAGAGGCTCTCTTTTGAACGGTGTTTGTACAATCAGCGCACGTGTTCATCTTTAAAAGTAGGCTGTAGGTCTAAAAACTGAATGCACTTGTTCATGGGCAGCTACCAGGTAAACTTCAGTCCGTCCGACTTGGCCTCAAACAAGTTCACGACCTTTGTAACAACATCATTAAAATGCATCCCCGAGTGATCATCCACAATAACCAGAAAATCGTCTACATATCTAAAAATCGTAAGCACTTGCATATCATTAAGGCCTTCTAGACTGCATTTGTCTATGGCTGCTAAAAAAAAATATCACACAAAACTGGGGCTACCGAAGAACCAATTCGAATACCCGCTTTTTGCCCATAAAACTCACCGTTAAAGTTGACGGCCGTCGACCTCAGCTAAAATTTCAACAATGCTAAAAAGCGGTCACTGCTAAGACCTGTAATATTTTAAAACCCAATTTCTCTTGATTGATTGATCTTGTCTCGAACAGCATTAAAGACTACTCCGTGTGGTACCGAATAAAACAAATCCTCTACATCAATCGAGAATGCCAAATGCGCGTTCTTCATTCCCATCTGTACAACTTCCACTATTTCATTTAGGCTCCGAACTAACAAAGGATCATCGCTTCTCATCCCACTCAGGAGACACTAAAAATCGGCTAACCTGAACTTGCTACGAGCCACCCTTTGAAACAATGACTCATAGAGGGAATTCAGGTTCATGAGTCTTTCCTGTGAAAAGCAACTACAGGAAACATTCCTCCGCCTTGCTTGCAGCTTTTCTACCGCTCTTTAGCTGAAATTCTGCGAGCAACCTGAGTGCTACTGTTTTCTTTTGTTGTTTAGGACGAAAACTTTTTACCGGCACCAAACACTTAGCAATAGCGGCAGTTGCCTTGTCCTGGAGAAGGCCCTGAGGCAGCATGACAAAACCACCATCTTTGTCCGCCTCCACCACAGTCAGTCCACTCTCATTTAAAGCACTAACCACTTTCTCGAAGGGAGGCTTTTGCTTTGGCCCCTAACTCACAGTGCGCCTCAGGGGGTCCACACCATCGCCGATGGCTCTCTCTCGGGCTTGATACCCCTCACGGTCAGCCACCTGGCGCACCATGGCAAGAATTTCATGTCGCCTAGACGAGGGCTCGTAGCTGAACTTCGGTCCCTTCTTCAAAATTTCCTCTACTTCTCCAGGCAGGTTCTCATCTCCCAGAACGGCGACGTCGTTAGCAGCTGTAGCTCCGTTGTTCTGTCTTTTCGGTAAATTAAACCGAGCTCGTTGCCACATGAACTATGTTGACTGGTAAGCTAGCCTCCTGTACTCTGCATACCGGCGTTCGTCAATGCGTGAGTCACACCCCTCCTGTACTATGACCCGCAGCCAGTCTTGGTACAACTGAACTTGTCTCCAATGCTCAAACTTTAAAATGATGCAAATTCTTCTTACATGGCCCCAAGAAGGCTCCAAAACTCCGAAAAGCCCCCTCACCTCCAGACGTTCAATTTTAATTTCCAAGCAAAACCCGAGAGTCCGGAACTGGCACGTAGAAATGACAATGAGGTTCACACAGGTGTTCGCTGAGTCTTGTTTGACACATTGAAAGAAAAAAAAAAAAAGAGCCCAGAGTAGAAGATATATGCTGAATTAAAACTTTGGATTGGGCTAGTTGGTTCATTGTGATCTAGAGGGCTAAAAATCCCCCAAAAACACGGATGAAGAAAAGACACATGCAACACGGACTGGCGCTAGCTTTCTACTGATTTAATCAAGGCAAACCACCCAGCACAGATACGTGAACACTCTTTCCCATCACGCCAACCACATCTGATAAAAGTAACCCATATACACAAGCAACACATGACAATGATTTAAACAGTTGTATAAGTGCACCGTGACTACACAAAACTATCTAGAAAAGAAACGTCTTTGCCGTTTAGTAAAATTTAAGGTTTGCTGACGCAGTTGTCACCTGGGGTCTTTATAAAATACGCAACTATTTCCGTCTCAGTCGTGTTATTTGCTCTTTTAATAAATTTTGTTAATTCTAACAGGGGATCACACCCTCACCACATAGGGTGTACTTGTCTTTTGTCTTTTGATAGCGCTCATTATAAGCTGATAAAGCGAGGAATTGCTTTCACCTGTCTTCAGGCTGCTGTGACAAAGAGCTGCCATCACATTTTGACGACTAACTTTGAAATTCAGGTAGAACGCTTGGACAGGGCGGGCCACCCCACCAATTTGATTACCAGCGTGTGCGAAAACCTCCCACAAAAGGTCAAAAGTAAAAGCAACACAAAGGACGGTGAGCGAGAAAAGTAAAAATATCAACAGTTCAAGAAATACCTTATTTACACAAGGTGTCGCATAATCTTAAAAAAAAAAGGAATTAAGAATGATGTCAATGTTGTTTTCTCCGCTCTATGCAAGCTGGCAAACATTTGTCCTATGATGACTAGACAGAAACGTGTTCAATGCTCGAAGAAGCACGTAACTCAGTACACACCTTGTGCCTCTAATGTTGTTTACGAGATTCCGCTAACGTGCGGGTGCGTGTATATTGAACACGCTAGGCGGTGTTTTAACGAAAGAACGCGTGAACATCGTCTAGCGGTTCGTAACAAAGCGGGGGCCACACCTTGCAGTACACAGCCTGCGTTGCGGGTGTGCTCTCCCTGTTAGAATTAACAAAATGTATTAAAAGGGCAAATAACATGACAAAGGGAAATTGTTTTGATAAAGTCCTCAGGTGACAACTACGTTAGCACGCCTTCGATTTTACAAAACGAAAAAAAAATTCTTTTCCTGATGGTTTTGTGTAGTCACGGTGCACTGAAACAAATGTTTAAATCATTGTCATATGTTGTTTGCGTATATAGGTTACTTTTATCAGATGTGGCTGGCGTGATGGGAAAGAGTTTTCACACATGTGTGCTGGGTGGTTTGCCTTTATTAAATCAGATGAAAGTTAGCGCCAGTCCGTATTGTGTGTGTTATGTCTCTTCTTTGTCTGTGTTTTTTGCGCTTTTTAGTCCTGTAAATCAAAAGTGTATTGACTTTATTATTTTTCTCTGTATTTAGCATAGTGACAATGGCGAGGCTGATTGGAGGAAGCGTTTGGCAAGTGAGACGCATGAGCTTTACAAATCCTAACTACGCATGCCATGCCCCCGCAACAAGGAACAAAATATGTGCTGTTACAAGAAGGGGATCCACTTTTTACAGTTGTGTTATTTCGGTTCGCACGGTACCGGACATTCCACATTCTGCCTGATAACAGATATTAACATCGAGCAAGAAAGCAACGCCTTGTATTTTGTAAAATGAGCGGTTTGTCTACATTTTCTAATACAATGTGTCATTTCGTCATGAATATTATGTTTTATTTAAAGCAATTGAAAAAAAAGCAAGCTTGAAGGCCGACGTACAGTCGGGAGCAAAAGTTTGCGGGGCACAGGAGCGCGTGCCGAAATGTATCGCTGCGCCGTGCAACGGCGCGCCGCCACATTAAAAAGCCGCGCTTTGCGCATGCGCGTGCTTCGTGCTGGCAGTCTTGTCTCTTTCGCTCGTTTCTGTCCGACTCACTCCTGATAACCGGAGTCGGCGCCAGGAGTGCTAGTTGCCGTTTCGCTGACTGTCATGCCTCGCGTCCTCTTCAGCTGACTCAGCAGCCGCGCTGAGTGACGGAGCACCTTTAATTACCCACGCGGCGGCTGAGGCGGCTGAAGCAGACGCGCAGCATGACAGCCAGCGAAGCGCTAACTTGCGCCCCTGGCGCCGATTTCTGTTATCAGGAGTGCGTCGGAAAGAAACGGGCGAAAGAGACACGATAGCGAGCACGAAAGGCGCGCATGCGCAAAGCGCGGCTTCCTAATGCGGCGCCGCGCCGTCGGACGGCGCGGCGATGCATTTCGGCACGCGCTCCCGTGCCCCGCAAACGTTTGCTCCCGACTGTACAACCTCGGTTTTCTGCTGGGAAGATAATCCTCTTAGCGCTCCCCTCCCCCAAGCTGCGAGGGGGGGGGGGGGGGGGTTGGGGCAAAGGGAAACTGGAGAGCGTATAAGAAAGGAGGAGGCGGGAAAAAGTGGAAAGCGCAAACTGTACGTCGGTCTTTAAGCTGGTCCCAGCTTCAAGCTGGGTTATTGCCTCAGCATGCCCAGTTTGGCATACTGGTCATGATGGTTGATCAGGTCATACTGGTCATGCTGGTTGATCTCGTTATACTTCTAACGCTGGTTGATCTGGTCCCAGCTTCAAGCAAGATTATTGCCCCAGCACGCTCAGTTTGGCATGCGGGTCGTGCGGGAGAGCGCCTTTAGAGCGCGCGACACTAGAGCGCCGACGTTAGAGCGCGCGACACGAGGGCGCTGCGACAGTAGCGCGCTTGACACTAGAGCGCACGACACGAGAGCGCATGACCAGTTGAGCGCGCGACACTAGAGCGCACGACCAGTTGAGCGCGCGACACGAGAGCGCACGACCTGTTGAGCGCGCGACACGAGAGCGCACAACCAGTTGAGCAAACACCGAAAAATGTGTGATGTATCCGCGGCTCCATGGACAGAACAAAATTGTGCGACTCTGCGAATTGAAGCATTGGTGATTTTTGATTCATTGAATACGCCTTTAATAAAAAATAAGAAGGGTACGACTCTTTCTAACCAATTGTTTACGGACATCGGAGAGAAAAGGGGGCAGGGGAGTGGGCTGGGGCATATAGGTACCGGGAAAGTTTGCAGCTGAGTGGAGCAGGGAGTCTAAGATTTCTTCACAGTGCTGCGGTGCGCCTCTCGGATATACTATAAACAGGTTTTTTTTTTTTTGCTATATCTGGTCTATTCTTGACAGGCATTTGGGCTCCGATCTATTTGGTGGCTATTTAGACATCCCTCGCATAAGTTTAAATGGTATTCTGACGTCCATGTCCGTAATGAAGAAAGATCACCGCTAAAACATATCAGTAAAAAACTCATCGAAGGAAAGCTCAGCGCAATTTTATCGCATGCAGATCTTTTCAGCCTTTTAACGGATACAGGAAAACCTCCCCTGAAAATCTGTGATATACAAAATCGAAGAACTAATGAAGCCTTTATTAGTTCTTTGATTTAGAAAACGTTAGAGAAAAACTTATAAAAATTAGAGAAAAACATTGCAGCTGACCTAGGCTATAGGTCAGCTGCAATCTTTGTTGTTGTTTTTTTCCTGCAAAAATGCACTCTACAGATATTATTCTTTTTCTGTTAGCTTTCTGTAACACTTTTTGGTTTGTCACACGCAAACATTTCGTCGACTCATTTCGCAATGTCATTGCTGAATTCCGCGGAATAAATCCCTGCCAATTTTACATAAAACGCGCGATGACCGAAGGAGTGGCCGGTCCGGTCGGTCCAATCGCGCTGGACTGGTTGTGCGCTCTCGTGACGGGCGCTCTAAGTACACGCGCGCTAACGTCGCAGCGCTCTTAAGTCGAGCGCGCTAACGTCGCGGCGCTCTAGTGTCGCGCGCTCTAACGTCGCGGCGCTCTAGTGTCGCGCGCTCTAACGTCGCGGCGCTCTAGTGTCGGCGCTCTAATGTCGGCGCTCAAGTGTCGTGCGCTCTAGTGTTGTACAGCCGGGTCGTGCTGGTTGAACTAGTCATGCTGTTGGGCTTCCCCACCAGTTTAACGAGTTTAAAATAATACACAGGATAAACAAGCCAAACTCTTCGGAAAAGCCAGCTTGGCACCCAATTTTGTATTTTCGTACTTGCGGCCTGCTCACATGAGCTCAGATGCTACACATCCTCGGCGCTCACGCAGTACTAACCGACGCAAAAATAGTGGTTCTCGGTGCAAAATAATGTTATTAATACTAGATTGCTTATCTCTCAACACGAAAAACACTAGGCACATGCCAAGAACAGGCAATAACAACAGAAAATACTACAAGGATGAGAGATGTGAACCTGGGTCCCGCCAGTGATGGGGACGAAGCGGCTCTTTTCTTTTTGTAACGGAAACTGTAACAGTGTTACGTTTTTCTCTTTGTAACGGCAACAATAACACTGTTGCTCTTTTAGAAATAACATGCAGATAGATAACTATAAAATTCACTGGTCAAAAGTTTGAAAAAATTAAAAAAATCGCGACTTATACTTTCTAAGATACAAAATACTCCGTTTCACACTACGATGAGCCGCAGAGAACACTTGGTGCTACAGCAGCTATTCTAGTGCCGTGTAAATGTCAGGTGACCTTCCGGAGTGACGCTGCTGTGCTCCAGACGTGAAGTCACGTGATATTGTCAAGTAATAGCTAAGTTTATAAGAATGTCTCGAGGTCTTCTCGTCCTATAATATATTCCAATCTCTATTTTTTTAGATGAGAGAGAGAAAGAGATTAAGCGTCATTATTGATACATTTGCATCTGATATGTTGAGTCGAGGTCATATGTGGGGATATTGGTAGAAACTTGAAGGGTTAGACACCGGAATGACGCAAGTGGCACCTTTGAGATCTACATTTCAAACGAACCAATAACACAAGAAACAGAATGAACGTTAAAGATCAACCAGTTATTCGTTGAGGCGAAGCTCCTCCTACCTCTTTCCACTTTAGGGGAGCAAACGCTGGAGAGGAGGTCGCTTCCCCTCCAGCGTTCGCTTTGAAAAGGCGGAATACGGTGTGAAATGTTTCCCCTGAACAGTTAACCTGTCACCGACTGAAGACATAGTCGCCATCTTGGTGTGTTCTTTCGTGCACGCGCGTGTGTCAGAGCAGCAGAGACAGAGTGATAGAGAATGATGTTGCAAAGCAAATTTTCAGTCTTGCAAACGGTCTTTTGTAACATATCTACAGAAACGTGTTTAACAGTGTTCGTTTGGGTCATTTAGGGACATGATCAAATAACGGTTCCTCATTGCTTCATCTTAAAATGTTTTGTATTGAGAAATAAATGTTTGACTGACAAACGGCGAAAGGACTAGATTTTTGCGTGTTTGGCAGTTTGTGTGAACTTGATTTGAATTGAATAACCCATTGATATATATATATATATATATATATATATATATATATATATACACATAAATCAATGAAGCCACATCTACTGCTATTGTATAGAGCGAGCTGAACACGTGCATTCATTACCTTTAAAAGATTTAAGTAATATTGGGTTCAATGAAAATACCGTGAATGGTCTCTGTTACATATACCTTTATCAATCACATCAATGCATTTTTCTATGAATAAAGGCACCAAGCAATTACGCTTAAAATCGCATACGTCATTTCCTAAATTTCGACCTGTCACGACGCGACCGACGGAAAGGCGTTGCGGAACGTCGGGAGCTGGAAAACGGGAACTTCGTGGTGCCATCGGCGCTGGTGACAAAGGCGACGGAGATATTCTTCGATGTTCCTTGGTCGTTCTTCATAGCGATGTCGTCGTTCGTTTGGCGCGAATCCGCGCACGCCGAGTTGGCGGTCGGGGCACCTTTCGTAAATGTGATAAGCGTTCCCGTAGTAGAAGCACACCGGGCGTCCGTCCTCCGTGAGCCGCAAGTCGGTCTTTTGAAGTTTACGCTGCTCTTGGCGCGGACAGTACTGCGGCGAAGAAACCTCTCGTCGGGGTAGAGCTGGGTACCGCCGGGTAACAGAAGGATGCGGACGACTAGCACCTGCGGCGTAGGTCAAAGCTTGTGGTTCCGGTGCGGCGTCGGCAAGAACGTCCGGCTGGAGCTCTTGCTGGACATCCTCTCGAACAATCTCGGCGAGCAAGAGCGAAGCTGGACGTTCGGAGGCAGGTACCAGCTTCTTCAGTTCTCCACGGACGATGTCCAGGATGATTTCGCGGATCCCCGGGTTATTGGGGCTGAGGGCGAAGCTCGATGACGTGGGGGCAATGACACCACGAACTAGAAGGTATTGTGCAGTTCGTGATTGCATATCCTGTTAAATGTTGGTCGCCTCCGTTACAAACCTTTCAAAGGTGGTAGGCAGGCATCGCATAACACTGCCGAAAATGTTCTCCTTGACACCTCGCGTTAGGATTCTCAGCATTTCAGCTCCGGAGGCTTGAGGACCGTCGCGGTTCCTGAGTCTAAGGACATTTTCGACAAAGCTAACGACGTTCTCGTCCAGGGCGTGGGATCCTCACTTGAAGAAGCTCTTCAGTGCGTTCCCTCCGGTGTTGGCTGGTGAACGTACCTCGGAGCTCAGCTTTCAGTTGCTCCCAGGCAGTGATCGACGCTTGGTGGTTTTTAAACCCATTCCGTGCTGTGGCCTCCAAAGCGCAGGAAACGTTCTAAAAGCGCTGCTCCGGTGTCCATCCGTCATGGCGGGCCACTCGTTCGTAGCGTTGCAGCCAATCTTCAATGTCCTCGTAGACCTCCCCGTGGAGAGTCGTCAGAGTACGGGGTGCGACGGACAGGAATATGGCGGTGGCGCCAGCCGGGGTCTGCGACGACTGGTTGTCCATCGTCCGCCTCGTTGACTGCTTAGTCTTGAGTGGCAAGAGTCAAAATTCCGGGGATAGGCCTTGTTTGGGGCGACTTGATCGGGTCTTGGTCTTCTCATTGTTGGGTATTCGTGGGCTTCGGGTTGGACTTGCACTGAAGATCCTTGATGGGGTGCGCTGGACGGACATGCGTTACCCAGCACCTCTTCCAAAATGGCACGAGTGACGAATGATGAGGCGGCGAATAACGAGAGAAACTAAACGTTTAAAGGGGGGAACTTGTGCCCAAAACCAAATAGACGAAGGTTAGCGTCACAGGCGTCGATGTTGGTGAAGCGGCGGGATCGAGCGCTGGGGCGAAACTGACTCCGTCTCGCCACGCGGAGCCCCTGATGTAGACGCATGGGCTACTGGAAAAATCGGCGCAGAAGTTTCGGCGCGTAGAACATTCTCACCTCGAATAGGCAACAAGGTTCTCGAAATTACCAGAACGCGACATTGCAGAAACATCAAAAGTTGTATTCGCGGCCGGTCATCGAACCTCGGCTTTTTTCCGTGAGAGGCAAGCACGATAACCGTTAGGTCAAGCACGCTGCATATTTGACTAGCTGCGCTCACTGCAATATTACGAATTACCTGAGCCTGTCAGAGTATTGCGATACAGTCGATACATGATCATAAATGTATTTCATTTCTGAGACACAAATATATTTTGGAAATGTATCTCGATACAGAGATACAGATATTTGAAATTATATCTGCTAAGATACATGCAAATATCTTGAAAGATACTACACGCTCAGCGCTACTAAATTTGCTGCCGCTGCTGCTGTTGCTGCCAGTTGCGGCTTCTACCATAGTGGATGTTGTCGACCTGGTTGATGTGGTCGGCGGCGCTTGGGCCGGCTCCACCGCGCGTCGTGGACTTGCTTCTCAACCTCGAGGTCCGGGAGCCGGTGCGGGAGCGCGCACCAGAGCGCGCGCTAGATCTTGAGCGGAACTTTTTCGCGCCTCCGCTCGCTCCGCGGCTCGCCGAGCGCCTTGTCTTGCCGTTGCCCAGGTGGCGGTCTTCCGATGCGTAGTAGTATCCTCCGCTGCTGCTGCTGCTGCTGCAACTGCTGTTGTAGCCGTTGCCATAGGCTTCGGCCGCGGCGGCTTCTTCTTCTCATAGTCTTCGTTCCAATTGGCGCCGCTTGACCAGGTATGGGATCTTGTATTTGGCCTTGCACTTGCGGTCTCCTGTGAGGTGACCTTTGCAGCATAGGAGACACTTCGGCTCGTACCGATGTTGCGGAGGCGGGTTGCTGCCGCGCCCGCGGCATACCTTGCCGTTGGGATTGGGGCACACGTCGGCTCTGTGTCCCAGCCTCCCGCACTCGTGACACACGTTGATCTGCTTCTTGTAGAGGGTGCATCTGACAAGCATCGCTCCGTAGTACACGTATCTCGGCACGTAGAAACCGTCGAAAAGGACGATCACGTTGTCCGTGTTTCCCACGCATTTGGCTTGCAGTACACTGGGATTGCGCTGCGTGACCAGGCTTCTGACAATGTCCGCCGGGTTCTCATCTTTTGAAATGCCTCTGACAAGGCCCTTAGAGGTGTTTTCCGGAGCGGCTCTGTAGGCGCTCGCCTCGTACTCCCATTTATTTATTTAGCTACTCCCAGTTCTTTGAGGCCTAAGAGAAGCAACTGCATAAAAAAATGAAAGACGTTTACAACTTCCTGTAACACCGATTTAGAGCGCAGCTCTTGAGGAGGAGGAAAGGAAGGTTAGCCCCTCCTCCTCATCCGTACCCTCTCCTCCTCCCCTCCAGGCTCCCCCTTCTTTCACACCCTAACACGCCTCGTCACGCGACGTTTCGGCGCTGTGCCGAAGCGTCACTCGTGACATTTCGCCAGGGTGACGTTTCGGCACCGTGCCGAAACGTCGCGGAACGTCGCGAGTGACGTTCCGCGATTGGCTGCAACGAGTGAGTGGCCGGTCCGGTCGGTCCAATCGCGCTGGACTGGTTGTGCGCTCTCGTGACGGGCGCTCTAAGTACACGCGCGCTAACGTCGCAGCGCTCTTAAGTCGAGCGCGCTAACGTCGCGGCGCTCTAGTGTCGCGCGCTCTAACGTCGCGGCGCTCTAGTGTCGCGCGCTCTAACGTCGCGGCGCTCTAGTGTCGGCGCTCTAATGTCGGCGCTCAAGTGTCGTGCGCTCTAGTGTTGTACAGCCGGGTCGTGCTGGTTGAACTAGTCATGCTGTTGGGCTTCCCCACCAGTTTAACGAGTTTAAAATAATACACAGGATAAACAAGCCAAACTCTTCGGAAAAGCCAGCTTGGCACCCAATTTTGTATTTTCGTACTTGCGGCCTGCTCACATGAGCTCAGATGCTACACATCCTCGGCGCTCACGCAGTACTAACCGACGCAAAAATAGTGGTTCTCGGTGCAAAATAATGTTATTAATACTAGATTGCTTATCTCTCAACACGAAAAACACTAGGCACATGCCAAGAACAGGCAATAACAACAAAAAATACTACAAGGATGAGAGAAGTGAACCTGGGTCCCGCCAGTGATGGGGACGAAGCGGCTCTTTTCTTTTTGTAACGGAAACTGTAACAGTGTTACGTTTTTCTCTTTGTAACGGCAACAATAACACTGTTGCTCTTTTAGAAATAACATGCAGATAGATAACTATAAAATTCACTGGTCAAAAGTTTGAAAAAATTAAAAAAATCGCGACTTATACTTTCTAAGATACAAAATACTCCGTTTCACACTACGATGAGCCGCAGAGAACACTTGGTGCTACAGCAGCTATTCTAGTGCCGTGTAAATGTCAGGTGACCTTCCGGAGTGACGCTGCTGTGCTCCAGACGTGAAGTCACGTGATATTGTCAAGTAATAGCTAAGTTTATAAGAATGTCTCGAGGTCTTCTCGTCCTATAATATATTCCAATCTCTATTTTTTAGATGAGAGAGAGAAAGAGATTAAGCGTCATTATTGATACATTTGCATCTGATATGTTGAGTCGAGGTCATATGTGGGGATATTGGTAGAAACTTGAAGGGTTAGACACCGGAATGACGCAAGTGGCACCTTTGAGATCTACATTTCAAACGAACCAATAACACAAGAAACAGAATGAACGTTAAAGATCAACCAGTTATTCGTTGAGGCGAAGCTCCTCCTACCTCTTTCCACTTTAGGGGAGCAAACGCTGGAGAGGAGGTCGCTTCCCCTCCAGCGTTCGCTTTGAAAAGGCGGAATACGGTGTGAAATGTTTCCCCTGAACAGTTAACCTGTCACCGACTGAAGACATAGTCGCCATCTTGGTGTGTTCTTTCGTGCACGCGCGTGTGTCAGAGCAGCAGAGACAGAGTGATAGAGAATGATGTTGCAAAGCAAATTTTCAGTCTTGCAAACGGTCTTTTGTAACATATCTACAGAAACGTGTTTAACAGTGTTCGTTTGGGTCATTTAGGGACATGATCAAATAACGGTTCCTCATTGCTTCATCTTAAAATGTTTTGTATTGAGAAATAAATGTTTGACTGACAAACGGCGAAAGGACTAGATTTTTGCGTGTTTGGCAGTTTGTGTGAACTTGATTTGAATTGAATAACCCATTGATATATATATATATATATATATATATATATATATATATATATATATATATATATATATATATATATATATACATATATCAATGAAGCCACATCTACTGCTATTGTATAGAGCGAGCTGAACACGTGCATTCATTACCTTTAAAACATTTAAGTAATATTGGGTTCAATGAAAATACCGTGAATGGTCTCTGTTACATATACCTTTATCAATCACATCAATGCATTTTTCTATGAATAAAGGCACCAAGCAATTACGCTTAAAATCGCATACGTCATTTCCTAAATTTCGACCTGTCACGACGCGACCGACGGAAAGGCGTTGCGGAACGTCGGGAGCTGGAAAACGGGAACTTCGTGGTGCCATCGGCGCTGGTGACAAAGGCGACGGAGATATTCTTCGATGTTCCTTGGTCGTTCTTCATAGCGATGTCGTCGTTCGTTTGGCGCGAATCCGCGCACGCCGAGTTGGCGGTCGGGGCACCTTTCGTAAATGTGATAAGCGTTCCCGTAGTAGAAGCACACCGGGCGTCCGTCCTCCGTGAGCCGCAAGTCGGTCTTTTGAAGTTTACGCTGCTCTTGGCGCGGACAGTACTGCGGCGAAGAAACCTCTCGTCGGGGTAGAGCTGGGTACCGCCGGGTAACAGAAGGATGCGGACGACTAGCACCTGCGGCGTAGGTCAAAGCTTGTGGTTCCGGTGCGGCGTCGGCAAGAACGTCCGGCTGGAGCTCTTGCTGGACATCCTCTCGAACAATCTCGGCGAGCAAGAGCGAAGCTGGACGTTCGGAGGCAGGTACCAGCTTCTTCAGTTCTCCACGGACGATGTCCAGGATGATTTCGCGGATCCCCGGGTTATTGGGGCTGAGGGCGAAGCTCGATGACGTGGGGGCAATGACACCACGAACTAGAAGGTATTGTGCAGTTCGTGATTGCATATCCTGTTAAATGTTGGTCGCCTCCGTTACAAACCTTTCAAAGGTGGTAGGCAGGCATCGCATAACACTGCCGAAAATGTTCTCCTTGACACCTCGCGTTAGGATTCTCAGCATTTCAGCTCCGGAGGCTTGAGGACCGTCGCGGTTCCTGAGTCTAAGGACATTTTCGACAAAGCTAACGACGTTCTCGTCCAGGGCGTCGGATCCTCACTTGAAGAAGCTCTTCAGTGCGTTCCCTCCGGTGTTGGCTGGTGAACGTACCTCGGAGCTCAGCTTTCAGTTGCTCCCAGGCAGTGATCGACGCTTGGTGGTTTTTAAACCCATTCCGTGTTGTGGCCTCCAAAGCGCAGGAAACGTTCTAAAAGCGCTGCTCCGGTGTCCATCCGTCATGGCGGGCCACTCGTTCGTAGCGTTGCAGCCAATCTTCAATGTCCTCGTAGACCTCCCCGTGGAGAGTCGTCAGAGTACGGGGTGCGACGGACAGGAATATGGCGGTGGCGCCGGCCGGGGTCTGCGACGACTGGTTGTCCATCGTCCGCCTCGTTGACTGCTTAGTCTTGAGTGGCAAGAGTCAAAATTCCGGGGATAGGCCTTGTTTGGGGCGACTTGATCGGGTCTCGGTCTTCTCATTGTTGGGTATTCGTGGGCTTCGGGTTGGACTTGCACTGAAGATCCTTGATGGGGTGCGCTGGACGGACATGCGTTACCCAGCACCTCTTCCAAAATGGCACGAGTGACGAATGATGAGGCGGCGAATAACGAGAGAAACTAAACGTTTAAAGGGGGGAACTTGTGCCCAAAACCAAATAGACGAAGGTTAGCGTCACAGGCGTCGATGTTGGTGAAGCGGCGGGATCGAGCGCTGGGGCGAAACTGACTCCGTCTCGCCACGCGGAGCCCCTGATGTAGACGCATGGGCTACTGGAAAAATCGGCGCAGAAGTTTCGGCGCGTAGAACATTCTCACCTCGAATAGGCAACAAGGTTCTCGAAATTACCAGAACGCGACATTGCAGAAACATCAAAAGTTGTATTCGCGGCCGGTCATCGAACCTCGGCTTTTTTCCGTGAGAGGCAAGCACGATAACCGTTAGGTCAAGCACGCTGCATATTTGACTAGCTGCGCTCACTGCAATATTACGAATTACCTGAGCCTGTCAGAGTATTGCGATACAGTCGATACATGATCATAAATGTATTTCATTTCTGAGACACAAATATATTTTGGAAATGTATCTCGATACAGAGATACAGATATTTGAAATTATATCTGCTAAGATACATGCAAATATCTTGAAAGATACTACACGCTCAGCGCTACTAAATTTGCTGCCGCTGCTGCTGTTGCTGCCAGTTGCGGCTTCTACCATAGTGGATGTTGTCGACCTGGTTGATGTGGTCGGCGGCGCTTGGGCCGGCTCCACCGCGCGTCGTGGACTTGCTTCTCAACCTCGAGGTCCGGGAGCCGGTGCGGGAGCGCGCACCAGAGCGCGCGCTAGATCTTGAGCGGAACTTTTTCGCGCCTCCGCTCGCTCCGCGGCTCGCCGAGCGCCTTGTCTTGCCGTTGCCCAGGTGGCAGTCTTCCGATGCGTAGTAGTATCCTCCGCTGCTGCTGCTGCTGCTGCAACTGCTGTTGTAGCCGTTGCCATAGGCTTCGGCCGCGGCGGCTTCTTCTTCTCATAGTCTTCGTTCCAATTGGCGCCGCTTGACCAGGTATGGGATCTTGTATTTGGCCTTGCACTTGCGGTCTCCTGTGAGGTGACCTTTGCAGCATAGGAGACACTTCGGCTCGTACCGATGTTGCGGAGGCGGGTTGCTGCAGCCGCGCCCGCGGCATACCTTGCCGTTGGGATTGGGGCACACGTCGGCTCTGTGTCCCAGCCTCCCGCACTCGTGACACACGTTGATCTGCTTCTTGTAGAGGGTGCATCTGACAAGCATCGCTCCGTAGTACACGTATCTCGGCACGTAGAAACCGTCGAAAAGGACGATCACGTTGTCCGTGTTTCCCACGCATTTGGCTTGCAGTACACTGGGATTGCGCTGCGTGACCAGGCTTCTGACAATGTCCGCCGGGTTCTCATCTTTTGAAATGCCTCTGACAAGGCCCTTAGAGGTGTTTTCCGGAGCGGCTCTGTAGGCGCTCGCCTCGTACTCCCATTTATTTATTTAGCTACTCCCAGTTCTTTGAGGCCTAAGAGAAGCAACTGCATAAAAAAATGAAAGACGTTTACAACTTCCTGTAACACCGATTTAGAGCGCAGCTCTTGAGGAGGAGGAAAGGAAGGTTAGCCCCTCCTCCTCATCCGTACCCTCTCCTCCTCCCCTCCAGGCTCCTCCTTCTTTCACACCCTAACACGCCTCGTCACGCGACGTTTCGGCGCTGTGCCGAAGCGTCACTCGTGACATTTCGCCAGGGTGACGTTTCGGCACCGTGCCGAAACGTCGCGGAACGTCGCGAGTGACGTTTCTGCGCGGTGCATTATGGGACGTTTACCATAATGCACCGCGCGGTTACGCCGACGACGACGCCGCTCAAGTGGGAAGCGGTCGCCTAAGAGCTGCGCTCTAAACGTAAACCACCATATTCATAAGAAAACAATTGATTTTGTGACGAAAACAAGAAGTTATTGTAGTGTGAGCTACACTCGCCGAGGTTGAGCAGTTTCGCATGGCTGTCAAAGAGCCGTGCTGCGCAAGCGCGAGGAGCAGTGACGTCACACGGCGCACAGCTGGCGCGCCGGAGCCACCACCGCGCGCGCCTCGCCGGTCTGCGCATTCCAGAGGAGTGACGTCATAGCCGCGGCTGACGCACTGGCGCCGCTGCGTGCCCAGCTGTGCGCCTCCGTTGCGCAGTAGCCAAGTCTGACGCTGCACCGGAGCCGCTTGATAGCGCCTCTCATTCTATGCGCATAAGCTCACGCTACGTATATCCTTGCATAGCCGAGCTAAGCTACCGCAATTTTCGTTTTCAAAGACAATATTTTATTGTTGCCAAAATATTTTTAAGATATTTTTTCTTTCAAACAATACATTTTAGTGGTACAAGCTAACACCAATTTTGATTCTTCGCAGCAACCTTTATCGAGATCTGAGCATACCGGAAAAACCTGTGACAGTGGAGTTTTGGCGTGAATTGCTGGCTGCATCGTATTGTATCGACGGATATCCGGTTGCAGATAAAGTTAAAAAGTGGAAGGGTGCGAAAATTATTGCCGGATAAAAAAAGAAATTGCGTTCTGAACAAGAACGAAAAGTTAGTTAAATTACAGAGATATCGCCATGGAACAGTTAACACATGCTAACCTTAAATCAGTAAACATTTACTAAAAATTCGTTAAAACTATCCAGTGGCGACATTTTATGATAGGCAAACAAGGTATTTATATGTTTATATTTTTATAAAGAGTGTTATTTATGAGGTTTCCACACCGCGTCTGCTTATCAGTGATAAATGATTAGTGACAAAATATTATTACAGGCATAAATAATTTTATTGACTAAACATATTCAAAGTTCGAATGTGGCGTGTGCAGGAAAATGTCAAGAAAAAAAATGAACTCAAAGATGCATTCAGTTATCTAGCTACTCCAAGCTCTTTGAGGCCGAAGAGAAGCAGCTCTATAAAAAAGTAAACCAGAATGTTCATAAAGAAACGATAGAGCAGTCCATTGCGAAATATTGTAATGAAGGTGTGCAGTAAGCACGACGGTCATTCTAGAAACTCAGTACTATTGTCAGAAAGAATCAACACACAATGGGATCGCTCAGCGCTAGTGTTTACCGCTCTACAGTCAGTGCATGTTTAGACAGAGGAATGCTTGTCATTTGATTATGGGAAATTGCAGCTGAATGAACATTAGATATGAGGAAGTAGAATGTCTACTACAATGAAGCATATGTGATGATCGGTTCTTGGCACATATCTTGAAGAATTGTATTTCCCATAACATGTGAAGTATGGAAAAGAAAGCTTTTCATTAGCCCTCCGGATAAAAATAGGTAAATACAAATAAAGACTTGCTTCTAGCTGGCGTAAATTTTGAAAAAATAAATAAATAAAAAATTGCGATCTTATGGTTGATTAGCTACGAAACAGTCGTCATATAATTTTTTTTTTTTTTTTACATTTTATTGCCACGAGGCATGAAGAGCTGGAAAGCAAATGTGACAATGCCTTTCCATGCGTTTGACATTCGGTATATACGTTTTTGACAGAAGACACCCAGTACGAGCAGCTTGCGCAGATTTTCCGCTTCCCACACATTAAATTTAATAAGCAACAGGGTTAGTATGTTGAAGAGACCTTCGAAACCGGAAACACTTCTTCAGACGTAATATATGGACTTCATCCATCGGTCAAAAGGTGTTACTCATTTATATTTATGAGGTCAAATATCAACCACTCTACTTAATTTCCTTTCACTGTGCTTTGTTTTAGACAATTCGTCTTGTCTAGGCGATCTGCAATAGGTGTAAGAGTAGATCTATAAAATATAATTCGTAACTATACAAAACAGAAAAATCCACCACTAAATATAGGAAAAGAAAATATAAAGGTTTCAAAGAAATTGGACTGAAGACGCAGGCGAGTTGTTGACGAATCATAGTAGAAAAACCCAGAGACAAGGAGCTGAAAAGGACAAGCACAACACCGCCTTAGATGAGACGGTGGTGTTCTTGTCCTTTTCAGCTCCTTGTCTTTGGGTTTTTTACTATGATGAAGGTTTCCACGGCATATCTACCAGGATCACGTCTGTGTGAAGCTTCAACCAGTGAATACAGTAGAAAGAGTCAGTTTCTTAGTTTTATTTAGCGTGATTTAGTTTCATGCCTTATAATCAGAAGTTTTTCTACTGATATTTTCTTAGGTTGACTTTGGCTTCTTAGTCTTCTTTGTTTTCTTGGATTTCTTCTTTTTTTGCTTCGGCTTTTTAGTGGGCGCCGTTGTACTGTCATCAGTGTCCGTGGGCACACCCGAATCAGTTGTCAAATGGCATTCTCCGTTTTGACAAAATCCCTTATCACCATTGCTGTACTGCAAAAAACAAAAAAAAAACACCCAAATAAAAATTATGCATGAGATTTGGCTTACGGTAACGTAACAATTGAAAGTATTATATCACATGGTTCCATATTTTGTCCACTGAATTTTGCAGTAAAATTTACCCATTTCATTTAACGGAACACATACTACGCTAGACTTAGTACAAAAATGCTCCACGCAACGTTAGGCAACGCGGAGTGATATGACGTTGCATTTTTCTCGCTAACTTCAGCACAAACGCTTACCTTATATATTTCATAGGTCCATGAATTAAATTTTAATAAAATTCATGCTACAGAGGTTGATGCTGTTCCGATCGAAAATCAAATTGCGTCTTCTGGACCCAAAAAAAGAAAATATTACATAAAAAGAAAGTTGAAAATTTCAACTGCTCTCGCTCAAACATAAAGATATGATTTCTGTTTTGCGGCATCCACAAAGCAGTCAAACGAAGCGGTCAACTGAAGTTCTGCCACATTTCATTGCAAGACCTCAATAACCTTGATGAGTACTACAACAAACCGGTCCCTCTTCAAAATAAGTGTTTTTGCGGCGACGTCCCTTATGGGCGAAGTCTCGCAGCGGAACCCACGTCTGTTACGTGTACGGACTCCAGTAAAGGAGCTTAACCCGCTAATTAGATTGGAAAGCGACTTTGGCTAGATTTAGTGAAAATCACACGGTCATGTCACATAATGACGTCGCGTGAAACTTCGAGGTAACGCGAATCACTATCCCGCTAAATGTTTCAGCTACATTTAGTTGAGGGAACTGCCAATGTCATGAGAAGTAACGTTGTAGAACCGCATTTGGAGCGTTTCTCTACTAGGTATGTCTCAGGATGTTTCCGTTAAATAGAGCGGGTTAAGTTACCGCACCTGATCTTTTGACGTCATCTGAAGCGTTTCTCCCCTGGATTTAGGGGAAATTTTATCCGCTGATACAGCGGGAAATGTTTAGGCCATCTGACGTCTGAGGACACTATGACGTTACTTGGCCATGGGAGATCACAGCCATGTGACGTAAGAGTTTCACGTTAAGTGATAGTGGTATTTGCGGTGTAAAGTGTACACTTTCTGAATTCCTCTGAATTTGGAAAAAAAGTGATCGGGAAACGACCGTGTGTTGTACGGAGCCCTGCGCCTCAGCTCTCGCCTTCGTAAACTTCCACGACACGGCTGAAACCAGAAATTTCCTTTGGCATAGCAAAAGAAGGCACAGTCTTCAGCTGTCATATTAATTCTGTCTTGTCATTTCGGAAAGTCACCGCGAAAATGCGAGTCCAGCGAGCTAGACGCAAAGGCTAAACATTAAAATTAGATATGTTACATACTGTCATATCACTTGAGGTTTATGCGTGGAAAATAATCATTAAAAACGTGTGATAGCCTTTGAGATCAACTTGGCAGTAAAATACTGATGTAAGAAAACCGCATGCACACCTATTTCTGCATAGTACATTCCACAGCCGCTGCATTCAACCGTTTGAAAATGAAAGGAGTTAGACTAGTTTTGAAAGAATCACATTGATAAAACATATCACCCGCATGCGCGGGAGCCCGTATGTGCGATAACAAAATTAGGGTTTCTACTCACAAAGCATGGTTCCCGGTCCCCGAAGAAATATTGGTCCCATGACTTGGTTACATCGTTCCAGCAGTAATAGTCGCAGCCTTCTCTGTCACCTTGCTGTGTGAAGAAGAAGCATAATAACTAAGTTAAAGGAACTACGTCACAAGAGTTTATCAACACTGTGTGCATCGCGTATTATTAAGTTAAGGAATTATAATAAGTTATGCACATATTTAGGTTCTTCTGTGTGCTTCAGAAAAACTTGTTAGAGAACAGTGAACTAGGCAAAGTCCTTGCTTTCTTTTTTTTTTAAATAAGCACACGACATTGTGGCAAATGTGAAATGAAACTTGATTCTTTACCGATGCGGGTCTAGTTCCGTTGCGGCATGTCTCGGCTGCAGCACATCCGAAGAAAGCGATAGACACTGCAAGCAATGAAACGTACAAAAACAAAATTCAAGTAAAGCCATGCATAACTGTTTTATTTAACTCGCTTTTTCATTTAGCCTATATTATCCCATTTATAATTGCGATAATAAAGCAACAAATGGTTCTAAAATTAATTGCGTATTTATGTACAGTAGGAAATCTAAACGGAATAAAGTAGCGGTTATTTGGAAACAAACTTATATTATATTTTAAAGTGTTAAAATGCAGCAAACGCCCTAACCGACTGTCGCTACGGCAACATTGTTGCGTGTTCTTAGTTCCCACAATAACTGCTCTTGCTATTAATTTTACATCTCAAAGATAGTTCTGATTAGGAAGGCAGTGATATTAATTTAGTCTTCCGTAAGGCATCCAATTATGATCATGTCGTGGCAAGAACATATTTCTCATATATTTATGCGGGAACTTGTGTACAATTCTTTGTAACCCAGCAGACTCATCCGATGTGGAACCGGTCTCGGAGCAAGGAAGGACCCTATGGCGCAAGCTAGTTCGAACGATTTTTACTAAATCTCTCTTCAAAATTTGCGGCGCAGTTATTTGTATGTGGGAAGCCAAACTAAAAACAAACTCCTTTCTTCGAAAATTTATTTTAAATGCGGAGGGAATAACTTTATTGAAAAAGGTTATAAGCAAGGGTAAAAAAAACTTGTTTGTACGTACAACCTATTAGAAGAGAACTCCTTTTCAGCAAAAATACGATACAAATTGGGGAAGATTTTTGTATAAAACACTTCGTCTTCAATATTACGTACGTGGCTGTCTTTTGTGAAGAATATTGACTCAAGCGGAAAAAATATTCGGTTGCTCACAACTGCAACCTCAATGATGAGTGTGAAAAAAGCTTTGTTCAACGTGATCGTGTGCGGTACTAAAGCTGCGAATTGAACATGAAAATATAAATTTGGCGCCAATTTTTTACAGCTACTGCCAAGAGCGTTGGTAATACAAATAAAATTCTTTCAAATGCCTCAGCGCTGTGTGAGTGTTTTGTCTGTTGTGATTGTGTCCCTAAGTGTGATTGTTTTCGTGACCTGTGGTGACGTGTATTTGTGTGGATTCCCTTCTTGCGCTGTTAATTTTTAGACATGGATAACCAACTCGCCCAAGCCGCCGTTTTGTCCTTTCAAATGCGCTTCGCATGAAAATCTCCATTGTGAAGTAGATTTATTGTTATAGAGATAACTACGACGCTTTGCAGTATATAGGCACTCATACTATATACGTAATTTAAAAACAAAACTCACCCAACACCAGCGTGGTCCCGGTCAGCCCCATTCTTGGTATGCTTTCCTCAGCGAAGGAGTGAATGCTTATGCCGACAACAGCGAACTTTATATAGCCACACGAATTCCGGATAGTTTTAGATGCATTTTTTTATTTCGGTTAATTTTTATCCGGATCTTAGGCTGTTTTACCACATGTACTCACCTTTCGTGCTGGATTGCGTAGCACTTCCTTTGTTCTAAACATTTACTGCTTGACATGCCTATGTCGAGAACCTGGAACGACATTTCTACGATGACGCATCTACATGTTAGATGCACCGTCATTACACACGTCAACGCTCCCCGGAAGATATTTTCATGACTTTTAACTTTCCGTTGCAACTTAAACCCCGTCCTGGAATGAAGGAAAAAGGGCGTCGTACTACACCTAATGGAAAATGCGAAATGTGAAACAAATCATTTTTTCTTAGTAGGGCTGAGTGCCTTAGAAGCGTAGCGCTTCTGAGGCACAACGCAGCAGAATACGTATAATGCAATAAGCGTTTCAATGATTCTTATATTCAGTACAAATTTTGCTGATTCAAATGAGACGATCCTTCCTACCATCTATAGCCCTCGCTTGTAGCAGAACAAGCCTGCATTTCTTCTTTGTATCTAGCCGACGGCTACGGAAATAAATTATATCACATTTAAAACTGAACTTTAAGAGCCGTTCAGGTGTCATGACGTTCGTAACATACTGTGTTTATGTGTACAACCAGAAATTATTTAGTTTAAGCACTATCGTTTTTAATATATTCGGACCCGTCAGATATATTCCCTCAAGTTCAATACTCAAAATTAGTTATACTGGATCAAAAGGCAAGCTTCTTTGGAATGAAAACTTTCTGTTTTATGTTTAGAAGTCACATTCCCGTTAACTTCAAAGACATAATCACTATATAAACAACTCACAAGACAAGTAGAGGAAATGCGCGTAGAAAAGAGCTTTATATCTAATTTGATTGAGCGAAGACGTACATTTTGGAATGCTACAGACGTTATGTGTGTATAAATGTGCAAGCATAATAAATCCATTCCGCTTTTGTGTCCATTGAAATAAGGCGGGAGCATAGAACATTGAGAGTTTTCCTAAAATCATACCAGGCAGCCCGCACGAAAGCTGCCTAACCTGGTCCAAGTTTAGAATCCTAGAGTTTTAAATTGGGTCTAATAAAGTTTAGATCAACGGCGTGTGTACAAAAGTACTTCTCCTAGATTGTGCTATGGTTCTACATTGATTCGCAATACAACTGAAGAGCAGATTTGTGGCGAAGCCCCGAAAAACCTGTTTGTACACATTTGACTTAGCCCAAAAATTAATTTCAATTCGCAACAGAGTTAATAAATTGAAGAGATTTACGAACGCGGCAAAACGTCTTCAGACAATATTTGGGGCTTCATATATCATTCACAAGTGTGTTGCACATTTACATATTTGGAGTCAAATATTAACCACTCTACCGAATTTCCTTTCAATGCTGTGTGCTTTAGCCGCTTTGTTTAGTCTCGGCTATCAGCGATAGGTGTAAATGTAGGTATATAAAGTTTCATTCATAATAGTGAGAAGCCACCACCAAAAGCGGAAAAAAATAAAGGCTTCAACAAAGTATCTACCACAATCACGTCGTGTGACGCTTGAACCAGTAAAAACAGTACGAAGTCAGTTTATCAGCTTCATTTAGCCTGTTCTATTTTCGTGCCTTTTAATCAGAAGTTTCTCTATTGATCTTTTTTTAGCTTGCCTTAGGCTTCTTAGTCGTGTTCGTTTCCTTTTTTTTTTTTTTTCTTCGGCGTTTTAGTGGGCGCCGGTGTTTAGTCATCAGTGTCTGCGGGTAGATCTGAATACGTTGTTAGGTGACATTCTCCGTTACAAAAAGACCCCTTACCGCCATTGCTGTTTTGCGAAACACAACGAAAAAAGTTAAAGACGTTTACGATTCTCTGTGACTCCTTCTCCTCAAGAGCGCAGCTCTTGAGTAGGTGGAGGGGAGAAAAGAGTACGCCCATGTAATTTCACGACGTTGACGTCACGACGGTGACCATCGTGACGTCACGTGTGATGTCACGTAAACGCGTGACGGCACGCGGTTACGCCGACATCGACGCCGACGCCGCTCAACTCGGAAACGGGCGCCGAAGAGCTGCACTCTAAAAGAACATCCAAATTATAAATATGCATGAGAAGTAATTCCCGGTAACGGAACAATGCAGAGTATCAGATCACATTATTGTACGCCTTGCCCGCTTAATTTTGCCGTGAAATTTGCCTCTTTCAATGAACGGACTAAATCCTACGCAAAACTTAGAAGTGAGATGCTCCAGGCGACGTTACTCGACGCACACGTCATATGATGTTGCATTTTCCCTGCTAAATTTAACAGCAACGTTTGCTTTAAATATTTCATATTTCGATGAGTTGGAATTATATACAATTCTAGCGACAGACGTTTGTGCTATTGCAAGTGGAAAAATATTGCGCGTTCTTTAACTCAAAAATAGAATGTTGCTTCGTCTTAAAATGTGTAAATTGCGACTACTCTTGCTCAGATATATTAAAAAAAACAAAAAAAACAAAAAAAAACGTTTCGGTGGTTGACGAAGCGGTCAACAAAAATCAGCCACTTTTTATTATACAACCACTGTAACCTCGATAAGTCCTAAACAGCAAACGAGTCTCCTTTAAAAATCCAGTCTTTCTATGGCGACATCCTTCTCTATCGAGGTTCCGCACAGAATCCCGCTGCTCCGGAAAATTAAAGTGAGAAGCGCTTTTGGCTAAAGCTAGCGGGAAGCACAATGTATTGTAAAACGTTGACATCACGTGACACTTCGACATGACGGGACGTTTTCCCCCGTTAAATATTTCAGCTAAATATAGCGGGGGGAAATTCCTCCTTGATATAATGTTACCTCACGGGACATCCTGTCCCGTGAGTTAGTTAGTCATATGTTTGTTCGAACTGACTCTGTGCCCAATTCTGACCTTCCGATTCAACTCCATAATGAATATGATAGATCCAACACCATAGTAGATGCGGACACGCAGTTTTACTAGATATAAAGCGTAAAGCATTATAGTAACAACATCAAGTACAGTTTAATTGTGAGGGGCATGTATCATTAAGAATTAGAGCTACCCTAGCAATATGTTTTCTAAATATCTATGTGAAAGGAACACTGACGCCCCAGAAAAATACGCTCCACTGTGTTTTTTTTTTTTTATCCATTTCTCGGACGTGTAAATACGCTCGATGTTCTGCGCTTGAAGTACCACTGCCCGCTACCATGAACGATTCTTCCGAAGTAGCGGCCCGACATGCAGTTTACATAAATAAACCATCAGTTGCGGCAAAATCAACACGCCTAGTCTTACGTCTGCTTCCCTCTTCCGATTTTTTGTCCTGCTCTTTCTCGCGCTTTTTCTCTAGCATCGCAGATGTCAGCGCTTGCGATTAGCGACGCTCCAATCCCGCCACTGTACTCCTGAACCATGCCAGGTAGCAGCGTACGAGACGCAATACACGCACTGCCCGGCAACACCTGCGTAAACAACCGACCGACCGGAGCACACCGAACATTTTCGGCCTGCCACGCGGATGGGCAGTGAAGCGCTGCTGTTGACTTCCGGGTAAGTCCGCCGAAGTTGATGGACCCGTTGCGGCTCGATCGGAAGCACTTGAAGGAGCTTGCGCCGATAGAAATCTGAGTAGCGGAAGATGAGAACCCCGACATCGAAGATTTTAAAGCTAGCAGACGCTTCAGCTCCTCCTGGTATTACAGTAAAAAAGTTCAATTGCCAGAAAGGATTTTGTAGTGTACTTCAGATTCTGGGCTATAAAACGCCCTCCGAAAAGGGGACTCTCCCTAAAGAGGGCAAAGGACGAGGGGCTACCTCGCTGGATGCCGCGATAACTTAAGGACCGCCCGGGGGGCGCTTATGGCCTGAATATCCAACGAGACTGAATGTCCAACGAGCCTGAAATGTCCAATCGGTCACGTGACAGGCGAGACGGAATGTACAACGAGACGAAAGATCCAATCGAGACGGAATGTCCATCCAGCTTGAATGTCCAACGAGACGAAAGGTCCAATCGAGACGGAATGTCCAACGTGCCTGAATGTCCAACGGGACGAAAGATCCAACCGAGACGGAATGTCCAACGAGCCTGAATGTCCAACGAGTCTGAATATCCAACGGATATGGAATGAACCTTGTATAGAATTGAGAATCTATGTATTTTTTTTTTCGAATGGTAGGATTACTGATAGTTACGGCGGTGGAAAATGCGTTCGCTGAACTAGGGAACCGGACGTTTCGGTGCGGCAATCTCGATACGCGGTTGTTTCGGTACGTGGTCGTTTCGGTATCGGGCTTTTCAGTACCGGGCTTTTTGATGCACAGCTGTTTTGGTGTGCCGCTGAGCTTGCACCCCTGACGTTGCCTCTGTGAAGTCCCCCGAATAAAATTAAAATTATGCAGGTGTATTTTGTAGACTTTTTAAAACCCCAAAAAGAACAATACATTTATTGTTCGTTTTACATATCTAAAGATAAAAATAATTTCTATAATTCAAACAATGACGTGAAAAAGGTCACACATGCTACAAGATCAAAGACCGAACTCGTTGACCATTGACAATCGATCACGCGTTTGCTTTTTAGAAGATCGTAGCTCTGGCCCGGAAACAAATGTGGGGTCCACGAGAGTTCTTTGAATCGTTAATCGTGCTTATCCCCAGCCACAGTCTTCCTTCCGTATTGTACGGGTTGCTGTATTTTCCTTATTGGAGTCCCTGGTCGCGCAAAGATGATGTCCCTCGCATAGGAGAAAAACGATTGATTAAAGTGTTAGAATATTGTTAGGTCAGGTCGGTATAGTATGAATAATTACACTAAATTGTAAACGTTTTTTTTTTTTTTTTTTACAAAACGATGGTGAAAGCTTTGGATATTTCTGATTGGACTTCTCGGTACCCAGAAACAAAAATTTGATCCTCATATCAAAATCAGTGATAAAATACAACGTTCCTCCCAATAAGCCTTTCTGCAGGTGATGTCCTAAACTGGTGAGCTTTTGTCCGGTGATTGTCCGGAGGATTCGGCACATTGACGCTTATCGCGACGATTAGGTTCGCATGCTTCGGCCACCAAAGTGATTGCTGTCGCAGTGAACCTTGTGTGTTAAGCAACAAGTAGGTAATTTTAATAATTAATACAATACTTTTTTAGGATTGGCTTCCTTCGTTTCCGCTCTGCCTTTTCTGGTGACGTGGCATGCAGCAATCGCACCGATACGCGATCAAGCAGCATACCGAGGCTGCGATCGGATTTCAACTGGTTGCAACTCTATCGCAGAGCCGCTGCGACAGTGCGACCGCGATTCATTCATGTGCGCAAATTACAAGTGCGCATATGACCACAGGATCAGGAGGTCAGCTTCTCGCTCGGGGTTCCCAAATTTCATTAATGCTATAGTCGCGAGTGAACATATTCAAGTAGAACACGACTTTTATCATTTTGAACGACCGGGTACGATTCACACTCGGACCTATGTAAATTCTGAGAGCTGCAGTTCTCACCCTCCTTTTTTTGGAAAGAGAGTCTCATTGTTGACCCCCACTGTCCCCGGCTATCTACACATCCTACCATAATCAACTCTTTTCGACAATTCGACGAGCGGGCACTCTCGCCGCATTCTCAAGTCTGCGAATTGGCCTAGGGCGAATTGCCCCATTTGACGAATTGTCGTTCTTCCAGTTGTCCAGAGACCAATGGAATTTCGACGAATGGGCCGGATTTACGGTGCAATGCGCTTCCCCTACAAGAATAGAAAGCCAGGTGGAACGATCTATTGTTATATTTACACCGGATGCAGGCTACTGGTACATCCGGGTGTGAACCTTCTGCTGCACGCCGAGATAGATGCGTTCGCGTCCTTTATCAGCAGTCCAGCTCCCACGTACCAAGACGTCATCAACTACCTCGACAGGATCGTGAGCTTCGGAGTGCTTCCAGAAGCCAGTCAAATTACATGGGCTTCTGAAAACCACACTGAAAACTGCAGTGTAGAGTAAGTAGTTGTCTGTTTCAAAGATAAACGAACAAAATTTAAAATTTGTCAAATTCGCCCAATTGTTCTGCATTTACTCATAAATTGTCGGGTCCCATCCCCAACCACACCCGCGCGTTAGATGTAGATTTTATTTTAAAAAAGAACTTATATATATATATATATATATATATATATATATATATATATATATATATATATATATATATATATATATATATATATATATATATATGATTAGTGCGAAATTACGCTTGAACAAACTGCTGATGCCTCGCACCAACAGCTCCCAAAGCTGTTTTCAAAAATGTAAATATTGACACTGCGCATACTCAGTGGCGCTGGCGGGCGGTCATATGCTTACAATGCGGGTCTCTGTACGTAGCTCACCTATAGATCGAAACGGGCAGGAATGAGGACTGAACTAGAAATTCCTGGGATCTCAAGCGCGGCTTTCATAGATGTCCCCCAGTCTCGATGCACTAGAACACCCGGACACCGGATCCCTGTTATAAATTTCAAATTGGCTGACCTATGTCATCGAAACATTCGAAACATTTGAACTGTCAATATCAAAGGAGCGTTCGGCGTCATACAATCGAAACCTTTAACCGATCGGTACATAGCTGCGCATCGGCACTCAGCTAACTAACCCTCATGCCTTCCTATAGATGAAATTAGAATATTTGTGTCTGCTCTCTTTTTCTCTGTCGGTCCGTCAACGTCGGCTTCAGTGGCACATTTTAGTATGGCGAAAATACGGCAATACCAGCAGGAACGTGATTAAATGAACACAGAGGTCTGTATAGTTAACAAGACATATTATTCTAGCACGTGATATGCGAGACGGAATGTCCAACGTGCCTGAGTGTCCAACGAGACGAAAGATCCAATCGAGACGGAATGTACAACGAGCCTGAATGTCCATCGAGACGAAAGATCCAACCGAGACGGAATGTCCAAAGAGCCTGAATGTCCAACGAGACGGAAGGTCCAACCGAGACGGAATGTCCAACGTGCCTGAATGTCCAACGTGCCTGAAATCCATTATTGGATCTTTCGTGTCGTTGGACATTCAGGCTCGTTGGACATACCGTCTCGTAATCCCCGGGGGGAGGGGGGGGGGGGGGGTTCTTCTTTTGTTAAGAAGGGGAAAGTCATTAAGGTAGAGAGGAAAGGGGAGAGAAGAGTTTCGTAAAGGTGCGAATTGGTTGGGAGGGGGGGTGGAGGGCGGAGATCGAATGATATCGACCGAGCTCGCACAGCGTTGTTTGCGCCAGAAAAGTGAACTTCAATTAAGGTGCCTGTACTTGTCTTGACTGAGACACCGGTTTCGGTCGGCTAAGAGAAACGTATATTGCCTGGAGAGACGGCGGGTGGCGCTTTTGCTTTCCTTCGACCATTCAATTGAAGTGTGCGCCAAATGTTTCTCGACTTGCGAAGGCGTGGCGGTCGTTTTCGGTCAGCGGCGGCGACGGAAGCGCCGCAGCGTTTGATATTTATCGCCGGCGGCGTTTGGTTGTTTTTGGTTGGCGGCAGCTTCGGCAGCGGCGTGCGGCCATTTTGCGTCCGCAATGCCCAATTGGCGTGAAATTCAAAACTGAAGGGACCTTTCTGACATACCATTAAAGTTAATTCGTTGAGCATACAATTTTTGGCACTTTCAAATGAGGTTTAAAACTATTTGTGAAGGAAAGGAACTAGAAACTTTATTGACTTCATTATCTTTCTCTCTGTTTAAAATATTAACAATGGCTAGGCTAATTGCAGTAAACTTTTGGCAAGTGAGACGCATGAGCTTCAGAAGTCGTAACTACGCATGCCATGCCCCGAAACAAGGAACAAAATATGTGCTGTTACACGAAAGTGATCCACTTTTTACTGTTGTGTTATTTCGGCTCATATTGTCACGAATGATGAGGTGACGAACAAGGAATAATTGAGGAAATTGGAACGTTTAACCCTTTGCCTACCGCAAAAATTATGAAAAAAAAAAACGATTTGAAAATACCGATTTTTTTATGTGCCCTATAATTTTAATATTCAATACAAAGGCAAAAACAAATGCCAAAATATTTATTATAAGAGAAATCTTTGTACACACTACAAAAGAAAAAGGGACTAAAGTTCCGCTTCACTGCATTACTGCAGACAGTTCACATCACCTTGTACATGGATGTTCAGGCCGGGCGTAGCAGTACTGCAGACAGCTCACATCACATTGCACGCAAAGTGCACGAACGCGAAACGGGCAGGGGGATTTTTACATTGATTCTAGTTCATGCCGACACGCCGACACGATGTCCTCCTCGGAATCGGAGTCGTCTGAGCTCAAATCCAATAACTCAGTTGCATTGCTCTCGCTCTTCGATGAAAGATTCTTTTCCTCGTCTTCTGAATCTGAATAAACGTCACAATATCTTCGTTTTCGCCCCAATTTTGAGGCAAGATCGTCCTTACGAACGCAGCGAGCAGAAGTTGACGTCGCCATTTTTAAATTCCCTGTGTCCAGCGTTGGGACAATTTTCTGCCAAATTCAGAAATTTACCAGTTTTTTTATTTTCCGTGAAGCGCCATCTATCCACGGTAAAGCTCACTAGAAACACGTGAACTAGCCCAGTTCGTGCATGGTAGAGTATTGGAACCCGAATCAACGTGGACAAGCCCAACTTGTCTTCCCGGGGAGCGGTACAAACAGTGTGGACGAACTCAGGTCGTCCATGGTAGGGGAAGGGTTAATGGGGCAAACTTGTGCCCAAAAATCAAAAGGAAACAGAAGGTAACAGCAGAGCGTCGCGGGCGTCGAGGTCGGCGAAACAGCAGAATCGGTCGGTGCATATTTAGACAGAGGAATGCTTGTCATTTGATTATAGAAAATTGCAGCTGAGTGAACAATAGATATGAGGAAGTAGAATGTCTACTACAATCTAGCATATGTGATGGTCGGTTCTTGGCACATATCTTGAAGAATTGTATTTCCCATAACATGTAAAGTATGAAAACGTATGCTTATCATTCGCCCTCCGGATGAAAAATAGGTAAATACAAATTGGGCCTTGCTTTTAGCTGTCGTAAAATTTGAAAAAAATAAAAAATGCGATTTTATGGTTGATTAGCTACGGTACAGTCGTCATATAATTGTTTTTACATTTTATTGCCAAGAGGTATGAAGAGCTGGAAAGCAAATGTGACAATGCCTTTCCATGCGTTTGACATTCGGTATAAACTTTTTTGACAGAAAAGACCCAGTACGAGCAGCTCGCGCAGATTTTCCGCTTCCCACGCATTAAATGTAATAAGCAACAGGGTTAGTATATTGAAGAGACCTTCGAAACCGGAATAACTTCTTCACACGTAATATATGGGCTTCATTCATCGGTAAATAGGTGTTACTCATTTATATTTATGAGGTCAAATATCAACCACTCTACTAAATTTCCTTTCACTGTGCTTTGTTTTAGACAATTCGTCTTTTCTCGGCTATCTGGAATAGGTATAAGTGTGGGTCTATAAAATATAATTCGCAACTATTCAAAACAACAAAAATCCACCACTAAAAAGAGGAAAAGAAAATATAAACGTTTCAAAGAAATTAGAGTGAAGACGCAGGCGAGCTGCTGACGAATCATAGTAGAAAAACCCAGAGACAAGGAGCTGAAAAGGACAAGCACAACACCGCCTTAGATGAGACGGTGGTGTTCTTGCCCTTTTCAGCTCCTTGTCTTTGGGTTTTTGACTATGATGAAGGTTTCCACGGCATATCTACCAGAATCACGTCTGTGTGAAGCTTCAACCAGTGAATACACTAGAAAGAGTCAGTTTCTTAGTTTTATTTAGCGTGGTTTAGTTTCATGCCTTATAATCAGAAGTTTTTCTACTGATATTTTCTTAGGTTGACTTTGGCTTCTTAGTCTTCTTTGTTTTCTTGGATTTCTTCTTTTTTTGCTTCGGCTTTTTAGTGGGCGCCGTTGTACTGTCATCAGTGTCCGTTGGCACACCCGAATCAGTTGTCAAATGGCATTCTCCGTTTTGACAAAATCCCTTATCACCATTGCTGTACTGCAAAAAAAAAAAAAAAAAAAAAAACACCCAAATAAACATTATGCATGAGATTTGGTTTACGGTAATGTAACAATTGAAAGTATTACATCACATGATTCCATATTTTGTCTGCTGAATTTTGCAGTAAAATTTACCCATTTCATTTAACGGAACACATACTACGCTAGACTTTGTACAAAAATTCTCTACGTGACATGAGATAACGCGGAGTGATATGAAGTTGCATTTTTCTCGCTAAATTCAGCACAAACGCTTACCTTACATATATCATAGGTCCATGAATTAAAATTTAATAGAATTCAAGCTACTGAGGTTGATACCGTTCCGATCGAAAATCAAATTGCGTCTTCTGGACCAAAAAAGGAAATATTACATAAGAAGAAAGGTTGAAAATTTCAACTGCACTTGCTCAAGCATAAAGATATAATTTCTGTTTTGCGGCATCCACAGAGCAGTCAAACGAAGCGGTCAACTGAAGTTCTGCCACATTTCATTGCGAGACCTCAGTAACCTTGATGAGTACTACAACAAACCGGTCCCTCTTCAAAATAAGTGTTTTTGCGGCGACGTCCCTTATGGGCGAAGTCTCGCAGCGGACCCCACGTCTGTTACGTGTACGGACTCCAGTAAAGGAGCTTAACCCGCTAATTAGGCTGGAAAGCGCCTTCGGCTAGATTTAGTGAAAATCACACGGACATGTCACATAATGACGCCGCGTGAAACTTTGAGGTAACGCGAATCACTATCCCGCTAAATGTTTCAGCTACATTTAGTTGAGGGAACTGCCAATATCATGAGAAGTAACGTTGTAGAACCGCATTTGGAGCGTTTCTCTACTAGGTATGTCTCAGGATGTTTCCGTTAAATACAGCGGGTTAAGTTACCGCACCTGATCTTTTGACGTCATCTGAAGCGTTTCTCCCCTGGATTTAGGGGAAATTTTATCCGCTGATACACCGGGAAATGTTTAGGTCATCTGACGTCTGAGAACACTATGACGTTACTTGGCCATGTGAGATCACAGCCATGTGACGCTAGAGTTTCACGTTCCGTGATAGTGGTATTTGCGGTGTAAGGTGTACACTTTCTGAATTCCTCTGAATTTTGAAAAAAAGTGATCGGGAAACGACCGTGTATTGTACGGAGCACTGCGCCTCAGCTCTCGCCTTCGTAAACTTCCACGACAAGGCTGAAACCAGAAATTTGCTTTGGCATAGCCCAAAAAGGCACAGTTTTCAGCTGCCATTTTAATTCTGCCTTGTCATTTTGGAAAATCACCACGAAAATGCAAGACCAGTGAGCTAGATGCAAAGGCTAAAAATTACACTTAGATATGTTACATACCGTCATATCACTTGAGGTTTATGCGTGGAAGGTAATCATTAAAAAGGTGTGATAGCATTTGAGATCAACTTGGTAGTAAAATACTGATGTAAGAAAACCGCATGCACACCTATTTCTGCATAGTACAATCTACAGCCGCTGCATTCAACCGTTTGAAAATGAAAGGAGTTAGACTAGTTTTGAAAGAATCACATAGATAAAATGCATTACCCGCATGCGCGGGAGCCCGTATGTGCGATAACAAAATTAGGGTTTCTACTCACAAAGCATGGTTCCCGGTCCCCGAAGAAATATTGGTCCCATGACTTGCTTACATCGTTCCAGCAGTAATAGTCGCAGCCTTCTCTGTCACCTTGCTGTGTGAAGAAGAAGCATAATAACTAAGTTAAAGGAACTACGTCACAAGAGTTTATCAACACTGTGTGCATCGCGTATTATTAAGTTAAGAAATTATAATAAGTTATGCACATATTTAGGTCCTTCTGTGTGCTTCAGAAAAACATGTTAGAGAACAGTGAATTAGGCAAAATCCTTGCTTTCGTTTTTTTTTAAATAAGCACACGACATTGTTGCAAATGTGAAATGAAACTTGTTTTTATACCGATGCGGGTCTAGTTCCGTTGCGGCATGTCTCGGCTGCAGCACATCCGAAGAAAGCGATAGACACTGCAAGCAATAAAACGTACAAAAACAAAATTCAAGTAAAGCAATGCGTAACTATTTAATTTAACTCGCTTTATCATTTAGCCTATATTATCCCATTTATAATTGCGATATTAAAGTAACAAATGGTTCTCAAATTAAATGCGGATTTATGTACAGTAGGAAATATAAACATAATAAATTAGCGGTTATTTGGAAACGAACGTATATTATATTTTAAAGTGTAAAAATGCAGCAAACGCCCTAACCGACTGTCGCTACGGCAAAATTGTTGCGTGTTCTTAGTTCCCACAATAACTGCTCTTGCTATTAAGTTCACATCTCACAGATAGTTCTGATTAGGAAGGCAGGGATATTATTTAGTCTTCCGTAAGGCATCCAATTATGATCATGTCGTGGCAAGAACATATTTGTCATATATTTATGCGGGAACTTGCGTACAATTCTTTGTAACCCAGCAGACTCATCCGATGTGAAACCGGTCTCGGAGCAAGCAAGTACCCTATGGCGCAAGCTAGTTCGAACGATTTTTACTAAATCTCTTCAAAATTTGCGGCCAAACTAAAAACAAACTCCTTTCTTCCAAAATTTATTTTAAATGCGGAGGAAATACCTTTATTGAAAAACCAAGGGTAAAAAAACTTGTTTTCAGCAAATGTACGATACAAATTGGGGAAGATTTTTGCATAGAACACTTCGTCTTCAATATTACGTACGTGACTGTCTTTTGTGAAGAATATTGACTCAAGCGGAAAAAATATTCGGTTGCTCACAACTGCAACCTCAATGATGAGTGTGAAAAAAGCTTTGTTCAACGTGATCGTTTGCGGTACTAAAGCTGCGTATTGAACTTGAAAATATAAATTTGGCGCCAATTTTTTACAGCTACTGCCAAGAGCGTTGGTAATACAAATAAAATCCTTTCAAATGCCTCAGCGCTGTGTGAGTGTTTTGTCTGTTGTGATTGTGTCCCTAAGTGTGATTGTTTTTGTGACCTGTGGTGACGTGTATTTGTGTGGATTCCCTACTTGCGCTGTTAATTTTTAGACATGGATAACCAACTCGCCCAAGCCGCCGTTTTGTCCTTTCAAATGCGCTTCGCATGAAAATCTCCATTGTGAAGTAGATTTACCGTTATAGAGATAACTACGACGCTTTGCAGTATATAGGCCCTCAGACTACATACGTAATTTGAAAACAAAACTCACCCAACACCAGCGTGGTCCCGGTCAGCCCCATTCTTGGTATGCTTTCCTCAGCGAAGGAGTGAGTGCTTATGCCGACAACAGCGAACTTTATATAGCCACACGAATTCCGGATAGTCTTTAGATGCCTTTTTTTATTTCGGTTATTTTTTATCCGGAACTTAGGCTGTTTTACCACATGTACTCATCTTTCGTGCTGGATTGCGTAGCACTTCCTTTGTTCTAAACATTTACTGCTTGACATGCCTATGTCGAGAACCTGGAACGACATTTCTACGATGACGCATCTACATGTTAGATGCACCGTCATTACACACGTCAACGCTCCCCGGAAGATATTTTCATGCCTTTTAACTTTCCGTTGCAACTGAAACCCCGTCCTGGAATGAAGGAAAACGGGCGTCGTACTATAGCTAATAGAAAATGTGATCAGCCAATGAACCTTTCATAGTGTGTCCTCAAAAAAAAAACCATTTTTTCTTAGTAGGGCTCAGCGCCTTAGAAGCGTAGCGCTTCTGAAGCACTTCACTGCAGAATACGTCAAAATGCAAAAGCGATTTAATGATTCTTATATGCAGTACATATTCTACTGATTCAATTCAGACGATCCTTGTTACCCGATATAGCCCTCGCTTGTAGCAGAACAAGCCTGCATTTCTTTCTTGTATCTAGCCGACGGCTACCGAAATAAATTATATCACATTTAAAACTGAACTTTAAGAGCCGTTCTGGTGTCATGATGTTCGTAACATACTGTGTTTATGTGTACAACCAGAAATTATTTAGTTTAAGCTCTACCGTTTTTAATATATTCGGACCAGTCAGATATCTTCCCTCAAGTTCAATACTCAAAATTAGTTATACTGGATCAAAAGGCAAGCTTCTTTGGAATGAAAACTTTGTGTTTTATGTTTAGAAATCACATTCCCGTTAACGTCAAAGACATAATCACTATATAAACAAGCCATAGTCACTAGACAAGCAGAGGAAATTCGCATAGGAAAGAGCTTTATATCTAATTTGATTGAGCGAAGTCGTATATTTGGAATGCTACAGACGTTATGTGTGTAAAAATGTTGCAAGCATAATAAATCCATTCCGCTTTTGTGTCCATTGAAATATGGCGGGAGCATAGAACATTGAGAGTTTTCCTAAAATCATACCAGGCAGCCCGCACGAAAGCTGCCTAACCTGGTCCAAGTTTAGAATCCTAGAGTTTTAAAATGGGTCTAATAAAGTTTAGATCAACGGCGTGTGTACAAAAGTACTTGTCCTAGATTGTGCTATGGTTCTACATTGATTCGCTACACAACTGAAGAGCAGATTTGTGGCGAAGCCCCGCAAAACCTGTTTGCACACATTTGACTTAGCCCTAAAATTAATTTCAATTCCCAACAGAGTTAATAAATTGAAGAGATTTACGAACGCGGCAACACGTCTTCAGACAATATTTGGGGTTTCATATATCGGTCACAAGTGTTTTGCACATTTATATTTTTGGTGTCAACTATTAACCACTTAAGTAAAAAACGAGCGTGTTGGTAACAGTGATTAAACATGAGGAAGATACACAAGAACGGGGGGACGGACAAACGTCCCGCCTTTCTTGTGTATCTTCCTCGTGTTTAATCACAATTAACAACTCTACCGAATTTCCTTTCAATGCTGTGTGCTTTAGCCGCTTCGTTTAGTCTCGGCTATCATCGATAGGTGTAAATGTAGGTATATAAAGTTTCATTCATAATAGTGAGAAGCCACCACCGAAAGCGGAAAAAATAAAGGCTTCAACCAAGCATCTACCACAATCACGGTCGTGTGACGCTTGAACCAGTAAATACAGTACGAAGTCAGTTTCTCAGCTTCGTTTAGTCTGTTTTATTTTCGTGCCTTTTAATCAGAAGTTTCTCTATTGATCTTTTTTTAGCTTGCCTTAGGCTTCTTAGTCCTTTTCGTTTTCTTTATTTTTTTTCTTCGGCGTTTTAGTGGGCGCCGGTGTATAGTCATCAGTGTCTGCGGGTAGATTTGAATACGTTGTTAGGTGACAATCTTTTTTTCAAAAGATCCCTTATCGCCATTGCTGTTTTGCGAAACACAAAGAAAAAAGTGAAAGATGCTTACGATTCTCTGTGACCCCTTCTCTTCAAGAGCGCAGCTCTTGAGTAGGTGGAAGGGAGAAAAGAGTACCCCGCGTGATTTCACGACGTTGACTTCACGACGGTGACCATCGTGACGTCACGTGTGATGTCACGTAAACGCGTGACGGCACGCGGTTGCGCCGACATCGACGCCGACGCCGCTCAACCCAGAAACGGGCGCCGAAGAGCTGCACTCTAAAAGAGCATCCAAATTATAAATATGCATGAGAAGTAATTCCCGGTAACGGAACAATGCAGAGTATCAGATCACATTATTGTACGCCTTGCCCGCTTAATTTAGCCGTGACATTTGCCTCTTTCAATGAACGGACTAAATCCTACGCAAAACTTAGAAGTGAGATGCTCCAGGCGACGTTACTCGACGCACACTTCATATGATGTTCCATTTTCCCTGCTAAATTTAACAGCAACGTTTACTTTAAATATTTCAGATTTCGATGAGTTGAAATTATATACAATTCTAGCGGCAGACGTTTGTGCTATTGCAAGTGGAAAAATATTGCGCTTTCTTTAACTCAAAAATAGAATGTTGCTTCGTCTTAAAATGTGTAAATTGCAACTACTCTTGCTCAGATATAAAAAAATACTACGTTTCGGTGGTTGACGAGGCGGTGAACAAAAATCAGCCACTTTTTATTGTGCAGCCACTGTCACCTCGATAAGTCCTAAACAGCAAAACGCCTTTAAAAATCCAGTCTTTTTATGGCGACATCCTTCCCTGTCGATGTTCCGCACAGAATCCCGCTGCTCCGGAAAATTAAAGTGGGAAGCGCTTTTGGCTAAAGCTAGCGGGAAGCACAATGTATTGTAAAACGTTGACATCCCGTGACACTTCGACATGACGGGACGTTTTCCCCCGTTAAATATTTCAGCTAAACATAGCGGGGGGAAATTCCACCTTGATTTAATGTTACCTAACGGGACATCCTGTTGAGCGTTTCCCTGCTAAGTAGAGCTTTTACATCACCTGAAGCTCTTGCCCGATATATTTAGGGCGAAGTGTTTAGTTTATGCCACGTCACGGGACACTACGACGTCAAATGACGTTGCTTGACCACATGAGGACAGAGTCATATGGTGTCGCGGGACACTACAGCGTGACATGACGTTTCTTGGCCATGCGAGATCACAGTCATATGATGTCACAGTTGAGGCTTTCATTTGTGAAAGCTACGGCTTTCACGGGCACCTACACATTTTGCTTTAGGTATTTCTTGTAGTAACAAACCTAAGTCTCAACTCGCGGTTACACCTACTGCGTCTAAAAGGCAAATAAGTCCGATGAAACAGGCAGCTTCTCAAAGGTATTGACCCTTTCTACTTCATTCTTTCTTTGATTGCTTCCTCTTTCTTTCATCACTTATCTTCATACCTCCTTCAGAAGCAGGTAATTACGTGTAAAATAGGGCGAATACTCTCGCAATACAAATTTCATCAAGTTACCCAAGCACGATGAACAATGCTCGGAATGTGTGTATAAGTCCTGCACGCGCTCACCTTACCTGAATAAAGGTGCCGTTTGTTTTAGTTTTTTTTTTTAAATATTACCGTTGAAGACCCCAGCACGTGTAACAACACTTTAAGCCCGCACTTTTGTGCTCGGGTAATATATCAGAAAGCGTCACAAACCTTTCTACAAAGGCTCTTGTGGTCGGTGCTATTTTAAGTTTTTGCACGTTTGGCCCGTGCTTTGTTCAGATGAACGGCGAGCTAAAACGTGTGGGCTGTGAGTTTCGTAAACGCTACAATGATGTGAAGAAGGAATTGAACCATATTCGTGTACGCAAGGCGGCGGGCAAAGTTACACTTGATTAAAATCAAGCTAAAATAAAAATGAAAACTCCTCAACCAACAAGCCAAACAATACCCACTGGCAATGACAGGTGTATAAAATACACTATTGCACGTTCATACAAGTGATAGTTGTGCGAATATCCAATAGTGTCCGAAGTAGAGTATATCTTTGCTTTACTATTCACTGCGCATTGATCTTGTCCCGTTTAAAATGAATGGAGTGCTAGCTGATGAAATCAGAGTCGTGGTTCCCTAAAACTAGTCGTCATCTTGAATCGGTTAATGCAACGGCGTACGGAGTCGTCCCATTCTATTTTAGCGGTCAGGAAAGTGCTAGTTACGCAGGAACCTCTATAATCCAGGAACTTTGAGTTAGTCATATGTTTGTTCGAACTGACTCTGTGCCCAATTCTGACCTTCCAATTCAACTCCATAATAAATATGATAGATCCAACACCATAGTAGATGCGGACACGCAGTTTTACTAGATATAATGCGTGAAGCATTATAGTAACAACACCAAGTACAGTTTAATTGTGAGGGGCATGTATCATTAAGAATTAGAGCTACCCTTGCAATACGTTTTCTAAATTTCTATGTGAAAGGAACACTGACGCCCCAGAAAAATACGCTCCACTGTGTTTTTTTTTTATCCATTTCTCGGACGTGTAAATACGCTCGATGTTCTGCGCTTGAAGTACCACTGCCCGCTACCATGAACGATTCTTCCGAAGTAGCGGCCCGATATGCAGTTTACATAAATAAACCATCAGTTGCGGCAAAATGAGCACGCCTAGTCTTACGTCTGCTTCCCTCTTCCGATTTTTTGTTCTGCTCTTTCTCGCACTTTTTCTCTAGCATCGCAGATGTCAGCGCTTACGATTAGCGACGCTCCAATCCCGCCACTGTACTCCTGAACCATGCCAGGTAGCAGCGTACGAGACGCAATACACGCAATGCCCGGCACCACCTGCGTAAACAACCGACCGACCGGAGCACACCGAACATTTTCGGCCTGCCACGCGGATGGGCAGTGAAGCGCTTGAAGGAGCTTGCGCCGATAGAAATCTGAGTAGCGGAAGATGAGAACCCCGACATCGAAGATTTTAAAGCTAGCAGACGCTTCAGCTCCTCCTGGTATTACAGTAAAAAGTTCAATTGCCAGAAAAGATTTTGTAGTGTACTTCAGATTCTGGGCTATAAAGCGCTGAATGCCGCGATAACTTAAGGACCGCCCGGGGGGGGGGGGGGGGGGGGGGGGGGGGGGGGGGGTCCTCTTTTGTTAAGAAGGGTAAAGTCATTAAGGTAGAGAGGAAAGCGGAGAGAAGAGTTTCGTAAAGGTGCGAATTGGTTTGGAGGGGGGGGGGGGGAGGGGGGCGGAGATCGAATGATATCGGCCGAGCTCGCACAGCGCTGTTTGCGCCAGAAATGTAAACTTCAATTAAGGTGCCTGTACTTGTCTTGACTGAGACAACGGTTTCGGTCGGCTAAGAGAAAGGTATATTGCATGGAGAGACGGTGGGTGGCGCTTTTGCTTTCCTTCGACCATTCAATTGAGGTGTGCGCCGATGGACCTTTTTCACATACCGACAGCACCAGGCGGTGGCTCCACGAACTAAAAATAGAGGAAGTGACCTACCTGCGCTACCAATCGATAATGGGAGCTACGCTACCAGTTTCTTCGCTCTCCGAGCAGCGGCGCGTGCCCAACGCGACTCTAAAGAGGGGGATCTGTGGCGTCCACCCAAACGTCATGTTTTTCTTTCCGTCCACTTTCTTTTTTTGTGTAACACAATTATATATATGTTGCAATTACGTGTTCTACTCGCTGATCCACAGCCTCATTCCGAATTTCATCGATTTCTAGTGCCGACTTCCGCCGCTTGGCATCGAGTGCTCGCGCGTGCGCAGAACGCTTCTCGGAAAAGGTGCATTGTTTCTCGACTTGCGAAGGCGTGGCGGTCGTTTTCGGTCTGCGGCGGCGACGGAAGCGGCGCAGCGTTTGATATTTATCGCCGGCGGCGTTTGGTTGTTTTTGGCTGGCGACTGCTTCGGCACCGGCGTGCGTCCATTTTGCGTCCGCAATGTCCAATTGGCATGAAATCCAAAACAGAAGGGACCTTTCTGACATACTATTAAAGCTAAAACGTTGAGCACACAATTTTCGGCACTTTCAAATGAGGTTTAAAACTATTTGTGAAGGAAAGGAACTAGAAACTTTATTGACTTTATTATCTTTCTCTCTGTTTAAAATATTAACAATGGCTAGGCTAATTGCAGTAAACTTTTGGCAAGTGAGACGCATGAGCTTCAGAAGTCGTAACTACGCATGCCATGCCCCGAAACACGGAACAAAATATGTGCTGTTACACGAAAGTGATCCACTTTTTACTGTTGTGTTATTTCGGCTCATATTGTCACGAATGATGAGGTGACGAACAAGGAATAATTGAGGAAATTGGAACGTTTAACCCTTTGCCTACCGCAAAAATTTTGAAAAAAAAAAAAACGATTTGAAAATACCGATTTTTTTTATGTGCCCTATAATTTTAATATTCAATACAAAGGCAAAAACAAATGCCAAAATATTTATTATATGATAAATCTTTGTACACACTGCAAAAGAAAAAGGGACTAAAGTTTCGCTTCACTGCATTACTGCAGGCAGTTCACATCACCTTGCACGTGGCTGTTCAGGCCGGGCGTAGCAATACTGCAGACAGCTCACATCACATTGCACGCAAAGTGAACGCGAAACGTGGAGGGGGATTTTTACATTGATTCTAGTTCATGCCGACACGCCGACATGATGTCCTCCTCGGAATCGGAGTCGCCTGAGCTCAAATCATAAAACTCAGTTGCATTGGTCTCGCTCTTCGATAAAAGATTCATTTCCTCGTCTTCTGAATCTGAAGAGACGTCACAATATCTTCGTTTTCGCCCCAATTTTGCGGCAAGATCGTCATTACGAACGCAGCGAGCAGAAGTTGACGTCGCCATTTTTAAATTCCCTGTGTCCAGCGTTGGGACAATTTTCTGCCAAATTCAGAAATTTACCAGTTTTTTATTTTCCGTGAAGCGCCATCTATCCACGGTAAAGCTCACTAGAAACACGTGAACTAGCCCAGTTCGTGCATGGTAGAGTATTGGAACCCGAATCAACGTGGACAAGCCCAACTTGTCTTCTCGGGGAGCGGTACAAACAGTGTGGACGAACTCAGGTCGTCCATGGTAGGGGAAGGGTTAATGGGGCAAACTTGTGCCCAAAAATCAAAAGGAAACAGAAGGTAACAGCAGAGCGTCGCGGGCGTCGAGGTCGGCGAAACAGCAGAATCGGTCGGTGCATATTTAGACAGAGGAATGCTTGTCATTTGATTATAGAAAATTGCAGCTGAGTGAACAATAGATATGAGGAACTAGAATGTCTACTACAATCTAGCATATGTGATGGTCGGTTCTTGGCACATATCTTGAAGAATTGTATTTCCCATAACATGTAAAGTATGGAAAAGAAAGCTTTTCATTAGCCCTCCGGATTAAAAATAGGTAAATACAAATTAAGTCTTGCTTTTAGCTGGCGTAAAATTTCAAAAAATAAAAAAATGCGAGTTTATGGTTGATTAGCTACGATACAGTCGTCCTATAATTTTTTTTTTCCATTTTATAGCCACCTGGTATGAAGAGCTGGAAAACAAATGTGACAATGCCTTTCCATGCGTCTGACATTCGGTATATACGTTTTTGACAGAAGACACCCAGTACGAGCAGCTCGCGCAGATTTTCCGATTCCCACGCATTAAATTTAATAAGCAACAGGGTTAGTATATTGAAGAGACCTTCGAAACCGGAAAAACTTCTTCAGACGTAATATATGGGCTTCATCTATCGGTCAATAGGTGTTACTCATTTATATTTATGAGGTCAAATATCAACCACTCTACCAAATTTCCTTTCACTGTGATTTGTTTTTGACAATTCGTCTTGTCTCGGCTATCTGCAATAGGTGTAAGAGTAGGTCTATAAAATATAATTCGTAACTATACAAAACAGCAAAAATCCACCACTAAAAAGAGGAAAAGAAAATATAAACGTTTCAAAGAAATTGGACTGAAGACGCAGGCGAGCTGTTGACGAATCATAGTAGAAAAACCCAGAGACAAGGAGCTGAAAAGGACAAGCACAACACCGCCTTAGATGAGACGGTGGTGTTCTTGTCCTTTTCAGCTCCTTGTCTTTGGGTTTTTGACTATGATGAAGGTTTCCATGGCATATCTACCAGAATCACGTCTGTGTGAAGCTTCAACCAGTGAATACAGTAGAAAGAGTCAGTTTCTTAGTTTTATTTAGCGTGGTTTAGTTTCATGCGTTTTAATCAGAAGTTTTTCTACTGATATTTTCTTAGGTTGACTTTGGCTTCTTAGTCTTCTTTGTTTTCTTTGTTTTCTTCTTTTTTTGCTTCGGCTTTTTAGTGGGCGACGGTGTACTGTCATCAGTGTCCGTTGGCACACCTGAATCAGTTGTCAAATGGCATTCTCCGTTTTGACAAAATCCTTTATCACCATTGCTGTACTGCAAAAAACATGAAAAAAACACCCAAATAACAATTATGCACGAGATTCGGTTTACCGTAACAATTGAAAGTATTATATCACATGATTTCATATTTTGTCTGCTGAATTTTGCAGTAAAATTTACCCATTTCATTTAACGGAACACATACTACGCTAGACTTTGTACAAACATTCTCTACGCGACGTGAGCTAACGCGGAGTGATATGAAGTTGCATTTTTCTCGCTAAATTCAGCACAGACGTTTACCTTACATATATCAAAGGTCCATGATATAAAATTTAAAAGAATTCAAGCTACTGAGGTTGATGCCGTTCCGATCGAAAATCAAATTGCGTCTTCTGGACCAAAAAAGGAAATATTACATAAGAAGAAAGGTTGAAAATTTCAACTGCTCTTCCTCAAACATAAAGATATAATTTCTGTTTTACGGCATCCACAAAGCAGTCAAACGAAGCGGTCAACTGAAGTTCTGCCACATTTCATTGCGAGACCTCAGTAACCTTGATGAGTACTACAACAAACCGGTCCCTCTTCAAAATAAGTGTTTTTGCGGCGACGTCCCTTATGGGCGAAGTCTCGCAGCGGACCCCACGTCTGTTACGTGTACGGACTCCAGTAAAGGAGCTTAACCCGCTAATTAGGCTGGAAAGCGCCTTCGGCTGGATTTAGTGAAAATCACACGACCATGTCACATAATGACGTCGCGTGAAACTTTGAGGTAACGCGAATCACTATCCCGCTAAATGTTTCAGCTACATTTAGTTGAGGGAACTGCCAATGTCATGAGAAGTAACGTTGTAGAACCGCATTTGGAGCGTTTCTCTACTAGGTATGTCTCAGGATGTTTCCGTTAAATACAGCGGGTTAAGTTACCGCACCTGATCTTTTGACGTCATCTGAAGCGTTTCTCCCCTGGATTTAGGGAAAATTTTATCCGCTGATACACCGGGAAATGCTTAGGTCATCTGACGTCTGAGAACACTATGACGTTACTTGGCCATGTGAGATCACAGCCATGTGACGCTAGAGTTTCACGTTCCGTGATAGTGGTATTTCCGGTGTAAAGTGTACACTTTCTGAATTCCTCTGAATTTGGAAATAAGTGATCGGGAAACGACCGTGTGTTGTACGGAGCGCTGCGCCTCAGCTCTCGCTTTCGTAAACTTCCACGACACGGCTGAAACCAGAAATTTGCTTTGGCATAGCCCAAAAAGGCACAGTTTTCAGCTGCCATTTTAATTCTGCCTTGTCATTTTGGAAAATCACCACGAAAATGCAAGACCAGTGAGCTAGATGCAAAGGCTAAAAATTACACTTAGATATGTTACATACTGTCATATCACTTGAGGGTTATGCGTGGAAGGTAATCATTAAAAAGGTGTGATAGCATTTGAGATCAACTTGGTAGTAAAATACTGATGTAAGAAAACCGCATGCACACCTATTTCTGCATAGTACAATCTACAGCCGCTGCATTCAACCGTTTGAAAATGAAAGGAGTTAGACTAGTTTTGAAAGAATCACATAGATAAAATGTATTACCCGCATGCGCGGGAGCCCGTATGTGCGATAACAAAATTGGGGTTTCTACTCACAAAGCATGGTTCCCGGTCCCCGAAGAAATATTGGTCCCATGACTTGCTTACATCGTTCCAGCAGTAATAGTCGCAGCCTTCTCTGTCACCTTGCTGTGTGAAGAAGAAGCATAATAACTACGTTAAAGGAACTAGGTCACAAGAGCTTATTAACACTGTGTGCATCGCGCGTTAGTAAGTTAAGGAATTATAAAAAGTTATGCACATATTTAGGTCCTTCTGTGTGCTTCAGAAAAACTTGTTAGAGAACAGTGAACTAGGCAAAATCCTTGCTTTCTTTTTTTTTAAATAAGCACACGACATTGTTGCAAATGTGAAATGAAACTTGATTCTTTACCGATGCGGGTCTAGTTCCGTTGCGGCATGTCTCGGCTGCAGCACATCCGAAGAAAGCGATAGACACTGCAAGCAATGAAACGTACAAAAACAAAATTTAAGTAAAGCCATGCGTAACTGTTTTATTTAACTCGCTTTTTCATTTAGCCTATATTATCCCATTTATAATTGCGATATTAAAGAAACAAATGGTTCTAAAATTAATTGCGTATTTATGTACAGTAGGAAATATAAACGGAATAAAGTAGAGGTTATTTGGATACGAACTTATATTTTAAAGTGTAAAAATGCAGCAAACGCCCTAACCGACTGTCGCTACGGCAAAATTGTTGCGTGCTCTTAGTTCTCACAATAACTGCTCTTGCTATTAAGTTCACATCTCACAGATACTTCTGATTAGGAAGGCAGTGATATTAATTTAGTCTTACGTAAGGCATCCAATTATGATCATGTCGTGGCAAGAACATATTTCTCATATATTTATGCGGGAACTTGTGTACAATTCTTTGTAACCCAGCAGACTCATCCGATGTGAAACCGGTCTCGGAGCAAGGAAGGACCCTGTGGCGCAAGCTAGTTCGAACGATTTTTACAAAATCTCTCTTCAAAATTTGCGGCGCAGTTACTTGTATGCGGGGAGCCAAACTAAAAACAAACTCCTTTACTCCAAAATATATATTAAATGCGGAGGGAATAACCTTATTGAAAAAGGTTATAAGCAAGGGTAAAACAATTTGTTTGTACGTTCATTCTATTAGAAGAGAACTCCTTTTCATCAAATATGCGATACAAATTGGGGAATATTTGTGAAGAACATTGACTCAAGCGGAAAAAATATTCGGTTGCTCACAACTGCAACCTCAATGTGAGTGTGAAAAAAGGTTTGTTCAACGTGATCGTGTGCGGTACTAAAGCTGCGTATTGAACTTGAAAATATAAATTTGGCGCCAATTTTTTACAGCTACTGCCAAGAGCGTTGGTAATACAAATAAAATCCTTTCAAATGCCTCAGCGCTGTGTGAGTGTTTTGTCTGTTGTGATTGTGTCCCTAAGTGTGATTGTTTTTGTGACCTGTGGTGACGTGTATTTGTGTGGATTCCCTACTTGCGCTGTTAATTTTGAGACATGGATAACCTACTCGCCCTAGCCGCCGTTTTGTCCTTTCAAATGTGCTTCGAATGAAAATCTCCATTGTGAAGTAGATTTACCGTTATAGAGATAGCTACTACGCTTTGCAGTATAAAGGCTCTCAGACTATATACGTAATTTAAAAACAAAACTCACCCAACACCAGCGTGGTCCCGGTCAGCCCCATTCTTGGTGTGCTTTCCTCAGCGAAGGAGTGAGTGCTTGTGCCGACAACAGCAATCTTTATATAGCCACACGAATTCCGGATAGTTTTCAGATGCCTTTTTTTATTTCGGTTAATTTTTATCCGGATCTTAGGCTGTTTTACCATGTACTCATCTTTCGTGCTGGATTGCGTAGCACTTCCTTTGTTCTAAACATTTACTTCTTGACATGCCTATGTCGAGAACCTGGAACGACATTTCTACGATGACGCATCTACATGTTAGATGCACCGTCATTACACACGTCAACGCTCCCCGGAATATATTTTCATGCCTTTTAACTTTCCGTTGCAACTTAAACCCCGTCCTGGAATGAAGGAAAAAGGGCGTCGTACTATACCTAATGGAAAATGCGAAATGTGAAACAAATCATTTTTTCTTAGTAGGGCTGAGCGCCTTTGAAGCGTAGCGCTTCTGAGGCACAACGCAGCAGACCACGTATAATGCAATAGCGTTTCAATGATTCTTATATTCAGTACAAATTTTGCTGATTCAATTGAGACGATCCTTCCTACCATCTATAGTCCTCGCTTGTAGAAGAACAAGCCTGCATTTCTACTTTGTATCTAGCCAACGGCTACCGAAATAAATTATATCACATTTAAAAGTGAACGTTAAGAGCCGTTCTCGTGTCATGACGTTCGTAACATACTGTGTTTATGTGTACAACCAGACATTAATTAGTTTAAACATTACCGTTTTTAATATATTCGGACCAGTCAGAAATCTTTCCTCAAGTTACATTTTCGAAATATGTTATACTGGATCAAAAGGCAAGCATCTTTGGAACGAAAACTATGTGTTTTATGTTAGTAAATCACATTCCAATTAACGTCAGACATATTCTACTGTATATAGAAGCCATAGTGACAATACAGGTAGAGGAAATTGGCGTAGGAAGGAGCTTTATATCTAATTTGATTGAGCGAAGACATCTATTTGGAATGCTAGAGACGTTATGCGTGTAAAAATGTCGCAAGCATAATAAATCCATTCCGGATTTGTGTCCAGCGAAATAAGGCGGGAGCACTGAGCATTGAGGATTTTTTTAAAATCATCCAGGCAGAACACACGAAAGCTGCCTAACCTGCTCGAAGTTTAGCAGTACTAGAGTTTTAAATTACGCCTAATAAAGTTGAGCTCAACGGCGTTTGTACAAAAGTACTTCTTGATTGTGCTATGCCTCTACATTGATTCGCTACGCAACTGAAGAGCAGATTTGTGGCGAAGCCCCGCAAAACCTGTTTGCACACTTTTCACATAGCCCTACACTCCCAGAAATAGGGGGTGTAAAGGGGGTGCTCCCCTTGTCCCATATGTAACACCCCAAAACTACATTTGGACGTTCAGTCCACTGGCGTTGAGCTGGCGATACCAATTTTCACGAGCGGTTTGACAGTCAAGCGATACAACTTATTAAAACAGCTAATGTACTCATTAAAGGCTACAGTAAGACAATAAAGGTTTTTTTGGACCTGCTGCAAAACCTCGGTAATTTTTTTCTTGTAGTCTTTGATACGCACATTAGCTTTTTAGTACGTTATATCCAACAGCTATCAAGCCGATCACAAACGTTGGTATCGCCAGCTCGACGTGAGTGGCCAGAATGACGAAATGCAGTTTGGGGGTGTTACATATGGGACAAGGGATGCACCGCTGTGCACCCCCCATTTCTGAGAGTGTAAAATTTATTTCAATTCGCAACAGAGCTAATAAATTGAAGATATATATGATCTCGGCAAAACGCCTTCAGACAATATTTGGGGCTTCATATATCATTCACAAGTGTGTTGCACATTTATATATTTGGAGTCAAATATTAACCACTCTACCGAATTTCCTTTCAATGCTGTGTGCGTTAGCCGCTTTGTTTAGTCTCGGCTATCATCGATAGGTGTAAATGTAGGTATATAAAGTTTCATTCATAATAGTGAGAAGCCACCACCAAAAGCGGAAACAAATAAAGGCTTCAACCAAGTATTTACCACTATCACGGTCGTGTGACGCTTGAACCAGTAAATACAGTACGAAGTCAGTTTCCCAGCTTCATTTAGCCTGTTTTATTTTCGTGCCTTTTAATCAGAAGTTTCTCTATTGATCTTTTTTTAGCTTGCCTTAAGCTTCTTAGTCGTGTTCGTTTTCTTTTTTTGTTTTCCTTCGACGTTTTAGTGGGCGCCGGTGTATAGTCATCAGTGTCTGCGGGTAGATCTGAATACGTTGTTAGGTGACAATCTCCTTTTCAAAAGATCCCTTATCGCCATTGCGGTTTTGCGAAACACAAAGAAAAAAGTGAAAGACGTTTGCGATTCTCTGTGACTCCTTCTCCTCAAGAGCGCAGCTCTTGAGTAGGTGGAGGGGAGAAAAGAGTACGCCCGTGTGATTTCACGACGTTGACGTCACGACGGGGACCATCGTGACGTCACGTGTGATGTCACGTAAACGCGTGACGGCACGCGGTTACGCCGACATCGACGCCGACACCGCTCAACCCGGAAACGGGCGCCGAAGAGCTGCACTCTAAAAGAGCATCCAAATTATACATATTCATGAGAAGTAATTCCCGGTAACGGAACAATGCAGAGTATCAGATCACATTATTGTACGCCTTGCCCGCTTAATTTAGCCGTGACATTTGCCTCTTTCAATGAACGGACTAAATCCTACGCAAAACTTAGAAGTGAGATGCTCCAGGCGACGTTACTCGACGCACACTTCATATGATGTTCCATTTTCCCTGCTAAATTTAACAGCAACGTTTGCTTTAAATATTTCATATTTCGATGAGTTGGAATTATACACAATTCTAGCGACAGACGTTTGTGCTATTGCAAGTGGAAAAATATTGCGCGTTCTTTAACTCAAAAATAAAACATTGCTTCGTCTTAAAATGTGTAAATTGCGACTACTCTTGCTCAGATATATATAAAAAAAATACGTTTCGGTGGTTGACGAGGCGGTCAACAAAAATCAGCCACTTTTTATTGTACAACCACTGTCACCTCGATAAGTCCTAAACAGCAAACGAGTCTCCTTTAAAAATCCAGTCTTTCTATGGCGACATCCTTCTCTGTCGAGGTTCCGCACAGAATCCCGCTGCTCCGAAAAATTAAAGTGAGAAGCGCTTTTGGCTAAAGCTAGCGGGAAGCACAATGTATTCTAAAACGTTGACATCACGTGACACTTCGACATGACGGGACGTTTTCCCCCGTTAAATATTTCAGCTAAATATAGCGGGGGGAAATTCCTCCTTGATATAATGTTACCTCACGGGACATCCTGCGGAGCGTTTCCCTGCTAAGTAGAGCTTTTACATCACGTGAAGCGCTTGCCCGATATATTTAGGGCGAAATGTTTAGTTTATGTCCCGTCACGGGACACTACGACGTCAAATGACGTTGCTTGACCACATAAGGACAGGGCCATATGGTGTAGCGGGACACTACAGCGTGACATGACGTTTCTTGGCCATGCGAGATCACAGTCATATGATGTCACAGTTGAGGCTTTCATTTGTGAAAGCTACGGCTTTCACGGGCAGCTACACATTTTGCTTTAGGTATTTCTTGTAGTAACAAACCTAAGTCTCAAGTCGCGGTTACACCTATTGCGTCTAAAAGGCAAATAAGTCCGATGAAACAGGCAGCTTCTCAAAGGTATTGACCCTTGCTCCTTCATTCTTTCTTTGATTGCTTCCTCTTTCTTTCATCACTTATCTTCATACCTCCTTCACAAGCAGGTAATTACGTGTAAAATAGGGCGAATACTCTCGCAATACAAATTTTATCAAGTTACCCAAGCACGATGAACAATGCTCGGAAGGTGTGTACAAGTGCTGCACGCGCTCACCTTACCTGAATAAAGGTGACGTTTGCTTTAGTTCTTTTTTTTGAATATTACAGTTGAAGACGCCAGCATGTGAAACAACACTTGGAGCGTGCACTTTTGTGCTCGGGTAATTTATCAAAAAGCGTCACACACCTTTCTACAAAGGCGCTTCCGGTCGGTACCAGTTTAAGTTTTCGCACATTGGACGAGTGCTTTGCTCGGATGAACAGCGAGCTAAAACGTGTCGGATGTGAGTTTTGTAAATATTACAATGATGTGCAGAAGGAAATGAACCGTATTCGTGTACGCAAGGTGGCGGGCAAAGTTACACTTGATTAAAATCGTGCAAAAATAAAAAAGAAAGCTCCTCACCCAACAAGCCAAACAGTACTCACGGGCAATGACAGGTGTATATAATACACTATGGCATTTTCATACAATTGATAGTTGTGCGAATATCCAATAGTGTCCGAAGCAGAGTATATTTCTGCTTTGCTATTCACTGCGCATTAATCTTGTCCCGTTTAAAATTAATGGAGTGCTAGCTGATGAAATCAGAGCCGTGGTTCCCTAAAAAAAGTCGTCATCTTGAATCGGTCAATGCAACGGCATATGGAGTCGTCCCATTCTAGTTTAACGGTCGGGTAAGTACAGTCACGCAGGAAGCTCTACAATCCCGAAATTTTGAGGTAGTCATATGTTTGTTCGAAACGATTCTGTGCCCAATTCTGACCTTCTGATTCAACTCCATAATAAATATGCCAGATCCAACACCATAACATATCCGGACACGCGATTTTACAGGATATAAAGCGTGAAGCATTACAGTAACAACATCAACTACAGTCTGACTGTGAGGAGCATGTACCATTAAGAATTAGAGCTACCCTAGCAATACGTTCCTGGAATTTCTATGTGAAAGGAACACTGACGCCCCACAAAAATACACTCGACCGTGTATTTTTTTTTCTTCATTTCTCGGGCGTGTAAATACGCTCGATGTTCTGCGCTTGAAGAACCACTGCCCGCTACCATGAACGACAGTTCCGATGTAGCGCCCCCCCCCCCCCCGACCGCCGTAACGTTTGTCCGTCGTGCGCAGTCATCGCGGTACGTCGACGTATTGAAAATGACGGGTTTACAAGCTTCCTATAATCTGTGCAACAATGTTTTTTATCCGTCAACGTATTTGCTGTTTTTTGAGACCCCCAGAACAGGGATTCATATATATATATTTTTTTAATATTCAATGTGTGCCTTAGATAACCAACTATTTTGAATATATTTGGTACACATAGTTTGAACGCCACGTGACCACGGAAACCAGAATGAGCTCGACTGAAACCGGCCAATTTGACCGGCCTTTTCTGAACTGAAAGAAAACTAATTTTAGCGATTTGTTATTATAAGTGTTTTCTGCATTTTGAATGAATATTAATTATATACAAGAGATAAAAATGCTACGAATAAGTCCATTATAATCTAGGCGTCTATCTTCATGAATAAACTAATCGTGAATTACACTGGTTTATCCTGATCGGTTTCCGAAATTCTGCAAAGGAGGAGAAAAACAGCTCCGAGGCACCCGCTCCATATCCACGAGCGGAAGAAGGATTCGCATCTCTGGAGCAACCGGCCGGAGGCGTATTTTGTTAGTAATGGCCGCTGCATGAACTTTTTTGAGCAGGAGCTTGACGAGCTGAATTAAATCTCCCATGATCAATCACTACTGTTGCTGTCCAACGGCAGTAGATATGACCGATCAGGTTGAGCGCATTATCCGAACCTTGGAGTCCATGTCCCAAACAGAGATGACTAGGCCCGCGTTTGCTCCCCGGAATGGCGTTGCACAAAGTGATTGCCAGCGGTGCTGCTCAGATCTCTGGTAATCAATGATAAACACACAGAGGTAGTAAACCATGAATTGCACGGCCGTTGCCTGGTTTGTTTTTGCTTTATTGTGCAAGAAAACACCGGCGACATGCTGTGTACATAGGTAAACAATCTGTCCCGCGGGACAGATTGTTTACCTATGTACACAGCATGTGTACAGGCGGCTCATATAGCCGCGGCTATATGAGCCGCCTAATTTTGCGTCTGCTTCCTTCGGATTTTCTATTGTGCTCTTTCTCGCGCTTTTTCTCTAGCATCGCAGATGTCAGCGCTTATGATTTGTCACGCTCCAGTCCCGCCACTGTACTCCTGAGCCCTGCCAGGTAGCAGCGTACGAGACGCAATGAACGTACTGCCCGGCACCACCGGCGTAAACTTGAGCCACTGTATATGGCTCCCGTAGTGAGCCAGAGTAGCGCCATTGATTGATGTTCAAGTAATCCGCACTCCGTCTTGGCTCGCGGTGATCACGTTGGCAAACTTTTCCCGCGCTTTCGCAAAAGGTTCCAGTCTTCGCGGCGGGAGCATTGTTGTTGTATAGGCAGTCGTTTTGTTGCAGCATTTTGAGCGGCTGAAAGGGACCCAAATGCCTGGGTGCTGCGCTTTTGGGTGCAGTAACCGGCATGAGGCTGGCAAACAGCTGTTCGTATCCCGGATGGCGAGAGAAATCGCAAGCGACGACTTTTGTGGCTGACGCGGATCAGCAGAAAGGGGTTCACTCCCACTTTTTGTTACGCGGCTGTGCGAGGTAAGTTATATTATATTATTGCGATAATTCATGCTGCAGTTTGAACTTTGAAGAACTAAATGAACACGAACTGTGATGTTCGTAGGATCATTTTGCCGAAGACCAGTTTTCTGGGCGCCGGAATGACGGCAAACGTAAGCTAGCACGAGATGCCGTGCCTTCGATCTTTGCCCACAAGCCGAAAAAACCGCCGCGGAGAGCTCCTCTTTCGCGGGGAACCGAGAAAAAGGTATATTCTATGCGTAGTATCTAAAAATACGCGTCAATCGACGGCTACTGTAGAGGCTTGCCGCTAGCTCGCCGTGAAATTCTCTCGTCTGATTACTGCATCATGTTTCCTGCGCGCACATACGATACCGCATTGCTTGTTACGCATTGACTATACGCTGGTTTCATTCTGCATCTGTGACTTAATTAGCGCTTCTTAGCTTGGAGCACAAGAAATGAAAGTTCGCGCTGCAGAAGCCAGGAATCCTGTGCTCAATCCCCACCTCTTCCCGTTTCGATCTGGATAAGCATCGTACCGGCACGCTTCCGTGTATCACTACTGCGTGATGCACGTTACAGACCCCTGGCTAGCTGTCATCCTGCACTGGTTATATTGTTCATCGAATGCAGAAACCCGTCACCTCATTTCAGTGACTGGCCAACCCTCTTGCTGTCTAAATACCAAATATTCACACACACCAATTATTATCTGCGACTTAAAATTGTAGTGTTGATATTGCTAAAATGTAATTTCATTCAAAAATGTAATTTCATTTAGATGCTCATGGAGGCGACGGCAAGTTCCCAGTCTGCCCGTCGGTGGACTCACAGGTAATTTATTAATTAATGCAAGTTAAGCTCACTGACTAAGACTCGGTATTTCGCGATATGCTGCGAGTTGGTGGGTAATTAATACAGCTAAGGCACACATTACATATATCTTTTCAGGAGCCTATGGAGCTGGTTCAAGAGATGTCGCCAAGCGATGAGGTAATCCTCTTATATCTTTTTTGAGTGTGGGCATGTGGCTGATATGTTTTATGGGTGCATCATTTACAAGTTCCCCTTACAGTTCCCCTTGGATCTGTCGCAGGCCTGCGGTGCTGTCAGTGTTCCGAACAATCTGGTGAGTGACGTACCTGGAGCCTTCTGTTGCATATGTTTACTTCTTTGCTGATGTGTTGCTAATCATAGAAGCGATACACCAAGTAAATATATTTTTTTCTATTCCCACAAATAGCTTCCTGCAGATGTTTCCACAAATATCGAGCAAGACACTTGCAGCAACCGTGAGGCATGTATATTAAGTGGCATTCAGTTCGTACACCTTTAGTGGAGACAGTGCAAAAGGAATCATTTTGACATATGATCGCTTGCTTACAGCTGTCATCCTCAAGCACAGCAGATTCTTCTGCATGTCAGCTCCAGGTAGTCTTTTTGTACGTTCAGTTGCAGAAAATAGGAGTCTGGACCTTGTTAAATATTTGACATGTTTTAACCAGGAATCAAAGGAAAAGGTGCTGGATTTGCAACGCAAACTTCAGAATGCCCAAAAGCGGGTTGGTATACTCAAGCAAGAAGTTCAGAGACTAAAGAATGACAGAAGAGATCTTGCTGAGGACCACGCAAGAATTATAAATTATTTGAAAACAGTCTGTGCTGACGAACTCATATATTATCGGTTCAAAGCTTATACCCTATCTTATTCAGCAGAATTTAAGGCTAATTTCTATTAATTAATGCAGAAAGCTATGGTCATATCACAAAACAGATACCGTAAGTGAGCATAGATGCTCTTGATATTTTCATTTTAGAGCAAAGTTTGCTGTCAGTTTGCTTTCACACCATTAAAGGCTCGTTCACACGCTTGCGACTTAGAAGCGGAGAGGCTAAGAACTGGTTTTTAAGCCTTTTGTGACGGCTTATGACCGGCTCCTCAGCAGCGCAGCCAGTTGCAAGAGGCTTAAAAAAGCTGTCGTGTCGAAGTCTGTCATACTCAAACGCAAGTGTGTGAACGGGTCAGTATACCTTGAGTTGGCCATTTTTGTCATACCAGCAAGATATGAACTATTGGCTGTTCACCAGGCATCTCAAAATACAGCAGAAGTTTTTTTTTTCCCCTTCTTTTTTAACAGTCTGTTGAGGAGAAGGCTCATATACGTATGAAATAAGAGCTTTTTTGTTCTCGTTTTAATCTTAGGTCCAATGCGCTACCAAGGGCACGATGAGAGGTGTGCCATGGTCGGACAGCACAATACAAATGGCTCTCCAGCTTCGCTTCGCTTGTGGTAGCAGAGGATACAGTTACGTGCGAGGGAATTTGGTACCACTCCCTAGTGAGCGAACTCTTCAACGAAGAATAGAAGACATCAAGTTCCTGCCAGGTATGGTGAAAGGAGCAAGCAGGAGCGTTATATTTCTGCGGTGTCTAGCAAGGAACTGATCCTTGTGAGCAGTATAGCTCACGCCTGTCCTTTTATTCTTTTTCTATCCTTGAGACCGGACACGCGTAGTGGTGTGTCCAGTCCCTACATGGGTATTTTAATCACAGCAGCAATCAATGTTCTATTCCACGTGCAATCATAATTGGTTTGCATATTTGTCACTTCACATTATTAATCTCAAAAAACAAATAATTTCAACAGAAATTTGGTAGATTGAGTTTCATGTCACTCGATGTAACCAGAAACCATCTATTTTTATGTGTCCTTAGGTATCCTGACAGAACTCCTGCCATTATTGACGAAAAAAGTAGAGACCATGCACACTGAAGAGCGACATGCAGCCCTCCTCATGGACGAAATGCAGATAAAAACAGGTATATTAAGGATATCTGTGCTCTTTAATTTTATACACTGCATGATCTTTACTGCACAATCTACATATCTATAAATCAATGCCAACAAAATCTGTCCAAAATATTTCATGTCCACAGTCAGCTTTGTCAAATCAAGAAGAAAATTTGGGGGTTTGCGTGCTAAATCAGTGAAGGGCATCTGGCTCGCACTAGCGACGGACAGGATTAATGTAAACCACCTGAGGATCTTTTGACGTGAAACCGAAAGCTCGGTTACGCAGTCAAAAAGCATTCAAGTTCAATGGAGGTGGAAGTAGTTATTGACAAATTTTATTTCCATACCCCAACTAAGGAGTGTAATTTCCTTTAATAGTTGTGACTGCATTCATGGACAATCTTACTGTACCTGACGGAGTCTGCAAATTTGTTTTGCATTGCATTTTGTTCTAAATGTTTTTCACACAGGGAGGCATATACAGCAGAAGCGCCTCAACCAAAAATGTTTCAACTTCACTTTTTTATAGCTGAATGAAAGCTTTGGTAACAGGTTCCTGCCTAGAATGTTTCTGGTTGTCCTTCTTTCCTGCTGTACATAGATTTCTTCTAATTAGTTGAAGCACTTCTGCTGGCCAACACCCTATTCACTTTTGGTTCATTCTTGCGTGTCTTTTCGTTTTCGTAGGCTTGGATTATGATCAATCATCCAAGAAAGTACTCGGGTACTCTACAGTGAAACCTGGTCCTGGTGCCGCACAATCTGACCTGACCTACTGCCTCAGCACGCCCTTGTGTTCATGCTGGGGGGTATGTCGTCACGATGGAAACAAGTGATTGGCTACCACTTTCACATGTATGTACACTCTCAACATGGAAGACAGTGCTTTGATTTCAGATTATCATACAAACTACATACTGTAACAAGACAAACCACCGTGCTAGAGCAAACCCTCTAGGCCACCATGAGATGCACTAAGAGATAATCATAGTGCTATGTATTTTAATTATCTGCAATATTTACCCATCGGGTATCTCCGAGCGTTAGTCCTCTTGCACTAACACATACCTTGGTTCATAGCAGCCGGCGAAATGTTTCTGCAGCCTTTTCCAAAGAAATTTGAGTTTCAATTTACCATTTTTTTAACAAGTAAATTGACTTCACAAAAAAAAAATTGCCATGAGTGTGCACGCTATTATGCTAGATGGATAGAGGCAAGCACTCAATTCTGTTTTACACAACTATGACAAGACACGCTTGCCTAAGTTTCTCAAGGATTCATTTCAGTCTATTCATTCTTTTCTAAACTTATATTCGGCTTGCCTCAATCTCTGATAGACTAAGAAGTGTTGTTTTTATGCTTGCAGGCAGCTCATTTGATCCGCAGAAAGTGAAGAAAGTTCTCTTCAAGATCATCCAGCAGTGCGAAGAGATCGACATAGCCATCGATGCTGTCATTTCTGACATGGGCCCGGGGAACCAAGCCATCTGGCGACTTTGCGGCATTACAGCATCACAGTTTGGCCCTAAAGTGGTGTCGTGCAAACATCCATGTGCTGGGGAGACAAGCCGGCAACTTCACTTCTTGGCGGATGCCCCGCACCTACTCAAGAATATTCGTGGTCATCTTACCAGAGGACAAGAGTTCATCCTCCCAGCTGATGTCCAAGAAAAGTACAACCTGCCATCAAACCGAGTATGTTTTGCTGCTTGTAACAACCACTAAGTTGTATAACATACAGCAATGAAGATGATTTTTAATATGTTCAAACACACACACTCCTGACAGGTGCAACCTACCCACTTATGAAACTTCTCAATGACAGCTTGGGTGAACCCAAATGTTTAATCCTTATTTCAACATGTTCGAGTTACTACACCGCCATTACTATTAGTAACAGGATGCAACTGACAACTAGGAGTGATGGAAGTGTTGTGCCATTTGTTCCATATTGCACCGTGAACGGAAGACTGCTACATCTTGGTACAAAATGCCATTTTTGCTCGAAATTGCGTCGCACCTGCGCCAAAAAAAAGCTTAAATCAAAAAAGTTGATTTTAATATTCACAGGAGTAGAAGGAAAGAAAGATGGTACAAAAATCTATTTCACGGTGTCTCTACTCACCATATAGTTTGTTTCATCTTAGGTCAGAGCACAGTCACAGGCTCGAATGCATACAGCCTTAAACACATATAGTAAAAGCACAAGTCACGGTGCACTGGCTGCACTTGACTGGTTTAGCTGATGAAAGAGGACACACAGGAAGATGAGGAATGCCATGATATCGCACTTTAATGCTGTTTGATTGGTCCCATTAGCTCGTAGAGTCGGCTGTAGCGTCGACTTCAGGTGAAACAAAGTTTGGCACCTCTCGCGTCAACCTTCACATCTCACCAGCGTGCATGCGACGAGCTTCACCACTTTGCATCGGCGTGTTAGGAGCAGCGGCTGACCTGAGGCCCTAATCTGGAAACTTGGCGAAAAAGTCGGCGAGAAATCCGGCAACCGTGATTGACCAACGCTGCACTTGACCTTGGCATAGTTTGTTTTCTCGCTGACTATTTTGCAAAGTGTCCAGATTAGTGCTCCTGGGGGAGGGGTAGCGCGATAAGCACGGAATTTATGCTCAGGATTATTACAGGTGTTCTTGTTGACATTTTACAGGAATTATCTTTACAGGAGATGGATAGATAGATAGTTTGTGTTTAAGATAGGGGAAAACGTCGGACATTATGCGCCTGTGTGGCGTTTCGTCGCTGTCAATATACTTGCAGGATAAATAAACTGCCAAGTGTAAAATATGGGGGGGGGGGGGGGGGGGGGGGAAGAGGCTTTCTCCCAATTGAAGGGTTGCATTATGACTTATTTTTCTACCAATTTTTATCACCTATTGTAAATGAAAGCTACTCTGATCAAAGCCTTATTTCTAAAAGGAAGGCTCTGTGTTCCTTTTGCATCCATTGCATTTTTATCACAAAAAAATTACAAGTAATATGCTCCAGTACAAAGAGGAACCCTCCATCGTTATCACGGATGAACTAATTTAGATATGCAATAACTTTTGAATATTGAAGTAATGTACTAACAGATGTTGGCATCTGCTACAAAAATGTCGGCGGCTCCTCTAAACCAATATTTTGCATGCCTCAGAACCTGCTACAAAAGGTGAAATGCCCCTTCCATCACTGAATAAGTTTGAATCTTTGACACACATCGCTTTTCATTACTAAATGTTATATTATCATCCACCCTATCCTGATCTGATGCATAAGGGGGCCTTAAGGGATAATTCAAATTAAATGGTTTGCTGAGCTAATGTATGAAATTTTACATATTTACAGGTTTCACTGGAGCATGTACAGAAGCTTGTGTCGATCGACTCTCAGCACGACCTCAAACTGGCTCCACACATCAAAGAGAAGCACCTGAACCCATCGCATTTTGACAAGATGGATGTGGGGTCTGCTTATGCCCTCTTGAACCATGCAGTTGGTGCCGCCATTAGGTACCTTGTACAAGAAGGAATGATGGACGAGGAAGCTTTAACAACAGCCTGGTTCCTGGAGCTAGTTTTCAAGTGGTTTTCGCTGATGACCTCGCGCACCGTAAAACTGGCAATGAGTGAGCTCAATCCTACCAAGCATGAAGAAGCAGTCACTTTCCTCGAAGAAGTTGTGTACATCTTTTCGAGGCTGTCGATTTACAAGCAAGGACAGAGGGAGTGCTTCAAACCGTGTCAGGCTGGCATGATAGTCACAACGACGTCTGCCCTCAAGCTTCAACAGCTGTACCTGCAAGAAAAAAAATTCAAATTTCTTTTCATGAGTCGTACGACACAGGACTGTCTGGAAAACCTCTTCAGCTTGATTCGCCAAAAAAACCCTGTGCCCCGTGCCCTGGACTTCAAAGTGTCCCTTCGTCTAATAACACTCAGCCAGTTCTTTGCTCCATGCAAGTCTGGAAGCTATGATGAAGACCCTGCAGAGCATCTTCTCAGCTACATGAAGACAAAGCCACCACAGCAGAAGACCTCAACTGATGAAGATTCCGAGCTTCCTGACTGCCTCTTAAAATCAATCTCTGAAGAAGAAAAAGCGTCCCTGCACTATGTTGCAGGGTATGCTGCACGAAATGTGAGAAAAAAGCACACTTTGTGTTCTTCTTGCACAGCATGTCTTGTGGACAAGAACAACAAGAATCATTCAGAGCTGACGGCCCTCAAGTCTTACACAGGAGACAAAGGAAAGAATCCCCTTTTCATGGTTTCGGCTCCCTGCTTTACTCTCCTCGAAAATGCAGAAGTGTTCTTCCAGTGCAATGAAAAGAAGCTAGTGACCTCACAGATATCAGTTGACAGATTCGGAGAGGAGTACCTGAAAAACCACCCCAGCGATCTCCCCCAGTGCCACGATATTTCAAAGAAACTCATTATGGAATTTTTTGTGCTAAGATTGCGGATTGCGCTGCGCAAAATTAATGCAAAACTGGATGCTATGAAGAGAAGTGCAAAGTGCGGAAGCAAATCTGTTGGAATGCATGAATCCGTGAGAGATGTTAGATAGCTCTTTGAATCTGTAAGAGATGTTACATAAGAGAGCACTTCTCGGCATCGCAGAATCATGATTTCTATGCTCGCATGACCTGTCATTAATATCGCTATCCTGCAATGCTGGGAAATGCTCTCTTGCTTGAGTTAACACCATGTTGCTTACCCGATTTCTAATTTTCTCTGATATTTTGTGATTTGTTTTCTGTAGTATAGCTGCCTTGTGGGTTTTGATAGTCAAAAATGTGGGTGTTAGTGTTCCTTCTTTATGTGCACAGTTGTGCTGGCATATCTCAAGCAATGCCCATTTATTTATTTGATGTTGAAAGCCTGCACAGTTACTTGACTTAATTTTTTCAGCTTCTGGAACGTTCACTAGGTTCTTTTGTTTTTCCTTTAAAGCTTATTTTGTTTTTTCGTTAAAGTCAGCGTTTTTGGTGTGGTATACCAATCTGGAAATAAAATTGCTGTTTTAGTGCAACAGTGACAGTGTTTATACTATAGACGTTTGATGTCAAAAGCTTGCAATCTATCTAGAAACAAGGCCCACATATAAATGTAGTGTTTTCACTGACCATGATTGAGGAAGTGTGGTTGCAGTTAATGGACGATTGAGAAAATTTTGTTGCAGTGTAAATTATAACCAGAGCGAGTTGTCAATAAGTCTCACACTAGAGAATGTCGAAGCAGAATGTTAAGCCCACTTGGATGATTGGACGAAGGCATGAATTTTGCAATGCATCTGACTGGCAGTGCAGTGTCTTCAATATTATTCCCTTTTCAAATACACTTTTGTGAACTACAAGTGTTTGGAAAGCTATAACAATTAAACAGGTAAGCTAATTAGAGTAGTCACAATAGACCTTGCTATATCAATCTCTAAAAGATTAATTTAGATTTCGTTCCCACTTGGGGTAAAAAAAGTCTTGGCATTTGTGGTTTTATATTCCTTCTGATCCAAACGTTTTTAAACTAAAATGTTTTCCGGGAAATTCGAATTCTTTTGGGAGTTATAAGCTAATTAAATCTACAAAAACAAGCAACAAAATTGCAATTACGAATTAGTTCTTTCCTCGTAAGAATTCGTTTGAAGCTTGGTTAATTCCTTTATTATAATTGAGAGAACTGGCTGCCTGCCGAAAATCTGTAAACTGACTAAAACACAGACCGACGAAATTAAAAAAAAAAAAAAATTTTTTTGAACTCGTAGAGCTGATGGATATAGGGCCTGAAAAGACTGGAAAAGTAGGCAAAGCCACTCATCAAGCAGCACTCAATAGCGCTAATAAGTTTGTACAATCCCTCCCTTCGAAATTCGGCGAGGACACGATCGTAATTAACGTTATGATCAATGTCGACGATGTTACGACGTTATTTTTGCCAGCCTCTCACTTAGGATTGCAAGTAAAATAGAATTATAGTCTACCGTAGGAACACCTTAATATACTGGTAGCGGTAGCATTAGAAATGAAGAGTAAAAAAACGCGCTAATAAAAAGGATCGTCGACATGCCGAAAAAAACGGCCTTTGTACTGGCACGGTTTCCTTTGGAAACTGGGGAAACTCCTTGAAAAGTTGGCGGTAGAACTGCGCAGAACTGCCGCCTACTCTCCGCAGAGCCCGCCGCGTCGTCTGCTACCGTAAGGTGATTTGGGCTCAAAACAAGACTCCTTCGCTCGCTCAGACCATAGCAAGTGCTGCAAATCCTTTTAGAGTGCTTACCTGCGATATTAAAAATAGTTTTCACACGATGAAAGGCCCAGATATCACAAAAGACCCACTTTCTTTTATACCCGACACGTCCACCGTGCAAGAGTTGGAACCTTTTTGGCATTCGCCGCTAGTCGCCGAGTGAGGGCGCTACGGTTGGCGTTACTCTGCTCCCTACGGGAGCATATACAGTGGCGCTAGGCTGAGCAGCTGTATTTCTTATTTTGTTGTGGTCGCACGGTCGCACCGTGCCACGAAGTCCGGTAAAGCAATGAAAACCACGCGTCCGATTTCCGCATTCTAATCAGGCGGTCGCACACCGCTTGTGAGCGTGAATACTCCCATGGCGTCCGCTAGTGAAACAAAGTGACGGCGTGGTGCCGACCGACCTCGCTTCTGCGTGGGGCTGCTATGAGTGGGAACGCGGATTGCCGTGATTTCTCGTGCCCTTGCGGTACCTGTCTACGTACGGTGGCCCTTATTGCCCTGCTTTTGGAACCTCTCAGGGACGGCATGCCGCGGGAGCTATGATACGACTGAGGTTCGGCACCACAATCCTGCAAGTGCGGAGGTCAGCGGCATGCATCGTAGCCGCTTGCATTCTGCTCGGGTTTACGGGCTTCTACATCTACTTCAGCAGGCTCCTTCCCAGCGCCACCGGACTCGCAGGATGGTCTCCAGGCAAGGTACGTCTCGCAGTGTGTTCGGTTCGAAGCACCAAGTAGACTCTAAGCATCGACGGCGCCGGGCGCTGGCAAAAGTCGGGCGCGTTGGCCGAGAAGCGCGAGCGAACACAAACAGCCCCGAGCGCACCACAGGCACATAAAACCATCGTAGTCGGCGTCAAACACGCTGGGGGTACCGGTCGCATAATTTTGGCTAAATTCTGTTTCCGGAGCAATGAAATACATGACCCAAAAGTTACGTGGCTGTGCCCTTCCAGATAAAACCACAACTGTCGTGGGAAGCGGCCTAACCACCGGTTTGTGATAGAAGAAAGTAGTGAAAAATTATCTTTTTTATTCACGAAGTTGATAGGAATGGCGCGTTTAAAGCCGTAGTTGTTTTATCGTGACAGCTTGAAAGCTGGCTGCAACCTGCCGTGATATAACTTCTGTCAGCTGCTGTCCTGTTCTTTCTGTAGAAAATGTAAAGGTGACTGACATTTTATCGGCACCTATTTTAAAGAACGTGTGCGGGAACCAGCTGCTACCTATCAGTCAGGATCGTGTGTTCGTATTTGTGTAACTACTTCGTGACACCGCGAAAAGGCGCCTCCTTTTGGTCTTTTGAAAAGTCTGATGTCCTCGACATATATTTCTTGCAAAGGTCTTGTAGGTGAACAACTCTTGGCAGGCTTCTCATCCTGCCTGCATTCTGTACACCCAACACATAGAGCAACATAAGCTTTTCTTTTTCTTACCATAGCCTATCACAACACAGGACAGCGATATCCCAATCCATTAACATTGAAGGAATGCAGGTTTCACGGTTGACTATAGATGCAAGAAAACAGACGTCACAATTAAGAATCATTTTTATTTTCATGTGTACCCAAAGCAACCAATGAAACTTCCTTTTGGTGTACAAATCAAACGCTGAAATATGTTTGGTGCCTTCGGATATAAGGTATCTGAAATAACCAGGCTCGGTCTAAAATGGGCCATAAAAATCGACGCCTGCATGCAGCAATCTAAACTTTTCGTCATAGGTGTATTTTACAGGTCGGTTTTATCTTGTAAAATTACAGAGCGTAGGTTCCTTTCTGTAAAAAAAATGAAGCCAAAAAACTTGCCAGGGCAAACGGCGGATGGCGATGCAACGGCAACGGCCAAACTTAAAAAGAGGAGTAAATGTGGGAGAGAAATCCTTTCCACTTTCTTCTGAAACCAAGATGTTGAGCATAGTTGTAAACCCGAGACTGGGGATACGGACAAGGTACAAACACAGAACGACACGGACAAAGTCTCAAATGCAGCTACAAACTTTATTTCACAGGACGAACATATAAACATATATGTCACTTGCCACCTCTTTTTCCCTTCCTTTTCCCAAAACCCGACGAGTGACATATATGTTCGTCCTGTGAAATAAAGTTTGTAGCTGCGTTTGAGACTTTGTCCGTGTCGTTCTGTGTTTGTCCCTTGTCTGGTAACCCCAGTCTCGGGTTTACAACTATGCTCAATTTACACCAGCTAGCCTGCACCCTCACCATTGCTTCATTACCAAGATGTTGCTGAATATATCAATTCCATCATTATCAGAACGATTAAATGGGAATTGCTAGCATGACATGTAGCATAGTATAAAAAATGTACCAAATTGATTTACATTTTTGTTTTCTGCAGTTACAAGTTATTTAGAGGTTGACAGATATGTCCACGTCCCACATACTCCCCCCAGAACCAAACGCACTTGCGCCACCGGTGTAGCAGCCTTTTCACACCCTGCCGAAACCACTTTTTGGAAGACTGTCGTGCCCACTCCTGGACAGCTGCTTCCAGCTCATCAGTAATTGCAAAATGACATCCTTGGAGGGCTCCTTTCATGGCTTGGGAAGGCCACGCAAGGGAAGCCAGATCGTGCCATATATATGCACGACCAAGCGTCTGACAGGTCGTATGACGGGTTGGAATAATGGGCAAACTCGACCAGGCACCATGCAATGGTTAGCCCAATCTGCAAGGATGCCATTTCATTGTCACTGATGAGCGAAAAGCAGCTCTCCAGACGTGAGTGCAGCACACTTCCAAAAAAGTGGTTTCGCAGGTCATGAAAAGGCTGCCACATCGATGGTGTAGTTTTCATTTAAAAGCTGCGCACGCTGTGGGATTGTTCCACTTTATACTATGCCCGATTCAATCAAGTCTTGCTCCAGTCGTTCCCAAGGAAGTCACACAACAGAGCAAGTGCAATGAAACAGTTTATCAACTAGCATTCCATCGCCCCAAGTTCCGTTCTCCTCCGGTGGCGGCGGCAGCTGAACAGCTCTCTTCATGAATTAAGACCCTCTGCTAAAGACTACCTATGAGTCGAGACTCTCTACTCAAGACCTCCGATGAGGCCTCTTGAAAGGGACCCCATGGAGACTGTCCCTCAAAGACTCCTAACTGAAGACCGTCAAAGGAAGACTGTCCCAGCCCTTGCCTGCTATATCCTCATATATGCAGGCCGGCTCCTTTGTCTCCCGCCCCTGTCGCTCACATCGAGACTCTCATGCCCAAATAAGGCTACGGGCGAGCTCCACAGCGCCTGTCTGGCGAGAAATCCCGGCTCGGCCCTGTAACACAAACCTCAATGAATGTTCGTTCACCGGTAGGCAAGCGGGGCATGCCATCTTCGGTGCTGTTTGCGTGGCGGGGTTCAAAAGGTCCCAGACTGGCAGGGAATGTCGGCTTCGGCACTGGAGACGATGGAGGAGTCAATGAGTGCTCACACTGGCAGGGAATGTGGGCTTAGGCATTGGGCACATGGAGGCAAAGCCAAAGGTTTTCCACAATGCTCACTATTCACTTCTTCTGAAACGCCACAGAAGGTTGTCCCCGAGCATAGCAGCATTTCACTTCGTTCATTCTTTGCTCTTCATTCGAGAAAAACCCACAGTGCCACTTACACATTATGCGGGGGTCACAATGCAATATAAAAGAAATCGGCATTCTCGCAGCATACTGCTTTCATTGGTAATGAATTCCACTCTGGTATACCATAAAATCCCAGGGGAGTGCCATCCCGACTTTGACTGAAAGCTGGGTTAACCTAGACATGGGCGCTTGCCCGGTCAAGTCGGGTGCTTAACATACAATTTACAGGATTCACAAGTTTGGGAAATGTTAATAGTGGGCGCTCGGAACGATGTGAGCACTTCTGCAGTATTTTACGGTAGTACGCACAAAAAAAAAAAAGAGTGTTTAAGAATATTCACCCTGACCGCACACGGTCGAACCTTGCAAGAGTGATCTGTTCAAGGTGAGATAAAATGCGGCGACTGTAAGTATGATGACGCAGAAATTCCTGTCTGTTTATGGTAAATCGACTAGAAAATCCAGAGTCTGAGACGTCTACGGCGCCTCTCTTAAGAAACCCAGCCCAACTCTCGCTTCATTTTTGTTGCTCTCAAGAAGCGATCATACCTCCCCAGGACAAACCGAGCAGTGACAGATTGAATGCACTCAAGTCCATCGAGACAAACGTGTAAAACCGGATCCCTCGGAGGGCAAGCACATTCTTTAATCGGCCTTAATCGTGCTTGATGTGCGGGTGTCGTGAAAAGCTAAGAGACCTTGCCGACTTGCGGCCACAACCCTCCGCCCGCAGGTGGATGTGGTGGCGCTGGAGCAGCGGCTGCAGCGCCTGGAGAGAGAGCTGCGCCACAACCACGCCATGCTGACCCAGATCCGAGAGACGGTGCTCAACTTCCTAGGGACTGGCGGCAATGCCCCGTGGAAGGCGCCCCTCAAGCCGCACCTGCTCTGGCTGCACAATGCCACCCGGCAGCCAGTGCCCACCCAGCCGGGGGACTGCGCCTTCGGCATGCTCCCACCCACCAGCACCGACTACAATGTGAGTGTCTTGTCTCTCGCACAATGTGTTGCGAGAGAATCCTTTTCTAAATCTATGTTGCGCACAAGTGAGGTAACACATTTTTTTTGTTTTTTTTTGTGTGTAAAGTGACCAAAAATATTGCTGTAAGTTATGCATTTCATTATTTTGAAGCACACGCAAAGGGAATTGGGTATGTAGTTGTTTTGAACATTGTCTTTTTGGGGCATTTTTATGTATGGCTACTATGTTTTCTGTTTTCCACTGGCTTGAAAGCCTTCCCTTCGAAAGAAACTTTTTAAGCGGAACTTCTAAGTAGGATGAGATGTTTCCAGAACGTGATGATAGAACACAATCGGGTATGCCATCGGGACCAGCTGTTTTGTCTAGCTTGAATCCGTTCACCAAATTCAAAATTCCGTCATTAAAAATTTCAGATTTATCCATTTTTTCTTTTTTTTTTTAGGAACCCTTCATGAGCATGAAGTTTGATGCTTCGTGGTAACTACAGATGAAAGTACAGAATTAAAATAATTATGGAAAAGTGTAGCTCCTTCACCTTCTTTATTTACAAGTTGATCGCGATCACTAATTGAAGGAATACCGATAGGCACCTTGTCTTTTTACTTATCATATTTCCAAAGTTCTTTGGTGTTTGTCTGCAGTCTGTCATCCTGAGACGCATAAAATTTAAGTTTACATTCTTCCGATTTCATTTTGAATTGTTTATTTCAAATGTTTAATTGTAGACGAGAAAATTTCTTTCTTTTGACAATATTTCAAGTGTGCGTACCTCTTTATTTTAATCAAAGAAAGCAATTTCCTGTTCATTCAGGGCTTGTCTCTATGTTGCCTGGAACTAATTTATTTGGAGTGGATGTATGCATTGACTAAAGAATTTACTTTATTTCTGAAAAGGTTCCAGAGTTTCAGTGTCGAGTTGGTGAGACAGCTCTCTAAACTCATAAAAATAGTCGCATAGATTTTTTGAAATGCCCTCATAATTTCTGTGCTCGTAAAAAAATAAAAGTGAATGCCCTCATAATTTTAGTGCTCAAAAAAAATAAAAGTGACTATTTGAGGTAAATTTGGTTTCTTGGTTTCACATATGCTGGTTATTCCTCCAACTCTGATTTCGTGGTCACTGATTCTAGGAATGCTAGATGCTAGAAATAGACGATATTAAACCCTCCCTGTTGCTAAAGGCAAGTCCAAAGTGGTTGCCCTCGTCCCTAATCTTGTTGGGAATGATACATGCTGGCATATCGCAAAACATAAAGTTAAAAAATGTCTTGCAAGCCTAAGTGATATTCCGCAATACAGGTTGACCACCTGCCTACTCCACGTCAGGAAAGTTAAAATTTGTGCTCTGCACTTGCCCCTAATGGGCAACATACAAAATCCAGCACTACAGCCTTTTAATCTTTTAGGAGGTGTTGAGTGAGTCTCTTGCTGTTGAAGAATGTGCTGGAAACTGAACGAAAGAGGACAAGCTCCTGGTTGGGAGGAAAATGGGAAGCATGAAATGACAGGGTCAAAGCTGGGGTGTGTGACCGCAAGAGACAAGCGTTAGCTTTAGCAGGGCCTTCTTTAAGAAACAATATTCACGACGACGGTTGTGCCGTCGAGGCACAAAATGCATCCCAGGTTTATTTATGCAACATCGGCGTGAAGGCAGGAATTACAGGAAAACCTATTGCTTCATTGCACATGGAACAGCATTTAATTCCTTTGTTTAGCCACAAAAATAGAAATAAACTATGACCCGTTTTGGGGTTTGCTAGCTACACAGCTACCGATAGAGTAACCAAAGGGTTATCTCAACAGCAACGGCGATCTCAAAGGAGACGTCACACCTAGTAGCGCGATCCCCACATCTCCGCGGCAATGTAGACAACCTTTAGGGCCACATTACCGCGGGTCGGTTCGATAAAATACCTCTGTCGGTGCCAATGATCGACTACCTTGTCTCACCCTCTGAAATATAGCGGAAGAGAAGACACACGTACCGGAGTAAGGACAGAGTCCAAGAGCATTTATTAAAACAATCTCAAAATGAACTACAATGTCCCAATCCAAAACGCCCCCCGCGCCGGCAAGGTAAGAAAAGGTCCTTACCTAACAGACGCGGGGCTCCGGAGAGCCAAGATGGGGGAAGCGTCGGAGAAGTCGCCGACACACATCCTATCTCTTTCGCGGTCACCAGGCAAGTCCCTTTCCTGAAAGCGGGAAAACAAGAGGCGAAACCTCCTCGCCTGTCAGCAATGATCTGCATCCGAGCAGGGGAACGGAAATCGGTCTCCCCGAGAGAGAGTAGAGGAGGGCCCTCCAAGACAGGGGACCCTCCGCCTCACGAACAGGTCAGAGCTCACGGCAAAGGAGGCCGAGTGTTCCGACCCGTGGCCGTTATCGCAGCCATCGGGGAAGGGAGACCACAGGAATCCCCACACCGTGCAGTCGATCCTACTATCTAATGCCGATATCATGTTTTAACATAACCATTGCAGTATGAGCACCTTTGTTTTCCAACCTCAATTGATACTAAGTAATCAGTGGATGGGTGGTTGAGTACCAATGAACAAGTTGTTCAGACCGTCTTTCTCTCGCATGCAGATGTACGACCTGTACGAGAAGCTGGCCTTTGACAACCCCAATGGCGGAGTCTGGAAGCAGGGCTGGGACCTCCAGTACCAGCCGGACCAGTGGTCGAGGGACAGGAAGCTCAGGGTGTTTGTGGTCCCACACTCCCACAACGACCCAGGTGCGTCCAGCCATTCGTCGGGACGATAGCTGCTCTTGTTGAAGCAACCACGAAAAGATTTTCAGTAGTTTGCGAACAATATCTTCTAGGGTGTGACACAGGTGTTTTACCATAAAACTTTCCTATAAGGCGGTTTTAAGTTTTCTTTCAGTGCCATTTGGCTAACAAACTTAGGTTTTCAAATACTAATTATGTTTGTTAGTAGCATTCTTAATTCTCATTTTGTAAACTGGCAGCAACTTCCTAGGACTATGTTAGCTCTGAAACTCTTACAGCGACCACATGAAACTTGGGATAAAGAGTGAAGCTGAGGTGGCAATATCTTTTCATTTACAAAAGATGTCGCTTTGTACTTGGATTCTATTTCATAAAACTTGCATCTCCCTAGGGCACCGTCACCTTTGGGCCCCATAGTATCGTACAGGCTACTTTCACTGTGCAGCAGCATGCTATCCTTACAGTGCCTTTTTTAGCGTGGAACATTGTTTGGCTAGGTGTTTGGTATTTCATGATGCCCAAATAAAAGCGTGACCGTGAGCCTCGACACTGATTGATTTTGAGTGGGGGGGGGGGGGGAAGAGGCCATCGCAGTAAAAAGTGTTTGCACCAGGCGGGAATCAAACCCAGACCATTTGGATTATTGAGCAAGTGTCTTTCCAGCATGTCACTACACATCGCCGTGAGTTGAGGTGCTGTTAACGTGAAACATTCTTTGGCTAGGTGTTTGGCATTTCGAGAAGCCCAGATAAAATCATGGCCGCGAGGCTCGACACTGATTGGTTGACGGGTGGGAGAGGAGGAGTGAGGTGCTCGACACCGGTCGGTTAACAAATAGGTCACGTGACCAGAGGGGTAAGTGAGAAGGAGTGAGGCAGGCGAGGAGGGGCTCGACCACCTATGCATACTGAGTGAGAGGAGCTCGAGAGTATGAAAGGCTCTGGAAGATTGTCAGGTTTATCAGCCCGATTAGCGGTAGTACTGCTTCACTCTAGGAACAACCATCAAGTGATCACATGTTATGCATTAAACTATCTGATGAAGAGTCGTAAACATAGGCGTCTGGCTTCTGAAAACTGAGTATCGCTAAACGTTTGTAATGCTAGAACGTTTCAGGTATGCAACACAATTGCCTAGCAATTTGCCTAAATACTTAAATAACTAGCTTCCGTTTGGCTTCAGGGTGGCTCAAGACATTTGACAAGTATTACCACGACCAAACAAAGAAGATCTTGGACAATATGGCGGTAAAGTTGGGTGTGAATGCCACCCGGCGTTTCATCTGGGCAGAGATCTCCTACTTCTCGCTGTGGTTTGACGAGCTCAGTGAAGAAATGAAGGCAAGGATTCGTGGGTGAGTCCCCATGGTGGTCCTGGCACTTGCTCGGAAATCTCGTCTAAAATGTGAACTGCACAAATCATGTGGGCCGGTGCTATATACATTTCCTTTTAAAGCGGCACAGATCCTCAACATGATGCAGTTTCATTGTTGTGCAGCTTGTTGCCTAAAGGGCCATTTTTGAGATCCTTCCTTTATGGTCGTAGCTCAATCTACCAGCTCCAAGCATCCTAAGAAACCCGAAATTACATTCATGTGCGGAAAACTCCCCATTGGTCATGGCAAGTATGAATAAATAAAAACAAAAGGAGGGCGCAACCAGCGTGAGTCAGCCTTCCTTGGCATTATTAGATAGTGAGGTCCTGATCACTTGTTACCATCTCTAGGCATCGTCCTCGAGGTCGTCCTAGAAGTCATCCTCGAGGTCGTCCTAGAAGTCGTCCTTGAGGTCGTTCTAAAAGTCGTCCTCAAGGTCGTCCTAGAAGTCGTCCGAGAGGTTGTCCTAGGCATCGTCCTCGCGGTTGTCTTAGAAATCGTCCTTGAGGTCCGCCTAGGCGTCGTCCTCAAGGTCGTCCAAGAAGTTGTCCTAGATGCCGCCCTCTATGCATCGTGCTAGACGTCGTAAAGATAACAACTTCACTGGTCCTCCATCTTAACGTGAAGTGGAAGGGCTCTACAATATTTTTAGTTTGTTTTTACGCAAAAACTTGCTCTCTAAACGCTTGTGGTGACTACAGTAAAGAAAAAAGATGGAGGTGCCATGGTGGCACCTCGAGCCTGGGAGTTTTGGTACTCTGGGAACACTCAGGGACTCTAGGTTGAACGACGGACAGCTCTTGTCAGCAGGGACTCAAACCGTAACCGAAACCGAAAACCGTTTAGGAAAGAAATTTTTTCAGTAACCGTAACCGGAACGAAACCGTTATTTGAAATTTATAAAAATCGTAACCGTAACCCTAACCGTAAATTATTTACCAATAACCGGTTTTAACCGATATTAACCGAAAAATAAAATATTAGTTTTTCTGAAGTATGACCTGGAGGAGGGATCTTGAAATGTCGTGGCCATTTGACCGAGTTACCATGGCCAGGAATCCGAGACATTCGCTTTAGTTCCATTGCGCGACGACACGTGGCGTCCAAGCCCGAGCGGAATTAAAGCCCTTATATCCTGGGAGAAGTGGCGCCATTCATTGTTGTAGAAATGCTCGAGGCACGGGCTGCGCGCCACTGTTAGGAAGAACACGGCGTCTGAAATCTAGCTCAGTGGTGCGTTGTGCCGCCATGATCTTCAAAGGGCTGCACGTTGCACGTGTCTCCTTCATCGACCCACTTCGCGCTACTTTTAAAACTTGATGGGGCTTTAAAGGGGGGGGGGGGGGGGGGTGCAACGATTTTAAGATTAAAAGAATTTGCATCTCGTCATTTTTACGTTGTTCATCGTGTCCCGGAGGATACAGAAAACATCTCCTTCATTAAAAAATGTCGCGATTCCGCTGCATAATCGCAAAGCCAAAGTCGAGCTTTTTCCCCCACCTGTAGCCGCGAGTGGCAGCCGAAGCAACTACAGCGAAAAGCTTATGTGACCTCGCTTGGCTCTAAGCTGCAGCATAACGCCCGATAATGTCAGCAGAGAGAGGGAGAGTAAGCGTTCTCCGAGAGAGCATACGGGGAGCTACACGGCACCCCGAATTACGTCACTAGGAGGGGAACCAAGTGTGACCCTGAAGACTGGGAGTGTGTGGAGGGGTGCCAGAAATGCCAATGTGTATATCTTTTTTTACACAACAACTAGGACACGCAGGCGAAATCGGTTTTCTGTTCTTTACTTTAGAAGTGTCAGAGGGTGACTTCCACTAAATGTTAGACCGAAGTCCTGAAATCGTTGCACCCCCCCCCCCCCCCTCCTTTTAAGCGGAATACGTTTCCAATTTCCTATCTGCCTTTTCCTTCCGCCTCCTCCGCGGCACCGCCAATCTTCGGACCCGAAGAGGAGGCATCATGTAATGCCGCAAGGGCGTACTATGCTAAACACTGCTCGGGACCTCGGAACCTTCCAAGGCCAGAGCTGAGCACGCATAGCGCAGAAGTGCTAAATGTTCACTTGCTTCGCGCGCTTGAAATGCGAATTCGCTCCTGCGGCCAGTGGGCATTTTAAAGCGAAAAATATACACCATAGAGAATTTCGTCTTATGTACGAGCGAAGTTGAAGCTAGAAGCGCGAGCCGAACGCGCTGGGTGTTCCTACCTCGCACGTCCGCTCGTGCAGGAATTGTTTCATGAAGCATGATTGCGCCACGGTGTAAAGGCCCGTTCACACTCTTGCGACCTGAGTACGACTGAGAGCGACGAGATCTCTTAAAACTTCTTAAATATTTTCAGAACTAGGGAACGCACTGGCATTGTGGCGCCATCTATGCGGTGACCCTGGAACTGCATTTCACAAGAGCGAAGGTTTTGCGGATTTCCGAGGTCAAATGTGCGTAATACCCATAGAAAGGCTCGTTTATAACATTGACAAAAGTTTTTCGAGCCAAGAAAGAAAGGATAATGCGCGAGAGAAATAAAAAAATATGCCGGACCGCCGAGTTTACACTGCTACCCAATAGATGGCGCCAGTGTGTCCTCTGGTTTAAGAAGTTTTAAGGAACCCAGGTTTAAGAGGTCGCAAGAGTGTGAACGGGCCTTAAGATACACTCTCTAGGTGAGGACACGGCGGGGCTGAACGCGCGGCACGAGGAATCAGATAGTGTTCGTTCGACGGGCGTCCGAAAGGCTGCATTATTCCGCGGCCACCGTGTCGCCGGCGGCCAAACAGCGAAACTGTGTGAGAGCGAAAAAAACTTATCTCGTTGCCACGACACCCCGGTACACCGTGGTCTTTCTGCACGAGCGACAACCTCGCTGGAGCTCTGCGCGTGTGGAGCATGAGCCGACACGAGCCGTCTTTGCCGTGCCCACGGGTCGACGAGTCATCTGCTGGCGCCGCTTGAGGCCATAGTGAGAGAGAGAAAGAGAGAGTGAAAAGCGAACTTTATCTGCACTGCGTGAGGAGCGCGCTGTCCTCACCTGAAGAGTATTATCTTACACCGTGGCTTCGGCTTTACTAGAATAAGGTAGTCTTGGGACCGGGGCGGTTCGTGTAAGGCGTGTGGTGTAGATCGCGATAGGTGTTGACACCGGCGCATTGGGTCAGTATGGTGGTGGTTGTGCGCGTGCACCGCGTACACCTGCACGTGCGGCGGAACGTGCGGACTGCAGTGACTTTCTGCAGTGCCGCGACTGCTGTCTACGCGCGCAGCCTCACATGCTCCCATTGCCGAGCTGCGCCGGTCCAAACACTACCCCGTATTCTAGTACACTGTAGTAAAACGATGCTAAGGGTGCTTTAATGTGCAGGCGTCTGTTTGAGGCTGGGCTTTCTCATTGTTATCTTTGGAGTGTGTTAGACAGGGGCCGTGTTCCAATATTTACTCGATCTTACTGCAGGGTAAGGGTTTGGTACCTTGACGTTCCAAAACTTACCAGCGTTCAGCGCTTTTCAATCTGTGTTGTCGCGTGACACGGCCCGCCGGAGTAACTCGGATTCATTTGGGTAAGATTTGGAACACAGCCAGGGTCTTCTGGATCGAGCTGAAGTTTGTCTTACCTTAGCAATGACTATGTTTAGCCATGCATGGTACAGGCGCGAGCTAATAGACCTATTGCTATATTACCCAAGCATCAAGGAGAATGCAGGGATTGGTGTTCCACGCGCCACACGCGCACGCCTTCCCTGTATAAAAAATTCAAAGTAAATAACCAAAATAAAGCGTTGACGAACGCGCGTGCAAGATTCCATTTGTTTTGTGCATTTGCTTTAGAAAAGTAAAGCCTGGTTCAGACAGTTGCGTTTGACTGCGTTTGACTGCGTTGCGGCTGCGAGAAACCAGTACATCCCTGCTGCTCATATCGCGTGCCAAGATGATTCCTTGAATTGGATTCCACGCTTCATACAAAGCACAGATGTGCCGGTGACTCGCGTTCGGTTCTCGCCGCAACTCTGTCAAATGCACTCAAACGCAAGTGTCTGAACCGGCCTTTACTACTGCTGACGCCAGCGCGTGCGGCACGTGGAACACCAATCCCTGCATTCTTCTTGATGCTTGGGTAATACTGCAATAGGTCTATTTCTTTGGGTCACTCCTCGGCGGCTGCGCGAGCGCTCGTGCAGCGAGGGCCAGTCGGGGCGGCCAATGGTATACCCGCGCACACGTGCACAGCCTCTGGAGTAAGTCCATGCTAAGATTGGAGGGATCGGTGGCCGACTTCTCCTCCCATGTAATAAAAAGAAAAGAAAAAAAGAAAGCCGTTTACAACTCCCTGTAACGCCGAATTAGAGCGCAGCTCTTGAGGAGGAGGGGAAGGCATGGGGGGGGTCACGTGATGGGGGAGAGGGGATCACGTGACCTCGGAGGGGGGGGGGGGGTCGCGTGACCTCGGGTGGGTCACGTGATTTGGGGGCCACGCAACCTGGGGTGTCACGTGACCTCGGGGGGGGGGGTGGTCACGGACTGGGGGTCACGTGACCTCGGGGGAAGGGTCACGTGACTTCGGGGTTCACGTGACCTGGGGGTTCACGTGACCTGGGGGGGTCAATCACGCCGGCCAATCGCGTTGGCCGCCGCTGCTGCCACGGGCCGCGCCGAGGGCGCGCCCGTCAATCAGCGGCTGGAACTCGGTTTTTCCGTACAAACAAACGAAAGAAAACTCTTTTTGTAGTAACTTTTATTGGAGATTAGTGCAAAACGGGGGGCGCGTGATGTTTTCTAAAATCTTTAGTATACAAGGTTTGCGGCAGAATTAATATTGGTTTTATACAACCATGTCTCAGCGGTGATTTCAGGTAGCGCGCATCCCCACCTAGGCACATCCTAACTTCGGCAGTAATTCGCGGCGCGTCCGCTTCGGAGTCAGGGGTAGCCCCTTTGAAGCCCCTTCCTCCGTATCTGTTTCGAAGCCAAAATGTCCGATTAAAGCCAAAATAGAAGGACACGTGCAGTTCCTCGAGTGGCCGGTGCGGGAGGAATGGCGGCGTTGCGATCGGCATTAGCTCGGTTTTCGAGTACGGATCTGTGCCACTTTTTCAGAGCAGGCTCTATGGCAGTTTCCCAACTGATCGGTTCATAGTAACGTTGGCTTGGTCCAAGTCCGCTGACACCGCCGCGGCCGCGGCCATGTTAACCGAAATTCGCCCATCTCTGCCCAGAACTCGAATGATTATGGCGCGTTCACCTTCATTTACATTGCTACTAAAACGTGGAACTCCCTACCACATTGCCAAACTGCCATGTCATCATTCTATATCTTTAAACAAGCCATACGTGCACACATACAATCTGCATAATTCATCAACAATTTCTATGCCCCCCCCCCCCCCCCCCCCGATTCATTCTTCTCTCCTACGCACACTTTTCGCACAATCACACACACACAAACACACACTGATATTGTCCTTTTTTCCTCGACTTTCTAGCTGTTCCTCTCTTTCTTTTCAGTTGGTTTTATATTTTGATTATTTACATACCGCAATCATGTTTTGTTTTCTTTTTTATTTTTTTTTTCAATTTTATTTTTATATATAATGGTGCCAACTTATTGATCGCTGACTAACCCTTTATTACCAAGGGGTCCCTTCAACAGTTTTCTTTGAAAACTTTGAGACCCCTGTCTTAATAAGTGTAATTATCTAACATCTTGTTTACAAATAAAAACACATTTTGACTTTGACTTTGATTCTGGCCCATTTTTAGAACGATCGTTAACCGATATTGGGCCAATGCTGGGCCATGGTGCAAAACATGAAACTGGGCAAATATTGTTAGCAATATTCCCCCAAGGCTGGCCCAATGTCAGCGTGCTGCCTGGGTTGCTTCACGGCCCGCCCCCCTCTGCCTGACCAGGTCCCCACGATCGATGCCGCCGTAACCAACATGTTGGCGGCATCATCGAACGCTCCTCACGTGGTCCGTACCTCCACCCCGACCGGACGTTGGGAGGCCCAGAGTTGAAATCCTTGCTCGCTGTTTATATTGGCTTTCGGCAGTTTCTTAAAACATTGATTCCATCGATGATACTGTTCATTCATTTTTGTATATATATATATAAATATAGGGTGATCCAAGTCACCGGGCTCGATCTAAAATGGACCGTAAAAATCAACACCTGCTCGTAGCAATCTAAACTTTTCGTCAAAGGTGTATATCACAGGTCGGTTTTTGTTTTTTGTAAAATTACAAAGCGTAGTTCTTTTTCTGTAAAAAATAAGGCCAAGAAACTTGCCAGGGTCTACGGCGGGCAGCGACGCAGACGACAGGGGTTCAGTAGCGGGGTGTGTTTGGCGTTCGTATTGATAGATGGCGCTACCTCCTTATCGCGACGGCTCGCGACCACCGTGGTTTTATTAAAATGAACATAATCTTTCTGAAATGTACCTTCGGTTAAAAATTAATGCAGACAATAACAGCAAAACTTAAAGTAAAAAAAAATAAAACGCGTCTGCATAACGGCGGCGCTTTTGCTGCCAACGGATTTTGTCTGCGTGTCGTCTGCTTTCTTTCGCTGGTCGGCTGCACCTTCGGACGCTGCTCCCGACGCCATCTATCATTATGAACGCCAAACACACTCCGCAACTGAACCCCTGTCAACTGCGTCGCTGCCCACCGTAGACCCTGGCAAGTTTCTTGGCCTTAGTTTTTACAGAAAGAGAACTACGCTTTGTAATTTTAGAAGAGAAAACCGACCTGTGAAATACACTTTTGACGAACAGTTTAGATTGCTAAGTGCAGGCGTCGATTTTTACGGTTCGTTTTAGATCGAGCCTGGTGACTTGGACCACCATATATATATATATATATATATATATAACGGCCATGGTGGCAGGGGGTTGAAGGCGTGGGTATAACTGGGAAGAAAAGAAAACCCTTGGTGAAAACAGCAACAACGGACGGTTTATTCTTCGACGTTTCGGCCGGAGTCCGGCCGAAACGTCGAAGAATAAACCGTCCGTTGTTGCTGTTTTCACCAAGGGTTTTCTTTTCTTCTCTGTTATATATATAAGGTACGTCCGCACTTTATTTAAATTTTTTTTGTCCACACTTTTTTTGTTTTTTTTTCTTATATATAAATGCACCATTTTTCTAGCGTCACAGAATCGGCCAGCGAGAGACGCGCGCTTCGATAACCATAGGCAATTGCTTGGAAATAGCAGACATGACGTAGGTGTGACATGGCACAACAACGAAGACTAGGGAAAGGAATGAACAACACATGACATATTTTTACAGCTTTCTGTGTTGTTGCTATGTTGTTCGTTCCTTTCCTTAGTCTTCCTTGTTTTGGACTATTGCATTGAGATTATGTTTGACTTTCACCAACTATCCAAGCTCTCAATTTTATTACTTTATTCCATTTAGCAGTATTTTACTAGAGGATGGCTATGGTTCTGCTCCTTTTTTCAGTGTGTGCGAAGACTCCTCTGCATGGATTAGGTTGAAATAAACTATAGCGACGATAAGGTGCGAATGGTCCTTCCAGCACCCAGTGGGAACTTTCTTAGGGTTGTTTACAAACGCTGCCGAACAACAAAGTAGCGATGTTTATTTTCATTTTTATTATATAGAATGCGGTGATCCCCGAGTAGCGGAAGTAACATGCATGCTCGGGTATCAGGACTATATAATGTAAGTAGATGTAGTGAACAAGCGTTGGAGCCAGAAACGTGTGCCACTTCTGACCAATTAGAAGTATTCTAATTGGTCAACTTTTCTAATTTTCTTGAATTTCACGTTGTTGGATATTTGGGACCACTTTAAACCGTTTATTATAAAAACGGCTGTCTAGTATTTCAATTAAATCATTGCAAAAACCGAAATAAACCGGTTTTTAGGAACGTGTAACCGGAAACCGAAACCATAAAAATTACAACCGTAAAAAACCGAAACGAAACCGTTATCAACAGGAAGCGGTAACCATAACCGTAACCGAAACGCTATAGTTTTCGGTTTGAGTCCCTGCTTGTCAGCCAGTTGCAAGTGATGGGTTCGCGGTTGGACAAGCGGTACTGGTCAGTTGCTTGTCCTCGCGGGAGCCCATTGCTCGCGAATGGCTGTCAAGAGCTGTCCGTCGTTCGACCATATTCAGCAAGGTTGAGTAGCGTCATCAGTCGTTCCGCACCAGGGGTAAGTGTCGGGATCTTTTCTCACTTTTTTTTAATAAGCAAGTTGGCCGCGCATGAATGTAATTTTGGGCTTTTTAGGATGCTTTGAGCTTGTAGATTGAGTTATGACCATATTATTGGAACCATTACTGTACTGGATAAGATGTTGCCCCCTAAATCAGAACTTTCATGTTACTAGCAGTGCCCCTGAGATTTTGTCTCTTTTGGATTATGCTTTACAGTGGTAGTTTTGGTGTTAACACTTTATTTATTCAGTTGTGTCAACATGTCGGTTCAATGAAGGTTTGTTTCTGTGTGTAGCTACATCAAGCGGGGTCAGCTGGAGATTGTGACGGGCGGTTGGGTGATGAATGACGAGGCCAACACGCACGTCTTTGCCATGCTGGAGCAGCTGGTGGAAGGTCACCAGTGGATGCAGCGGAATCTGGGTGAGGAACTGTCGCATCGCTCTGTCGGAGTTGCAGGTCTCTGCTGGAGGGGCAACGAGGCGTGGTACTTGCGAACTTTCATTGATAATCTAGAAGTGAAACGTTAATCATGCAGTTTTTGCTCAATTTCTGCAGAGTTTAAGTGAAGGATCTACATATACCAGTATTTGTCGCAATTTAATCCTAATTTAGCAAGATATGCCTCGTAATGAGGAAGCCAGACAATGTTAACTTCCTCCGTGATAGTGTAAAATAAAGATGTATATTTCAGAAGCTTTGTATCAAGGGGTGTAAATTTCAGAACTCGCCTCAAGTATTTATAGTGTTATTGGTGGCTCTTTCTTGCCAACGCAGTAGCAAAATGGGGCCTAGTAGGATGCACTTCATTGGTCGACAACTGTCTCTGTTTGTTCACTTCAGCAGCTTTGCTCGAAAAGCGACTAGGAGGAAATAGACGACGTCCGTTATGGGCCACAACGAAGCCTTGCCCAAGAGCACAGATCAGGAAGTGCGCTCAACGAAAGCAATACCCAATGAGAAAGTATAATGTGCATTGCCTATGTACAAAGAGGGACAACTTTTTTTAAAGAAAGGTCACGCCTTACAAAGTGGTGCCAGGCGATAGGTTTTACGTTGCAGGGGGCACGCTGAACGCAGGTTGTCTCCGCAATAAAGATAATAAAAAGCCAATCGTCGTCTGACCATATCTATAGGAAACTAAAGCCTTATGGCTGTGCTCGATGAAGGCTGTACCGAATGAATGTCATGCCGGACCTAGAGCCAATAAATAAGCGAGTCAAGTTCTTTAATCGTAACAATCGCTAATTGCACCCGCTTTGCACTAAGCACCAATTTGGCGGCGGACGCAGCGAAATCGGGGGAATGAAGTATTGCTACTTGAAGTGTGGCTGACACAGTGGCTATAGCCGGGCCGAGGCACCTTGCAGGCTTCGTTTCTCTCTCCATTCTTTTCCGCGTGCACGGAGTGAGGGACCCGCTCCCGCGCAGGGGTGCATCCGGAGACCGGCTGGGCCATCGACCCATTTGGGCTGTCCCCGACCATGGCGTACCTGCTGAAGCGCATGGGCTTCCACAACATGGTGGTGCAGAGGGTGCACTATTCCGTCAAGAAGTTCCTGGCCAGCCAGAAGGCGGTAGAGTTTGTCTGGAGGCAACCCTGGGGTGAGTCAATGCGACTTGGAACGTGGCTTCTCAAGCCCAGGAACTTTAGGTTTTTGTACTGCCTTATTGCACCAACGCGAAGGCCGGGAGGAGCTCCACAGCCGTCGATCGACGACGGCGCGCATTGCTGAAAGTAGAAAGGTCTGAGAACTCCTGACCTAGAATAATCTAAACCCATACACTAGAAATTTTACGTCATCGCCGTAAGATTGCGCACAGACACAAACTGGACGCAAGCGCCGTGTCGGCGTTCAGCTGGGCCCCGTGTGCAATCGATGTGTCGAAAGACACTTAGTGCAGGGCTTGAGCCCAACTGCCGAGTTGGCACCATCCTAGTGCAATGAGATTACTGGGAGGAATTTGTTCATGCACTTTGAGTATTCTAGGTGGTTTTGAATAAGCAGTTTTTAAAGGCACGTTCACACCGGCTATCTGGAGCACTCACGCGATACGGCTAGATCGTATCGCAAAAAAATCAGATGGTCATACTGACGTGCACGATGAGCGAGTTGCTTCTCGAAAACTCTCGCTCCGAACGCCACTGATTGGCTCAGCCCCTCCGCGACTAGCTAGCATCGCAAAAAGTCAGGTCAGCTAGCGATTGCTCAAAACGCATCGTTTCTTTTCTGCGATGGTCGCTTTTCGCGACTCCAACAAACTATAGGTGGCGTCACGCGTTTTCCAAAATGGCGGTTATAGTGGGGGTCGGAGATGCGAGCCGCTGCTGAACCTGTCTAGTGTGCTGGCTTCACTGAGCGACACAAATTATTTCTGATAATGCGAGGAAGCTAGGGTGTTATGAGCGCAGGCCTCCTCTTACCCTAAAAACAAAAACGGTGTTTAGCGTAAAACTTACTCTAGGAGGCACGTTTTAATTCTGGAGCGAAACCGTAACTAACGTATATTTTGGATTTAATTTCTCGGTACAGGTGTTAATTTCGAATTCTTTCAGTGTCTCACATCGTAATTATTTAGTTAAAGAAGTTTGTGGAAACTTTATTTTGTGACATACATGTTCGATTCAGGCACTTCAAAATATTTTGGAGATTTCAGTGTCCCTTTAAAGACAAGGTCTTTCATACACCTTAGAGGTAACAGGAGAATATTGTAGTTGTTGAAAAAATTGGTGCTGATATTTGTGCGTTCTGGCTGCGTTTTCTCGCTCAGATAATTGTCATGTGAAATAATGAACAGCGGGCGTTTTAATGGGTTCTGGGTATTTAGATGATTAATTGCTTCAACATTATTCCTAGCACGAGAATAACAGAATAAATCCAATTTTTACAATATGTCCAGAAAACGTATAAATTAATAAACGTTGTTCTCACTACAACAACCCAAAGACGGGATCCGAGTCAGACAGCTGAAGTGTGTGTGTGTTTTATAGCAACGCGTGACGCATAGGACTTTATATTGTATCCAGTGTTTGACTGTTTGTCTATCCTGATAACGATGTCAGAGTTTTTCATATGCTAAAAAGAGAAACAAAAAAGGATACATTCCTGGAAAGACTATTATGGTTAAATGGGGTATTTTTGTTATCGTGGCATAAATTGGGGGCATGCATTGCCGTGATTTGTATTAATAATAATATTAAAATTGAGATATTTTAATACGCGATGAGGCGCGCGTACAACGTGGGGCACCCAACTGATGCGCAAATGCACAGCGCTTTCGTTTGCTTCTATACGCAATACTAAAACTCTTTAGTAAGGTGCAATCCCATACCAGCTGCAGCACTACGTTCGGACAGTGAAGAGTGTTGTTTGCGTTCAGAAATGACAATTCACAAGCCATGATCGCGCGCAGTTCCGCCGTGCCCGCTGAGCAGGAGAATCGGGGGACCCTCACTAGAGCCCTTCCCGTTTCCTCTGCGGGAGGGCGAGCAACGAGCTGGAGACGCGATTAGCGGTGAAAGTTATCGCGCAAGTGCTGCACATCGCCGGTGTGAACTCGCCTTAAGGCTTCCTGCTCGAGACGTTCATGTAATCGGTGGCACTGGCTCCACAATCGGAAGACCGTAGAAGCTACGAAGCTGTTGCCAGAATTAATTTACTTTCTCGTCCCCGCCGAGAGTTGCTATGTGGCACGGCACGTTGTGCAGCCTCTCAAGCATCGTCGGTGCGTCCCTCTTTCCCGGCAGACCAGAACCGGACGACGGACATCCTGTGCCACATGATGCCCTTCTATAGCTACGACGTGCCCCACACGTGCGGGCCGGACCCCAAGGTATGCTGCCAGTTTGACTTCAAGCGTCTGCCGGGCAATGCTGTCAACTGCCCCTGGAAGGTGCCTCCCGTGCCGATCACGAGCAAGAACGTCGCTGAACGGCAAGTCTCCGATCCTGGCACCTCCCTTCGGGACTGCAGTGTTAGACGTTACGCTTGTGGAGCGGTGCACCATTGGCACACATATGCCCGGTCCTTGGAGCTAATGGGGAGTTTTATTCGATCGTTCCACTAAGTTCGGTAGTGACACCCAACACTCTGCCGGCGTCTATATGCGGGCACCACATTGCTCTCGGGTACCGTCATCCTGAGCGCAAAAATCATCTACTAAAACTCTATTGCCGTACCGAGATCATAACTGGTAAGGCTTCGGCTTCGTTCTGCCCAGCTTACCACTCCGGAGTTTGTGTTTCTGCGAATCCCCGATGCTTGGCGGTCACGTTGAGTCGTGCGTAGGGTATGAAACTGACTGGTGCAGAAACGACCGCAGCCTTTGCTACAAAGTTCCGTCCACTCCTCCGCCTTGCAATTTGGGGTCGCCAGGGAGAGTTGCGTTTCCTGGGACCATTCCCTCGTCTTTTTAGATAGTTGATGGAGCGATCGCTGCTGCTATCAAAACTCGGGCTGCACATTCTGTCGCAAAAATTACCCAAACCAAGGTGGCCCAATTTTGCGGGATGGGCTTTCTTCTTTCGGTATTTTCACAAAAACAATATTTGGCAGTAAACTGGGGTGGGCTATCTTTCGCGGGTGAAATAGCATCACGCGGGACATATGTGGTAGTAACTCTCACCCCACGTTGCCGTTGCTTGAATGTCGATGCCCCCAGTTTTTGTGCCATGCATGTAACTTGGCCCGGCAGGCCTCTCGAGGTGCGAGTGGAGTGGCAACATTCGTGTAGTCACTTTACATCTGTAATGATGCTTGTTTCTGTTTTGGGACATTCGTGTAGTGTTTTGTGTTGGACATGTTCTGTGACATCCGATTCACCACCCGTCGCCGAGCATTGACATTAAAAAAACACCGAAACTTCGTCCACCCGTCGGAATCCTACGATACGAGCCGCCGATAACCAGAAAGTTGGGTCTGAATAAACAAGACAGCAGGTTCTAGAAAGTTCATTAACAGAAAAGGAAAACAAGCATGCTTAGTTCAAAGATGCTTAGATAGCTTTTCTTCTTCCTCTCTTTCTTTGAGAACTTATTTTTAGGTTTAGTTTATAGCTCTCACAATTTTTGGCTTTTCCCCCAACTTTCAGTGTGTAAACTTAGAAGTCAGTCTGTCCCACTATACTTTTTTTTTAGATCTACTGCTTCATAGGCGCCATCGATGGGGGGGCTCGGTGACCCGAGCCCCTCCGGTAATTGAGGAGCACAGACCCCCCCCCCAGGCTCGGCAATGGCGCCGACGCCATTGCTGAGCCTGACTGTGTACGAATGGTGGCGCCTCGGACATTGCGATTTTAATGATGATGATAGCTGTTTTGAGCGCCATATGGCTTCGAAACCGAAACTATGTCAAACAGCGTTAGATCGCGCCTCATCAAAGCTGAAAATTTGAAGACAAAACCTCGTATTATATGCGGGTTTTTACGGTACATCTGATATACACCTCAGCCGGCGCCATGCACGGCGTCGCTGTCGGTGCAGTGCCATCGCGAAGGGAACCTATAGAAGTTCGAGTTAATCAAAATGCGCGCGCAGAACGGTTCGTGTTAAACAATTTTTTTTTTTTGCATTGCGTCTACGGGAAACCAACCAAATGTTCTTACTTTGTTCGGCATAACTGAGAATTCTGCTTAAAAGGTAACTGCAAAGAAAAAAAAAGTGTATTTTTAAACAGCCTAATTGGGACAAGTATGTCACAAAACAAATCTTCCGCGAAAAAACAAATTTTTTCTAGCAATATTTACGCCACAGGACGTAATTTAGTCGGGGTCACAACTTCTCCACATTTGAAACTCCCGCTCTTTCGACGCGCGCGGAGTGGCTGCTATACGTCACTCCGTGACGTATACCAGCCACTACGTGACGTATAATACCAACTTTGTGGCGCGCGATTTAAAACAGACGAAATAGCCGCAAACTAAAATCAGTCTGGCACAAAAAATATTGCTGTAAAAATTTTTGTTTTTGGCGGAAAAATTGTTTCGTGACATGCTTGTCCCAATTAGGCTGTTTAAAAATACACTTTTTTTTCTTTGCAGTTACCCTTTAAGCGAGTTCGCCTTAACGGGAGTCTACTGTACTGCTATGCCTCGTTGGTGAAAAAGCTAACAAATGAAGTTTTCTCGACGTCTGACTGCAATCTTTTATTCAGGCAAAAAAGAAGTCGGCTCTTTGCAGACAACGCATAGCTTCAACAGTGTTCTGTACGGAAAGCGTGTTGCGTCAAAGTGGTGGTCGTCTCCTCTTTGCTCCCTCCTTCCCTCGCTCCTTCGGCGCTCTCCTCCCTCTCCTCCACCTTTCTCCTCTCCAGCGCCTTCGTCTCCACACCCACTAGCCAGACTCTCCCAATATACGGCTCTGGTTCACCCACCTTGCACGCTTAATAGCGTCATCTGCCGCCTGACGCTACTTTCGCTGTTCACCGGTTTCCTGCACACGCATTGGCTTCCGACCCATGACGTCGCCTCCCTTTGGCCTCGCTGCACCGTACGCACATTGGCTTCCGCCTTGTACAGTCTAAGCTCGTTATAACAGACCTTGATTTTGACCAAGATTTCGGTCTGTTGTAAAAGGGGTATGCTATATGCAGATATGAAGTTGAGTCAATGGTACATAGAGGAAAACCAGCTGAACTTCACAAATCAGTATGTTATATTCAAATGTCTGTGTTGTAACCAGGTCTGTTGTAATGAGCTTAGACTGTAATGGTGCCTCCCTCTCTCTTTTGTCCTTCTCTACGTGCCACGCTTCCCTTTCCACTGTTGTCCGCTAACAGACAGCATCAGCTTTTTCCTGTCATAATAATAATTCTAACACGTTAAAAAAAGAAAAAGATCCATCCGATGGAAATGCGCTAGCATTGGTCCTTTCTTACCCCCTTTTCAGCCCTTTTCATTCGTTTAGGACCCCTTGCCATTCATTTATCATTGCTTTCCTGTCGCTTATTACCCCTTTCCATTCGTTAATGACCTCTTTTGAATCGGTTACGATCCGTTTTCAATCTTTTTTCACCCCATTTTAATATTTTTTCACACCTCTTTGGACATTGTGATGTACCAGTGAATTTGGGATAATGCGAGGATAAGTTTATTTAACTGTTTAGGTTACAATCAGTTGGTGTTACGAGAGCAGTCTTTTCTGGTCTGCGACCATTGCCCAGTCTGCTGGCTTCCAGGCGTCCCGTGCTTCTCCGTGGTTCCGCCCCCACTCGGCTCTCCCCTCCCGGTGTCTAGGGTTGCATCCGCTGTTGTTGGGGCTCAGTAGGTCGTGTTTGCTATACATGGCGAACACGCACATAATGCACGGCAATACCTCCCCCTTCGGAAACTTCACGTTTTCACAGGCCCAGCCGCGTAGGTCGCTGGTGTATCCGTGTTGATCTTCTGAGTAGAGGAGGGCTGCTCTCCATGTCTTGGTCACGTGTGTCATTAAGCGATGTGGCAGGCGAGTTTGGAGTGCCTGCCTCCAGTGTTGCAGGATCGCTCTGACTGTCTTGAATCGTGGTTGGAAAGTCGTCACTGGGAATCTGAGGCGGTGAACCGTTTCGCTGACTGATGCCGCGGGAAGGGGCGAACTTTCTCAGTGTTTTTGCGTGCCTGAGACTCTCGTTTTGATTCATAGATATTCTAGTCTTCCTCCTTGGGTGCATGTCTCAGCTGGTCAATATGCCGTTTCTAGGTATTTCTGTCATTCGTGCATATCTCGTATGTTTGATTTCCTAGTACTCGGACGACGACGCCTTTCGTCCATTTCTTGCCGTTCCTGTAGTCTCTTGCCCAGACCTAGTCGTTCTGATTAGATGTTGTTTTTTAGAGTTGTGCAAGGCGTGCTGCTTCACCTGTTTTGATCGCACGACATCCGTTATTGATGGTCTAAGAAGATCAAACCTTGTGCGAAATTCTTCTCCTGTCATCATTTTGGCAGGTGTTGAGCCAGTTGTCATGTGCAGGGTCGTCCTGTATGTTACCAAGAAGTAATGGCATGCCTTTTTCATGGTCAGCCCCAATTTCAGGCTTGTGTTGACAGACTTCTTTAATGTTCCCACAAAGTTTTCTGCCACACTTTTCGTTGCGGGATGGTTTGGGGGTAAGAATAACTGCTCCACTCCGTTTCTTGTCATGAAATCCTGGAATTCGCTTGGTCGAAAGTGCGGGCCATTGTCTGTCACAATCCTTTCTGGCAGTCCATATCTTGCGAAGAGAGTTATAGAAACACTCTTATGGTAACTGCCGAAGTTGTTGAGGTAATGGATACTACCTCAAGCCACTTCGAGTATGCGTCAATGATCAGCACGAAATTTCTCCCTTGAAAGTGTACTGCGACGTCTGCATGCAGGCGTTGCCATTTATTTTTTTGGTATTCCCACTCGTTTAGGGGAACTTTGGGTGCCTCGTAGCTCACTTCCTGGCACAGTTGGAAACTTCGGACCATCGTTTTGATGTCACAATCCAAAAGTGGCCACCACACGTAGTGTTGTGTCAGTCCCTTCATCTTTGTCATCCCCACATGACCTTGATGCAAGTCACTCAAAACGTGTTCTCAATACTTCAAGGGTGGTGCGATGACCCGTGTTTCCCACATCAAGTAGTCGAGATCCACGCTTAAGGCTGAACTCCATGGGACGAATATGCTGCGAATAACCGACGAATTTTGGCCGGCAGCTTTTGCTCTGCGCGTGGAATCAACACAGTGGCTGCTACGTCGCGCGCAAAACGAGCGTGCCGTCGGGCGGCGTTCGCCAGTTATTCGTCACATAATTCGCTCCATGGAGTTCAGCCTTTAGTTTTGTTCTGTGATGGAAGTAAGGCTTGAGGTCTTCGGAATTTATTTGTTCCCGCCATCCTTCCATGGTGAGTCTTAAAACCTTTGACAACACTGTGTTTTTTCGTGTCTCTCTGCTGATCTGCTTATGTGTCAGTGGGAGTACTTGAAATTTTTCTAAACGGAGACATTTGATTTCTTCCATTCTTGTAGTTTCTAATTCTGTAGCTTTCTTGTCAGTCATTGGGAGTCTTGACAGCATGTCTACAACTACATTCTTATTACTCGACACATACTTTATGTCGAATTCAAACCCTGTCAAGATGATTGCCCATCTCTGCATTCTTGCTGCAACCGTGCCTGGGATTCCCTTACTGGGATTGAAGATCGATACCAGGGGTCTGTGGGCCGGCCACAGCATGAAGTGGCTTCCAAACAAATACTGGTGAAATTTCTTTACGCCTTCAGCTAGGCTCAGCGCTTCTTTGTCAATCTGAGAGCAGTTTCGCTCATCTTTGGGGAGCGTTCTTGACATAAAGGTGATTGGCCTCCGTTGCTATGTGTTGAAGTACTGCATTAGTGCCACAGCTTGATGCGTTAGTACAGTTCCAGAGGAAGTGCTGGGTCATAGTGCACTAGCAGACTCTTCTTGGTGAGTTGCTTCTTCGCTTCATTGAAGGCTCTTTAGCATGATCTTGACCATTCCCACCTTTTACCTTTTCGCAAAACAATAAAAGGTTCCCCCCCCCCCCCTTCCTTCGGGAAATTGAGAACTTTCCGCCTATGTACTGCTTCATGGTGGATGTTAAATTGCGATATTACATCAAGTACTAGAAGCTTCTTAGATGCTAAAAAGTTCAGAACACGTGAAAACTGACCAAGTATATCACCTCTGCAGCTCAGCACTCAGCAAATGAAGAGGGCTTGGCCTCTTCTCATGCAGGTTATTATCCATCCCACTCGCACCGGTGCCAAATACAGCTGGCAGCTCTAGTTTTAGGTGTTTCTTGGCATCTTTAGCCATTTCTTAGTACATATTGTCTTCGTACATGTTGTCACTTTACTTTCAAGTGTGTTATGCATGTACTAGAAATAAAATATAACATGCTTTAGTTTGATAAGAGCCACTCTTAACACTAAGGATATATATTTTCTTGTTCCCCAGACATCTGATTACATTTTTTGTGTGGTGGGGCAACATTCCTCAGTTGCATTTTCATTTCATGTCCTTCTCTTTGGGGTTGCCAGAAGCCCCAAAGCCCCTTCTTAGTAGTTTTCTCGTGTTTTCTTCCTGCTGCCTGCACTTTCAGGGCCAAGCTTTTGCTGGACCAGTACCGCAAGAAATCGCTGCTCTTCCGCTCTCGAACAGTGCTCGTCCCACTGGGAGACGACTTCCGCTACGACAAGCCCAACGAGTGGGACAATCAGTTTGGAAACTACCAGAAGCTCTTTGATTACATCAACGCCAACGACGATTTGCACGCAGAGGTCAGTCTTTCCGTCACCAAGGCCGCGCAGCGTCCAGACGGCGTCGGCGCCACAGCATGGGAAACTCTGTTGACATTACTCATCTCGAGAAAAGTGCCTGTTTACGGGGCACGAACGGTCGAGTCAAAATTTGGTCATGAAATGAAGAGAGGAGACAAAACTGACCACTCCCTGCCATCCTTGTACCACCAGTGTCTCTCGCCCTTGTTTCGGTTGTTCAAATTTGTGTGACCCGAGCTTTTTTGCAGCAACGTGGCTAGTGTGACAAACCTGGTCCTTCTAAAAGAAGACATAACTCGTTGCAGCAATGAGGCTCATACCGATTTGGAGGGGTATGTTATGCTTATAAAAAAGAAAAGCTCGCGCAGAACTTAAAAAGAAAATATTTTGAAGTTGCATTTTCGTGACCACATACTATTTTCTCACCCGCCTCAATCTTGCTCTGTAAGGCCTTTCCAGTTGCTTTCAGCCAAGTACTTGGGCATGCACCTCAGCTCCCTCGTCTTTTACGAGGCCCCTTCCTTCATGGCATGGCAGGCTTTCTCACATGATGTACTGCCTAACCACAGGTCCAGTTTGGGACCCTGAAGGAGTACTTTGCTGCCGTGCGGAAGGAGACGGAAGTGGATGCAAATGGCATGCCTTCTGGTTTTCCGTCGCTGAGCGGGGACTTCTTCACTTACGCCGACCGCGACGACAACTACTGGAGCGGCTTTTACACCTCGCGGCCTTTCTACAAGAACATGGACCGCGCTGTCGAGGCCCATCTAAGGTATGCACTGTGCATACTTGTGCGAGGACTGCACTATTTCCTCAGGACTGGAGGGCAAAATTTTGGGGTGCGAAGCTTGCACGGTTTAAAGAAGAATGTTGTGTATGCATGTTGCAAAACTTGTGTACTAAGTGGCCTACACCCTGACGTTGCACCGCTGACACGTATCTGGTCTCTGCACACATGCAGTGCCCACACCTGGAACACCGACTTGTTTGTAAACAGCGCATTGGCCTACACAGTCCTTGCATGTGCAATCGGTGAAATGTGGTCCGTGTTAAACCGAACCTCTTTTTCTGTGTTTTGATATGTGATTGCAATGTCTGCATGATCGTTCTAATTCAAGAAATCTAATGTCTCGTTGACGGAGCAAGGAAGACATTAGCCGTTCATGTGGCTGTATGACGCATGCACATGGATGCACCACTCGCTCTGCGTGGCACACTGAGATAGTAAGACTAAGCACCAAGTGCAAAAAACGAAACAAATGTGGACAGCTCTACCAAGTGCTGCTATTTCAGCTTCTTCCTCTTTTCCTCCTTGGAGGAGGAACAGCAATGATTGGAGTGCTGCCCATAAAAGTATGTTGCAGTATGATGGTAGATGCAGTAGCACTGCTTAAAATGTTCTGAGGCATATTTTGAAGAGTTGCAAAGCTACAGGGAGCCTTAACTTCATTCTTGTATCAAGCTAGAAACCTGGGGTCTAATGGTTGTGCAGGGGATGGGGCAGAATGTGGTGGGCAGAGCTTTGCACTTGGGATACCAAATAACTTCTTTATCAGATGTAAACATTGAAAGAATGCATAGCACTTGTTGAGGAGTTTGGTGAATACAAAATGGTTGCAAGGAACCATTTTTCATTCGTCAAGCTGCAACTCAACATGTTTATCGAATTTGTTTTTTGTCTTTCTTTTCCAGTTTGTAGCTGTTCCCATAGGTAAATTTATTATTTAATAGTGCACTTCTATTTTAGGGTTTTAAGCATGTTCGGACTTCTATCCATGTGCACAACATAAAAGTTAGGAACCCTTTGGTGAACTTGTTTGCTTCGAATGTCCGAGCCATGGTCTCCGTGTCCCTTTTTGTCCAGGGGAGCCGAGATCCTGTTCTCGCTGATGTGGGCCCGCATGGCGTACATTGGTAATGACGACATGGCACTGATCAACAAAATGATGAATGGTTTGGTGGTGGCGAGGCAAAATCTAGGCTTGTTCCAGCACCACGATGCCATCACGGGCACAGCAAAGAACAATGTGGTGATTGACTATGCCAACAGGTAAGGACACTTCAGCACACCTGGAGAGTTTTTTGTTTTCAGAGCTAGAGCATTTGTCTGCATTGAGCAAAGGTGAAGTGATGGGTCCATGATTGCAAATCTTGGGCACAGAGAAAAAGGAAGACATTCTCTTCTGTCTTGACTGAACTATTCTAGTTATGTGAGCAGTTTGCTTTGGATTACCTTTTTTTGCTTGCTACAATAAATACTATAATTACTACCCATGAAATGCAGGTGACCCACATTCATTCTACTATAATGACAGTTTCGTGCATATCGAAACCCCTGGTGAGCAGCTGTGCCACGCTAGTCGAATTTTTGTTACTTTCCTAGGCAACAATGCAAGAGTTTCTGATGTGCATTGCCCATTATACCAGGTTAGATTCATCCTTCTCAAACACATTGCAACCACTTCCCAACTAATGACATCACTGAATTTTGTCTGGGGGAATGTCTCTTCTTGCTAATCAAGGTATTAACTTGGAGTTTAATTTTAATGGCTTGGACTCGCAGCTCTCATTGCTAGGCGTTATATTTATCATTGCTTGCAGATGTAGCTAGGCCTCATGTCTTGTGACTGGAGCCACTGACGTCTTGTTGGCCTCTGTGCAGGCTGCTCAAGTCACTGGAGCACCTCCGGGACATCATTGCAGTTGGGGCAATGTACCTACTTCTCAATGTGCCATCTTACGGGAAACTCGGGAAAGACGTCTTTGTCCTCCACCTGGTTAGTGCCTTTTACAGCGATAGCTGTTATGGGCTCTTCCTACCACTGAAAATGCTGTCTGTTGCTAATGTTAATGTTGTAGCTGTTGAGGTTGTGGTTGGCGTAATACGGCGACCGCCGTCAATGTTGCCAAATCCTTGAAAAAAAAAATTGCCCGCTGCCCGCTGAAATTGAACTTAAGTTTGCTGCGTGTGATTCGGGCACATTATTACTGAGCCACGCCGCAGTGTTAATGAGCCGCTCTAAACTTGGGGATTTTGTTATACCCAATGCCCACTGTACGCGCTCTCTGAAAAAATAAGTTGCCTTTAAAAAATTGCCATCTTAGCACTGTCGGTGCCAAGAACTCGTGCCGGGAGTTGCACTTTTGCGCTCTCCTGAACAAAACAGAGCGCTTTTGCTCACGCACCCCATGGGGCATGAATGCGACGCCGATGACCAACGACTTTGCCGTGACGTGTCGCAGCTATATCGCTGTGATTGTACTGTGGATTAACGCAGGACTGCTAATTTTACAGTGAAGCTGTGTATGGCTAGGGTTCCATAGATTTTTCTTGTGTGTCAACAAAAACTCGCACGGCCCTCTTTTTGTCGTCGTTCCAAGTGCTTGCTAGCTTAGTTTCCTTCCGCTTTCGCGGGGTGGCGGTCCCGTCGCACATGTCAACGAGAATGTCAGTGGCGGCGGCGGGCGGCAAACACCACCGATGAAGATCGTGCACAAAACGCCAAGCACATGGGGCAAGCCAGACAAGAACGTATCAGGGTGGAGAATGCATCGCAAAGATGCAGGTACCATGCTGCTAAATTGGACAACTTTAAAGGGGCCCTGCAATCATATTTAAGCGTCTACCTTTTTTGCGGTTTCCACGTCTCTTGCGGTTTGGGCAAGCCAGCGGGCACGGAGAGAGTAACAAAATATCCGTGCGTCATATTTTAACCGGACGACGCGGAAACCTCCTCCACCGACGGGGGCGACCCGCGGTACCGAAAGCGCGTGTAATGTGACGTCTTAGGTCCTGGGCTTACTACTGGACAGAGCCGCTAAAAGCTTTTTAGTCGAAATACAAAATGTAAGTGGCGCGAACCGTTTCAATTATTTATAAAAGTAGTTTTTGTTCAGTATTTTAGATCAGAAAAGAAACAAATGCAGTTTATAAAGTACGGAAACAAGAAATGATCCGTCGACATACCCGCCACCAAGCGGTGGAAAAGGCGGCGCATACTAGAAAGGAGTAGTGGGATCAGGCGCCGACACGGAAAGGTCCCGGATGTATGCGGCGGCGCTGCGGTGGTAGGGACTGAAGGACCCGACCGGCTCTGAGCGCTCCCAAGGCCTTCGGCGAGCAGCTTTGTCTGGCGGTTTGGCCGTTTCGCGGTATGGCAGCGCGAAGTGGCTCCCATTCTGAACTGATCTTTACCCCGTGTTTTCTGTCATTTGTGGCCAATGAAGTGTCATGCCGAATTAGTGTTTAATCGCGCAGCAAATGCAATGAGAGTCGCTCTAGCTGCCCGCTACATACAGCCTATCCAAAACACGCTTTAGTGGCGCCCTCTCGCGCCGTCGACACGGAGTGCGGCAGCCGTGAGCGCTCGCTCAGCTCACTACCCCTCGTCTAGTTCACGGCCACTCAAGCAACCAAGGACGTCATGAAGGAGGTTATTTTTTGCTTGTTTTTGTAATTTTAATTTGCCTAAAACTTTTAAAATAAAGCGAAATTTGAGAAAAGAAAAGTGCCATTAAGTTACTACGTTCAGTGCGCTCAGGTTTGGTGCAAATTAAAAATTAGTAAAAAAGTCATTGCAGGGCCCCTTTAATGGAGCATACGCTGAATTCAAAAGGGACTTTTTGGACAGACAGTTTGGGTGTAGTTGTAGGGTGTGTGATCAGCTGCAGTTCGACAACAACTTGACCAACGTCGGCAATGTGCGGGATCCTGCAAAGCGGACTCGTGTGCTGCAACTGTAATCGATGATCACTTGCACTTGATCAATGATCATCGATCAAGACAATAAATGTGTTTGTACCTTTGTTCAAAATTCTCTGTCACGTCTGTGTCGTGTGCTAAACAAACAGCTTTGCTGGTCATCCATCTTCACAGAATGGAATGCCTCATGATTTTTTTGTGGTGGACGCTTTTTCAGGACGACGTCAGAGACGCCTATAACGGGATCCCACACAAGCAGCCTCTATCCTTCTCTAAGGAAATTCGAATGAGGTAACCCTGTTTTTTTGCTTACAATTGCATCCCTAAAGTCTTTTGTTTATATGGACTTTGAATTGGCTGGGTTGTTCCTTCAATTTCTGAGCTTATTATGCTCACACTTCATGATTCGTTGTTCGGCGTTCTCACCAAGAAATGCCGCAAACGCGTTGGCTGCGGAGAGCTAAATTAGGTGCCGGCAACCGCCACGCTTCACGTCTCTTAAAGGGACACTGACAGTGTCCCTTTAAGCTCGACATAGGAGAGCCCAACTACCCAGAACACAATTTGTGGCTCTAAATTTTTTTTTTTCGCCCGAAAACCGCCGGTTGAGCACTGGCCGGCGAGTCGCGCTCACTTTCTTCTTTGAGGTCACGTGTCATTCTCTATGGTATAGACCTAACCGCCAAATTTAATCAAATCAAATAGTGAGTGTGTGCTATCGAAGGCACACACACACTATTAAAAATATGATAGCCATTTTTTAGGGGCGAAGCTCCTTGGGGGCTAGCCATGTCCGTAGGCCCGGCGTCGGGTGCTCGTGCTTCTGCTCGTGAGATCACGTGCTCGTGTAGGGAAAAAAAAAAATTGGAAAAAAAAAAAGATGAAAAAAATTATGAAAAAGAAGAAAAAAAAAAAAGAGTAGGGGGTTCTGAGATACCATCCCATCTGTCTGCTTAAAAAAAGAAAAAGAAGAAAACCACACATTCTCCTACTGACATGAATGAAAAAGCTCGGCATGCTGCGGCTCGGCGTCTACGCAGACAAGCACCACCAGAGCTTCGCCCCAAGCAACATCATTCACCACGTGGAGATGCGGTCAATTTTTTTTTGTGGCTCCTAAAAGGCTGCAAATACGTTGATTGAAAAGAAAAAAGTTGCACAGAGAATTGTAAGCACTTTGTGCATTCTCTGGATAATTCTCAACATGGTGTCGTATCACGGGAGTCGTGACATGGTGGCTGGAAGGGGAAGTGCGGCTGCACAGATTTGTGATATAAACGACTCGCCTGCATGCTTCAGTGCCCCTCGCGGTGGAAAAGATTTTAATCGCAGCTCGCTTTCCTCTCTGACATGGTGCAAATACGGTGCCATGTCAAACTGTATTTTCTTTGTCAACTATACGAATTGCGCAGGTTTCACTTGTGAAATGGGTCGTGAGCCTAAGTTCCGGGATGAACATTTTGGGGACCGCTATGGGCGCTGCAGCCAGCAGGCACGTCGGCGGTCCCCATAATTTTTAGAGAGCCTGTATTACAGAGATTTTTCAACTGCTCGGTCGGGGTCACGTGGTTTATAGGTCGCATTTGAAATACCTGTGCAATACTGTCACGGGTGGTGACCAAAAGAACAATAAATAAACAGGAAGAAATAAACGTTTAATATGGCGAACTTGTGCCCAAAATTGACCGCATCTCCACGTGGTGAATGATGGTGCTTGGGGCGAAGCTCTGGTGGTGCTTGTCTGCGTAGACGCCGAGCCGCAGCATGCCAAGCCTTTTCATTCATGTCAGTAGGAGAATGTGTGGTTTTCTTCTTTTTCTTTTTTTAAGCAGACAGATGGGATGGCACCTCAGAACCCCCTACTCTTTTTTTTCTTTTTCTTTTTTCATAATTTTTTTCATCTTTTTTTTTCTAATTTTTTTTTTTTGCCCTACACGAGCACGTGAGCATGTGCTCACGTGCTCGTGAGCACGTGATCTCACGAGCAGAAGCACGAGCACCCGACGCCAGGCCGACGGCGGACGGCGGACGGACATGGCTAGCCCCTAAGGAGCTTCGCCACTAAAAAAAAAGGGAATAGAAAATAACAACAGAGCATCGCGAGCGTCGAAGTCGGCGTGACAGCAGGATCGAACGCTGGGGCAAGACTGGCTGTGGCTCGCCACGCGAAGCCCCTTATGTACACGCATTGGCTTTTGGAACAATCGGCATAGAAGGTTCGATACGTAGAACATTCGGACCTCGAACAAGCAACAGAGTTCTTGAATTTACCAGAACACTAAATTGCAAAAATAAATAAAAGACTCGTCGCTCCCAGGTATCAAATCCTGGCTCTTCGTGCAGGAAGCAAGCACGATAACAATTAGGCCACAGCCGCGCTGCCTACTTGGCCAGCTACGCGCGCGGCAATACGAGCTGCGAGGAGGTGACGAAAGCGTTGATTGTCTGCAAACGTCTCCTTTCCTGCTGCTTTCTCCCTTGCCCCGCAAAAATACAGTGCGTGCGTACTTCCAACTGATCGCTGCAGGAAGTGTCCGCCATTAAATTGCAAACGCTCGCTCACCTTGGTCTGAGATGGTCCCTTTCTTCAATCTAGGCTCTTGAAAAATTTTCATCGCGACTCGTGACCCTCTCTATCATTGCGCGCATACAGCGCCCTTCACACTTCGCCTAGTCGCGGGCTGGACGGCTGAACGAAGCGGACTAAGCGATGGCGGCGGACGACGGCCGTGGGACCTCTACTTCAGGACTGTTGTTCGCAGTACTGGCGGATCTGTCTAGTTTCGAAAGAGAAGTCGTTAACTGATCAAAACAATTGGGATTTGTTTCGTACGACACGCCGACCACAGAGCTGATTCGCACGAAGACGTTGCCGAGTCGTCGCCCCTTCTCTTGGCTCAAGAAATTGCTCACCTTACTAATATGAATTGGTAAGGGCTTGAAAAATGCGCGAACGTCAAGCACTGCGTGCTTGGCTTTTTCGCGCGACATGCACATTTTTTGTCTGCTTCACACAACCAGAAAAACGAAAGAGAAAAAGAAAAGGTCGGGGGTAGGCACGTAACTTCTGGCAACTCTCTCTCCTCTACATTTCTTCTTCCTCCCCAGTCCAGTTTCGGTCTCGAGCAGTTGGTGTTTTTTTACTTCATTAAAAATATATATGACGCCGTAGCAAAATATTGAATGGGTGTTGGTGCATAATCCTTTAAACTGTCAGCGACCCTAGAAGGACAGCTAGACCCATAGGGCGGTGTGCTTAGAGCAGTCGTCCTCCTTGCAGGTACCTGGTCATTTACAACTCGCTGTCAGTACCAAGGAACGAGCTGGTGAGCGTGCACGTGACGACGCCCTCCGTGGTGGTGGTGGATGCCAACGGGAGCGTGGTGACCAGCCAGCTGAGCCCCGTCTGGGACAGGCAGGACCTGGTTAAGGGAACCTACGAGGTGACTCTCTTCAAGGGGCCGACGTTTCCTCATGTGACGGCAGTCCTCGTTCCGTAGTGGCGAGTCGCGGGGCAAGTTTTCCGATCGATACGGGTGTCCGAATGGCGGGTCAAGGCCGCGTGACTGGCTTCGTAATTGGAAAGTACCTGGCTTTCTAGCAGATTCTGCTTTGTGCACGGAAGCCTTGTTTGTCGTTTTCTTTCGTTCTCGCTTTAATGCAACCTTCCCCAGAAATAACTTAACATGCTTATCGTAAAGTATGCGAATGCGGTTCGTTTCGCTTACGTCTCGAGCTTCTTCACCTTTCTTTGTTGCGCGGAATTTGACTTCAACAATCGGAGTGGAGACAGAATTACGGCAGCCATTTGCCCCCATGGCTAGAGACCCTTTTTTTTTTTCCCATGGAGCTGGTCATATGACCTTAAAATCGCTCTTGCGGGTAAGTTAGCCATTTGGTGTATAGCCGCAGCATTCGGCAAACCGGCCCGGGAGTTGACACAGACAGCTTATCTGTCACTGCCACTAGTTGACAAGAACCTCAAAACTGGGTGGCACAACAGTGTTGAAACAAGAGAAGGCTCTGTAACTCGGTGATGATGTCCTGGCATTACCACTGAATATGGCACGTGCATTGGAGACGAGCGTTGTGTCAACATTTGCCCAGCACTCAAATTCAGCCTTGAATCCAATCAATATATCGGCATACGCCTGCACTCTTGTTTCTCTCCCCCCCTCCCTCCTTTGTTAAAAATTTTTTTATGAAAGATAATTTTTATGTTGAACGATACACCATCTGTGTTTGAGATGTCACTTGTCTGTTCCAGAAGCAGCTTGTGGAACTTAGTGAGACATAGCATGGTTTTGCAGTTGCCTTTCTCAGGTTCGGTACCATTGAAAGGTACCGAAAGCGTGCATTCCTCAGTTTTGGTCGAATTTCTCACCCAATGGTTATACTTCGTTTCAGCTTCGGTCCGAGCGCGGCTGATGTTATGAGCCGAAGGGCCAATTAAACAGCGCAAAAAGCGCAGCGTCACGGCGCTCTCTCTGCGCTTGATAGGACTAGCCGGTGGAGGAGCACGCACAGAGAGACGGCGGATACCGGCTAGTCCTATCAACTGCAGAGAGCACGCCATGACGTTATGCCTCTTTCGCTGTTTGATTGACCCTTCGGCTCATAACATCGGCCGGGCTCTGACCGAAGATGAAACGAAGTATAGTGCATTGTTTGAAGCACGACTGTCGGGTTCTGTTGGCTGTGAGGTTCAACAATCACTTACACAGCGGTGAAGAGTGGAGCAACAATAGAACTTAGCTGATATTATATCCTTCGGAGCACTACTATGAGAAATGGGGTGCTGTGGATGGGACAGGAATTGACTTTCCCACAGCAGTTAATTTCGTATGGACTTTCGTGGCTGTGGACAAATGCCATATTTATTCGCGTCTCCAGCTCGTTGCTCGCCCTCCCGCAGTGGAAGCGGGAAGCGCTCTAGTGAGGGTCCTTTGATTCTCCTGCTCAGCGGGCACGGTGGAACTACTCTTGATCATGGCTCGCGAAATGTAATTTCCGCATGCAAACAACACTCTCCCCTGTCCCAGCGTAGTGCTGCAATCGGTATGGGATTGTACCTTACTAGAGAGTTTTAGTATTGCGTATAGAAGCAAACGCAAGCGGTGTGCATTTGCGTTAGAGTTGTGTGCCCCACGTTGTGCGTTGGCGTCATTGCCATGTGCCAATTCAAGACCTCAATTTTGGGCGCCACGCACGCGCAGTGTGGAACACGAAAAACTAACACAAACACACAGCGCTTGCGTTCGCTCGTATATGCAATACTAAAACTCACTACTGTTCGACCGGCTTCCAACGCCAACGAAACTTGCTGCAGTGAGCCGACGTGCAAGCAGGTATAGGCGTTCCTTCGAACTGGAAAGGCTGAGATTGGCAAAACGACGGAGCGTAAAAATGAAAGTAACAAAATGTTATGAAAAAATTAATAACTAAAAAAAAAGTTCTTTTTTTTGGGGGGGGGGGGGGGGGGGGGAGGGAATTTGGTCTGGAAGGATATTGGCGGCGACTTTACACATTTTGCCGATTGTCAAAAGTCGCGACTTTGATAGCAAAATATACTTTACCCACAATTAATGTAATTTTACATGGATTTCTCACAATAGCTAGAATGTTTTTATTGATTTTAGGCTATTTTTATTTTATTTCTTGGTAATTAAAAATGCTGCAGTTGGCACCAGTGATGATAATTAGCAAACTTTTGATTGTCTTATTTGTTCACGCGTTTGAAATTAGATCATAAGCAACAAATTATGTTAGAGCAGTACCGTATTTACTCGCACAATGAACGCACTCGCCTAATGAACGCACCCCCCAAGTCGGCTCTCAAAATTTCGACTTTTTTTTTTCACTCGCGTATTAAACGCACCCCCAACTCGAACGTCAAAATTTTGACCCCCTCCCCCCACGCGCGCGAAATGAAGGCAGCGAGGTTGCGAATGCATGGGCAGCGTGGGCGAACAAAACGCCTTGCAAAGGGCGTTAAAAAAATAAAAAAAGATCCAACGGAAGCAAGAAAAAAAAAACACTGAGAGGAGCTTTTTTTTTCTTTGCACATCGCAGTCTGGACTTTGGGATAAGCGGAGAAGCCCTCGCCTAAGCAAAGCGAAACAAAACAACTTGCGAAAGGCGGCAAAAAAAAAACCAAGAAAACTGTCCACAGAACCAGGAGAAAAGAAAAACATAAAGAGGCTCGAGCTTTTTGTTTTCTTTTTTTTTTCACAGCGCAGTTTGGTCCCGAGGTTGCGCGTCGCGCGCCGCGCGCAAGGAGATGAGAAAGAAAAACGGAGAAGCCCTCGCCTAAGCAAAGTGCACATAATGAAGGCATCCTGCCCTCGCCTCCTCCTTGCACTTTGGAAAGAGAAGCGAGAAGCCCTCGAAATGAACACACTTTTCTATCCTGGTACAGCGAGGTCACGAATGCATGGGCAGCGTGGGCAACAAAACAACTTGCGAAAGGTGGGGAAAAAAAAACACGGAAGCAAGAAAAAAAACATGGAGAGGAGCATTCTTTTTTTTTTTTTTTGCTCATCGCAGTTTGGTTTTGGAGTCGCGCGCCGCACGCAAAGAGATAAGAACTGAAGTACAAAAGGTCCATTCATTATGCGGCTAAATACGGACGCAAAATTTTTTTTTTCGCATAATGAACGCCCCCCCCCCCCCCCCCCCAACTTTGCATAGATTTTTCGGAAAAAAAGTGCGTTCATTCTGCGAGTAAATATGGTAGTTCTCAAATGGGGGTCCGCGAAGGCGTTCGAGAGGTCTGCGAAGTCCTTCCTCATCGAGATGAAATGTTTCAGTTTTCGGGTGAGTTTTCTCGTGTGTATGTCAATAAGAGAGGTCTACTTTACACTCTCTCTTAGTTATATTCATTTATTAAATCATTATTATATTTAACATATACCTTTCCTCTTCTCTCACCACGAACGGGTTCCTCCGCCATCTCCGCCGATCCACAAGGGGTCCGCAAAACATCGATGGTTGAGAACCACTGTATTAGAGCTTGAAAAAGTATGTATACTGTAAACGACTTAATTTTCGCAGGCTCAAATTTTTGCGAATCGGGCCAAAGCTGAAAATTTGAAATTATTCGCGGGTTCTAATTTTTGCGAATCGAGTGTAGCTTCCGTAGCGTTCACATATTGCCCGAATTGTTTGCGGGACGTATTTTTCCCGAATTGTAGGCGATTCGCGAAATTCGCGAAAATTTGGTCCTCGCGAAAATTTAGTCGTTTACAGTATTAAAATATTTGAATTTTAATAATATTATTCTTATTAATACAAATTGCGGCAAAGCATTCCCCCATTTAATGCCAAGATTACAAAGATATGGCATTTAACCTTAATAGTCTCTCCAGAAAGGTATATTTTTTCTTTTTAGCATATGAAAGCTTTGGAATCATTATCAAGATAGAGAAACAGTCAAACACTGGATACAATATAAAGTCCTATGCGTCACGCATTGCTATAAAAAAACACGCACACTTTGGCTGTCTGACTCAAATTCCGTCTTTGGGTTGTTGTAGTGAAAACAGTGTTTATTAATTTATATGTTTTGTGGACATATCGTAAAAATTGGATTTATTCTCTTATTCTTGTGATGGGTATAATGTTAAACCAATTTCATTTCATTCCATTTATTATTCCCTCAGGGCCCGAAGGCATTACAGAGGGGAGTGGGTGGTTAACACATAAAAGAAACATAGTTGAGTAAGGCAAAACAACAACAAAAAAAAAAAATGCACGCTACGCAACATCTGTTACAAAGTTGGTAATAACATTTTTAAAATCAACAGTGTTAGTTATTGAGGCTATATGTGCGGGAAGGCGATTCCAATCAATGGAGGTCTGGGGTAGAAAAGAGGCATTAAAAGTGGAGGTGCTGCAATGGGGAATCCCTACCTTTAGGCAACGTTACTTGATTACCTCAGTTGTGGAACTCCCGCGGAGGGGGGTACCCCCCCTCACTCACCTCAATCCGCCAAGAGTCATTCGAAGCGCCATCTATATTTTCGTTTCATAACTGTGCATTCGAAAGAGCGCAGCTGAAGCGCCAAATGGCGATCACAACGCCGCCATTTCTCCCGCAGCGGTCACTCTAGGAACTGCACGTGACATCTATTTTTGGCTTCAATCGGGTTACAGGGGTGCCACGCCCGTATCCCCAGCGGACGCTCCGCGAAATACCTCCCACAGTTAAAATGCGCCTAGGTCGGGACGCGCTACCTGAAATCCCCGCTGAGGCGTGGTTGTATAAAAACAATATTAATTGTGATGCAAAACCTTGAAAACTAAAAATTTTAGAAAACATCACCCGCCCCCATTTTGTACTAATCTCCAAAAAAGGTTACTACGAAAAGAGTTTTTTTTTCGTTGGTTTTTACGTTTCTAGTGACGTTGAAACGAACGTATCACGATTCAGTTACCAAAGCAGCCGTCCGGCGGCGCGTCGAGCGAATCTGGGCGAGTCGTGGTGAGTGAGGGGGGGTACTGTTCGTGCATGCAGCGTCTATGAACAGTTCCGTAACTGAGTTAATCTAATAACGTTGCCTTTAGGTCATGGTCTACACGTGATTATATGTACGATGGCTCTAAAAACAATGCTTGACGGAGAGCAGGGTTAGAGTAATAAATCTTGTGAAATAAACATAGACGAGATATTTTTCTTTGGAAAGAGAGATCAGGCAAGGAGAGGGAAATCATCGAAATACCCAAAAGCCCATTAAAAGGCCCGCAGTTCATTATTTCCATGTCAATTATCTGAGCGACAAAAGGCAGCGAGAATTCACAAATATCAGCACTGATTTTTTCAACAACTACAATATTCTATGTTACCTCTAAGGTGTATGAAAGGCCCTGTCTTTAAGGGGACACTGAAATCTTCCAAATAATTTTGAAGTGCCTGAATCGAACATGTATGTCACAAAATAAAGTTTCCGCGAACAACTTCTCTAACTAAATAATTACGATGCGAGACACATCTTGAGTTATGAAAGAACCCGAAATTAAATCCTATGTCGAGAAATTAAATCCAAAATTGAGGCTAGTTTCGGTTTCGCTTCAGAATTAAAATGTGCATCCTCGCGTAAATATTACGCTAAACACCGTTTTTGTTTTCAGGGTAAAGAGGAGACCTGCGCTCATAACACCCTAGCTTCCTCGCATTATCAGAAATAATTTGTCGCTCAGTGAAGCCAGCACACTAGACAGGCTCAGCAGCGGCACGCATCTCCGACCCTCACTATAACCGCCCTTTTGGAAAACGAGTGGCACCACCTATAGTTAGTTGGAGTCGCGAAGACAAATAATCATCCTTTTTTTTTCTAACTGTTATCTCTTTATAGAATGAGGGGTTTGTCTGTAATCACAACGAAAGATTGACCTACTTGAGTGAGAAAAATTTCTGAGCCCAGCAATCCCAAATGCTTCCCCACATCAGCCGCTGCTCCTAGCACACCGGTGTAAAGCGGCGAAGCTCAATGCGTGTGCCGATGCAAGGCAGTGAAGAGCAAAACAATTTTGTTTTCTTCTATGATGTGAAAACTGCTCCGTGGTTATTACGAAGGCGTGTTGCGGTTTCAATTGCTTTGCTAGCCTAGGAAATGGGCCGTTAGTTACGAATTATTTTTCTTTCGTACGAGCATTTTATTCTGTAGAAACTATTCAGCTCAGTTTGAAAATATTTGAATGGTGGTGTAACAATAAATTTCATAGTCTCTTTTATCCCGAAAATTAATATTCACGCTCGCCAAGCTTATACTTTTGAACTTGCCTTTATGTGCTATTGCAAACACTGAGCAACAACAGACCTTCATGCTTATTTAGTATGCCCGCCAGTCTTCGGAGGTGATCTCATCTAAGCTAGGTCTGGAACCCAAAGATTAGGTTCCAATCCTTGAACTATTTGACAAATTTAGCAATAATGGAGACTGTGCAAACTGCAGTTATAGCAAAAGACCAATTGAAGTGTTGGCCTTTATATTGTGTGTGGATGCACTGTCTGTATAAGCTTGTGTGCATGCACACCTGATGATCTTATGCACATTATTCGCATGTACTGTTTTTCATTTTTGTTGCTTCCTCAGAGAAAGAGTGCGACTACATTCACCTTTGATTGTTTTCCCATAGAGTCGTATGCTGTTACTGTCAAAGGACTGGTGTCGGGAGGTGGCAATGGAAGGAAAAACTGTACATTTGAAAATACTATGGCACAATTTGTTAGACAGGATGCTGTCAAATGTTGTGCTACACAGAGGTGTCTCAAGAGCCCATCAGTTCCAAAGGCTACAGTGCCTGGGTGTCCTTTCTGTGCGTGCAGCTGTCGTTCCTGGTAGACGTGCCTCCTCTGGGGCTCTCCACGTACCGCGTGGAGCACATCGAGGGCATCAGCGGCATGGTGTTTCGCTCGACGTCCACCCTCTACAATGCAGAGTCCTGTCCCGACACCCTGTGAGTTGGCACGCTTCATCCTTCGTACCGCGACACATGTAAATCTTATTTTTGGCTGTGACACGTCGTTACCCAGCATAGGAGGGATGTCGCAAGTTGGGCATGTTTAACTCCGCAATATCATTCCATTCGTTGTCATTCTTTACGATCCAGCTCGGAGAAGGCTGCATGATATTGCCCTTTCAACGAGTACCATTTCTCGCTTGTGATAGTGTGTCGTCGACGCTCTTCCTCAATATTATTATTATTATTATTATTATTATTATTATTACATTATTATTTTGATTATGATGATGATTAGCAAGGTAGACTACATCGCAATTTGCTGTCTACACTTCATCGGGGATGAAACTTTAAGCACTCTTTCTGTGCTTAGTTTCAAAATCAGGTGGCACTGAAAGCAAGAAGCGATTGATTAATTCAAATTCAATTCAAATTCAAAATTTCTGGAAAAAAATAACTTTTCAAAAATCATTTATAAATACGCAGGCTTTACCTCACAAGTAGTTATTTTCGGCACGGCGGCAGCCCTCCAAGTCAGCTTTCCATGTTTAAAAGCAATATCAATGGCCAGGAGAACCCCCCCCCCCCCCCCCTACATCCAAACTGAAAAAATGCAGAAAATAAGGTATGAGCAATCTCATTGGTTGTAACCCGAAACAGGGCTTAGGATTGGTCCTGCCCGGCGACGAAATATTGTGTTACCTTCAGTAGCACCCTTTTGACATTATCTTCCGCTTCAGATCACATTGCTGCTTTGCTGCTCTTCCTTAGTATCATTTACCTCTTAGTTCTCGTCAGTTTACCTGTCCAGCAAGTGCTTGTTGCCTTCCGTTGTGCTTCTGCTGCACATGTTCATTAACTGCTAAGGTCTCGTTGAAGGTAAAAAACCTCTCGTTGGAGGTGGAGCTTCTACTCCATTCTTAACCTGTCACTGGCTGTAGTACTGGCTGCCTTCAAACCTGCAATTGCAGCATGACCCGTAACACCAGTAGTATTATTCAAAATGTATTTAACACATTTTAGTTTCTTTGCTAGCGGATTTCAAAGGTTATCCTGCATTGAACATATGCCAGGCATGTCAAGCTTTGCAGCGGGGAATGTATCCAAATATAACACTCATTTTCTTTTTGCAAAAAAAAATAAGAAATAGTTTTGGTGAAAAACAGACATTCTGTGTCGCATTCATAAAATGGGGCATGTGCAGAAGTGTCCAATGTCCAAGTGTAAGATACATGGCACTAAGAATTTATTATTGCATTGCAGTCTGAAAGTGAAGTACTAAATGCGGTCTCCCGGAATTCTTTCCTTGACAGGTACTTCCCCATATCTCGCTCCGAGTCCCGGAGCAACATTCACATCCGGACGCCGTACCTAGTCGCCACTTTTTCGCCAAGCACGGGAATGCTCAAGGTCCAGAATTCTTACCCTTGAATTACGAAACTATCGGTTTTTCTTTGCACGATAGAAGAACTCATTTGTTGCAAGCTCACATACTAAAAGCTTTTCAGTCACGAATACAATCTGCTTCTCCTTTGTGTCTCAAACTTTTCGATCTCGAGGAGCCCCCACTGATGGCCGAGGAACCCTTCCCGGCCTCTTCATCGATATGTTAAAGCAGTGCCGAGGCCTACAGGCCCTCTAAACAATAACTTGCACACCAGAAAATGATTGGCTTACAGTTATCCGTCAGAGGTAGACTCCGGTCTTCTGAGCTAGTGCTTAAACTGAAGAAACGTACGAGATGGGGCGGAGATGATTGAGGAAGTTTGGGAGCTCGACGGAACCGCTGAGGGTACTCTGGGAAACGCCCATCTTCTAAGAATCCAGTTTGAGAACATCGGACATGTGGTTAAGGAAACATTTACAGTAATCCCTCGTTATAACGAAATCGCTTTTTTCGAATTATCACTTTTATCGAAGTTCAACGTGGTCCTGACCGAAATGCAAACATTTTTAACCGGATTATTCTAAGTGTGTCGGCGGCTGACCACGCTTACTACAAAGGCTGAGGTGCCGAAAGCGCGCAAGCCTACACGGAGGCGCACGGAGAACCTTGCGTTCCCTCCCCCTTCTCCACCAAGGCAAACGGCAAACTGGGAAAACAGTAAATGGGGGACGAAAGGCAGAGCGCGCAGAGCTGGCAAAGTGCCGCTTCCGATGCCGAAGCGCCGACGCGGGGACGCTGGCAAGGAGCCGCAGGAGCGGCGTCAACATTCCGATGCTACTCACGGTGCCCGCGGCCGACGCTGCCCGGCTCCTGTCGGAATCGGGTCAAGTGAGCGATGGAGCCAGGAGGATATCATTCCTTAGGGAGCCCCCAACGCGTGCGCCTGCGCGAGTGCGCTTGTGGCGTACTACACGCACACGTGCATCGTATGGAAGATTGGGAGGGTTTACCAAAAGTCACTTAGTAGATTTGTGAGGTTGAAAAAAGTGTCCGGCCCAAGTCCGAAATCGCCATGGAGTTCAGTATTCCGGCATCGGCTGTTCGACACTGTCCACCATTTTACAGAACAAGCAAGGCATGTTAGACGGGTTCGAGAAGTTTCTCATGGAGGAGAAAGTGCGCTTGCGACCCGAAGATGAAAAATCGCCAACTGCTTCGCGCACAGTCGGATTTTTTCTTGCGAGCATGCTTGCCGAGCCGGCGAACAATTTCCCTAGTTGCAACGATCCCTACAGGAGTGTGTGAAAACGTGTTGGCAGAACCAGCGAGGATAACTTTGATTCGTTCGCTCTTGTCGATGCGGACGTTTCCGTGGTTGCTCCTGCCACGGGTGCTGCTGATTGTAGACCTTGCGTGCGGCCAGGGTAAACACAAAGCGACATCGGAGAGGCAGCTCGGGAAACGCTGACAACTGCGGAGACGCAAGACATCCACGGCTGCTTTGAAACAAAGTGGGGTGCAGCAGTGGTGACAGTGTTCTTGCGATGCCTGGAGCAGTTCGTGGAGAACTGATGCCCGGTTGAATTTATCGGCAAACTCCACTCAATTATTTTTTTACACGGTAAAGCTGCCGCGAGATCTTCATAACCAAGGTTGATTCAATTAAATATACGGTCAGGGTGTTTCGCAGTTTTCCCGTCTACCTTTATGGCTACTGGCACTGTTGTTTTGGCTCCCTCGCTTTTATCGAAATACTGCTTATATCTAACTTTTTTGCCGTCTTGTTGATTTCGTTATAACGAGGGATTACTGTAGCTGAAAGATAGTTGCCGCATAATACAGCATGGCGCGACTCTTTTCATTATGCCAGAAAATCGGACTTGCACTAAGTTGCCCAACAACCACCGCATGCTGGCTGGCTCTGCTAAGCGTTCGTCACTCTTCTTAAATTTGGGCTTTCCTTCACTCTGTGATCCTGATGCACCTCTACTTTCACGTTTAAAGTATACTTTGTTTCTCCCCAAAGTGGTGAGTGTTTACGAGCATTCGGGCCATTGGAGTCTAAGAACCTTTCTGCGCGACTTCGAGTTCTGCTTATCACCGTGTCCGGTCATAGCGTAATCTGATGGGGGATCGGCTCAGACTGTCCGTATCGTTTGCCGGGCTCCTCTCCAGGTCAAAATTCAGTAGCAATGCAAAAACATGAAACTACTTCGTCACTTACAAATTCTTTCGAAGCTCAGGTACTTTCATAATTGTGACAAGCGCCGAGTATTCATTGTCCCTTCTTGCATTCTCCTCCGTCCCTCGCTGAAGCACCTGGAAGTGAGAGACCAGAACGTGAGCCTGGACATAAAGTCCTCGTTCGTGACTTACGGCACACGACCGAAGACGTTGGGCAGCAGTGGAGCCTACCTCTTCCTTCCTGACGACAGGGCAAAGGTGCAAACATTCTCGTGGACGTCGTTACTGTTGTGTGCAGTACGCTGCTCCGTCTCTAAATGCATGGCATTTGTAGTGCCAGCCCTAGGAAATTTGTGTCCACAGCATGTAGCCTCATTGATTTCACAGTGCCACGTGACGTCCTGAAGGCGCTCTGAATGCATGGTATTTGTGGGACTTCTCCGACGTCGCGGGAAAGCATGTCGTCGTGTAACGTCACGACCGGCGGACGCCACAACGTGGCATCGGGACGTCATGTCGCATTGCCTCAAGACGTCGCATCGCGTGACACCGTGATGTCACGCGATGTGACCTGACATCACTTCAAGTGCTTATGTGACGTCGAGTGGCATCGTAATTAGGGTTGGGCGATTGATTGATTAACCTACCGATTGATCAATTAATGCATTCATCGCGATTCATTTTTGTAACCGGTTAATCGGTAAAATTTTTACGAACCAAAAGAGAGTAAATTTTAAACAGTTTTACCGTGCAGACATGGATGAGAACACCTGTATGAAGGGCAAACGTTAGGGGAAATGTTTACCCAACGTAAACTGTAGGGGCAAGATTTGTGGCTCCAGTCAAGTGCAGAAGATTCCCGGCCAGAGGATATCGACGAACCTCTTTGCCTCATGCAGCTAAAGTAATGATTTATGAGTGCGAGTGTCTTTGAACATGTCTTAACTACACATCGAGGTTGATTCATAATCGAAATTGTGTACTGCATTGTTTATCACAACAGCAAAGAAAAAATTTTTGTTTAAAAATATTATGCAGGGAAATGAATGAGGATCGATCAATCAATTAATTAATCGATTAAAGGGTGGCGTTTTATTGGGTTCAAATTTTTAATCAACGCCCAGCCCTAATCGCAATGTGACATTGTGATTCCGCGTGACACTGCGACGGCTTTATGTAATCGTAAAACCCTCACAATGGACCCTGAGTAGGCTTCTGCTCCTCCCGCTAGAGGAGGAGCACAAGGGGCCCTATAAATGCTGTGCATTTAGACACCTTTAAAAACTCCAAAGAGACGGCCAATTTTTTTTTTAGGGGCGAAGCTCCTTAGGGGCTAGCTATGTCCGTCCGCCATCCGCCGTAGGCCCGGCGTCGGGTGCTCGTGCTTCTGCTCGTGAGATCACGTGCTCACGAGCACGTGAGCACATGCTCACGTGCTCGTGTAGGGAAAAAAAAAATTAGAAAAAAAATATGAAAAAAATTATGAAAAAAGGAAAAGAAGAAAAAAAAAGTGTAGGGGGTTCCGAGATGCCATCCCATCTGTCTGCTTAAAAAAAGAAAAAGAAGAAAACCACACATTCTCCTACTGACATGAATGAAAAGGCTCAAAGAAAAAGAAGAAAAAAAAGAGTAGGGGGTTCTGAGATGCCATCCCATCTGTCTGCTTAAAAAAAGAAGAAGAAAACCACACATTCTCCTACTGACATGAATGAAAAGGCTCGGCATGCTGCGGCTCGGCGTCTACGCAGACAAGCACCACCAGAGCTTCGCCCCAAGCAACATCATTCACCACGTGGAGATGCGGTCAATTTTTTTTTAACTGCATGGTATTAGGTTTTTTTTGTATCTAACATTTTTATAAATTAAGTGGTCTAGTGTTTCTATCGCTTTTTCTTGGGGGGAAGGGGGGAGGAGGGGGAATGGGGAATGGGTTAAATAGTTCTTTTTTACCCGGGCGTCAACAAGAACGTGCTTGATTCTGTAATTTCACAAATTAATTTTTCTTAGGAATCATTTTCACTTCTAGGATAATGCTAATCATAAAAGGCCTTTGCACTAAGAAAAGTATAAAAGAGACGGATGGAAAAGTGTTTTCTAGTCACCTTTTTCACCTAGCTGTTACTTGGCAGTGAAGAGTAGCAAGGTGTTGTGAAAGTTTCACTCTGTACTGTAGCCACTCAGTTCAGGCTTCTTCCAGAAATGCTCGCGTGAGCCCTGAAACGGGTTAGGAAAGGTCTCTGACTCGTAGTTTGAGCATACGTGCCACTGGCCTTGAACATTTTCAGGAGCTGACATACAGCCCGCCATACATCAGGGTCACGGAGGGGGTGCTCTACTCCGAGGTCACTGCTTTCCTGCCCTCTGTCGAGTTTTCTGTCAAACTCAAAAACTCTCCAGGTTGGTGTTTTGTGTCCCAGCTGTGCTCCATTTTTTTGTCTCTCAACTATGTAAGCACTTTGTCTCACATATTTCATTTCATATACCTCGAGAGCATTCGGATGATGCGTTACACAAGCGTGGATTCGAAATAGGTAAATAGTACACATATTGACTTAATAAGCAGTAAAATCAATATAAAACAAAAGGAATGAGAACAAAGTGAAACTGGATTGCAGTTGGTTATGATAAGGTCTTTAAAGTGATAACAAAAGTGACAAAAAGTGATAACGGGGAGAGCAAAAAGTGCAATGAACTATGCTTCAGCAATGCTGGGAAATGGTGCCCTGCACCTACTTTCTTATTGGCAAAGGCTTCAGAGTGCATTGCTGTTAATCCCGCTTGTAACGATCCCGGGAATAGCGAAGTATCGGATATAAAGAACAAATGCTTGCTTCACGCTCCTAGTTGTAAACTTTGAATGTGATTTTAGCCTACTTGTAACAAAGAAACCTTACACCACAGAAATATTTTGTTTTTCCAAAAGCTGAGAAAATGTTTGCCGAAGGTGGTCATAAACTAAAGGACCAGTATTTCAAGGAAAAGTAAAACATTGTTGTTCAACATCGCAGGCACCGGGCAGCTCCGGTCGGTGCTAAGCAGCTTTCTCCGAGAAAAGTCCGCCCTGCTGTGCACACGACAGGTTCCGCTTCGCCACGTCACCAGTTCAGCCTTATTCTGTAGGACCTTGGCAACATTGCAGTGGAGCACTAAAAGAATCTAGGAAAAGCATGCATAAGGGAGGTTTTATCTGGTTAGCTGGTTAGTGGCACGTCGCTGTCCTTCCTCTTTCTTAGAGGAGCTGCGTCTCCTCTAAGAAAGAGTTCAGTTTAAATTTTTTCACCATCACCACTGCTTTAAACGACTGACATCCTTGGTGCCCAGTCATAGATCTGACGTGAAACACAAAACTGTCTCCCATTGTTTCGAAAGTGGCTGCTTCTCCCAAATTTGGAAACTGCAATCTTCACGTGAAGATGATTAGATGGAGGGAAAAAACGGAACGCAACTTGCCCGCGAGCCATCTGTATGTTTACAATGTGCATAAGAAGCCCACCTCCAGGTGCGTTCTTGTGCTTGCAGGTGTTTGGTATTGTAGTAAACACAAATGTGACTTTGTTGCAAATAGTTTTCAGTACAATTTTTTTTTTAGTGGGACAGCAGTTATTGTGCCAGCCTTTGTTATATGCTGTGTGACCATGAATTGCATCATAATTTTTACAGCAGAGCTGTTAAGGGCTAGTTTCCCCAGTTTCGTGTCCGTCACCAAATAAATGTTGACACAAAACTCTGGACAGCTACGGCCATCTATGAGCGACGGCAGCAACCAGACTTGCTGGTTGTCTGGTTGTCGCCATCACTCATAGATGGTGGAAACCTTTCCAGCCTTTCCACTCTGGTTTTCACCAGAGTGGAAAGCCTAAATTTCTCTAGGCGTCGTCCTTGGGGACGACGTCCTCGAGGTCGTCCTCGAGGTTGTCCTCCAGGTCATCTTAGAAGTTGTCCTTGAGGTCGTCCTAGACATTGTCCTCGAGGTCGTCCTAGAAGTCGTCCTTGAGGTTGTCCTAAACGTGGTCCTTGATGTCGTCCTAGACGTCGTCCCTGAGGTCGTCCTAGGCGTCGTCTTATAGACGTCGTCCTCTAAGCGTTGTCCTTGAGGTTGTCCAAGAAGTCCTACTTGAGGTCGTCCCACCATGGTACAGCTTCGCTGGTCTTCCCTCTTCACCAGAGTGGAAAGGCTGAAAGATTTTTTTGTGAAATTGAGTTGGAACGAAATATAAATATTGTGAACATACTATTCCCATATCCTGTCGAGTTAATGTAACCAGGTTTGACTGTATCTATAAGGTCTTCACAGCTGTATGGAATTCATTGTCCTCAAATTGTCTATTTTTCCAGTGTGCAATCTGTGTTACTTTGGTTATAAATGTATTGCAGCTAATGTTAAAGCTTCATAAATCCTTCCGGGTGTATTTGCTTGTATGAGATTACTAGCAACATGGTATCTCTTAACAACAATTATTTTTTGGAAAGTGAAGGAATACTTCAACGAAATTTCAAATACCTGTACCCGTCGTGTTCAGAAATAGGCCGGATACGATCCACAACATCCGTAAATGACAATCGCATGTTTGTATTTTGAGCCTGATGGCTTTATTTTACAGTGAAGCTGTTATGCGCTAGGATCTGAGAGAAAATGCATCCGCGGATGTTGACAGAAAGCTCCCCATTGGTCGTGGCAAGTATGAATAAATAAATATAAAAAGAAGGGGTAACCAGCGTGAGTCAGCCTTCCCTGGCATTATTAGATAGTGAGGTCCTGATCCCTTGTTACCATCTCTAGGCATCGTCCTCGAGGTTATTCTAGAGATCGTCCGAGAGGTCGTCCGAGAGGTCGTCCTAGGCATCGTCCTCTAAGCGTTGTCCTCGAGGTCGTCCTAGAAGTCGCCCTAGAGGTTGTCCTTGAGGTTGTCCTTTAGGCGTCGTCTTCGAGGTCATCCTAGAAGTCGTCCTTGAGGTCATCCTAGAAGTTGTCCTTTGGGTCGTCCAAGACGTTCCTCTAGTCATCATCTTAGACATTGTAAAAATAACAGCTTCGCTGGTCCTCCATCTTCACGTGAAGTGGAAGGGCTCTACGACTTTTTCTGTTATAAATAGCCCATTCTGGCAAGTGCTCGGAGAGCAGCTAGCGGAGAGCATGTCACATCCGGCGCAATCGTGACATAGTTTGTCTCGGGATGAGCAAAGCTGCGGCGAGGCTGACGCCGTCAGGATGCCCTAGCCATTCCAACCACCGAAGTGGTCGAAGCACGCCAGCGATTGGGCTACCGCAACTAAGCGCAAAGCTGCTTTTGTGTGAATTTTGATTGACGGGTTATTCTTCTATAATCTTGTAGAGGGAAAGTAGCGAAGTCTGGGACACACACCAGAATCCCGCTAAGTGGGGATTTCCTCCCTCCCCTTTTCTCTTGTGCTGGCCGCAGAGGTATCGGGATGATGTCAGGTTCAAAGCACGTATAGTTCTAGCCGAGACAGTTATCGTCACTACCTGTCAAAGTTCCTAGACGGGCATTACAAACGAGGCTCTAGCGACATCAACCAGGTGCCCTTTGCTAATCGTTTAATTTGTTTCAGAATTCCTTTTCGTGCCTTTTTTAACGAGAGATTGGTGTGCCCGATGTGATACTGCTCCCTTGAACATGAATAGACCAAAAAATAAGCACTGAAATGTCTTTGTAGTATCCCTTTAAAGACATTCTACTACTGCGAAAAACTTTCAGCTTTTCCACTCTGGTGAATAGGGAAGACCAGCAAAACTGTACTATGGCAAGAATGCGCTCGTCACATGTGTTTCTTCTTCATCCTTGTCTGTTTTTCGGGCTGTTTCCTACGATGAATTCCCACCAACTCTCCCAACTATCCGTTCTTCTATGACAGCTGGAAAGGTTGCCGCCGTCTATGAGCAACGGCGGCAACCAGACTGGTTGCTGCCGTCGCTCTTAGATGGCAGTAGCTGTCTAGAGTTTTGTGTAGTTTTGTGTCGACAGATTGTTTGGTACCGGACAGAAACTGAGGAAATTAGGATGTTCTTGGCCATTAACATAAAAAGTACATACAGTGCAACCCACTTATAACAATACCACATATAACAATGTACCGCTTCTAACAATCAGTTTCTAGAGCTTCTAGACTGGAAATGATCAGTTTCTAGTCCAGATACTACAACAATAATCGGTTCTAACCATTGAAATTTCTAGTTTTCTCATTGTTATAAGCGGGTTGCACTGTATACCCTAAAATACCGAGGAAGCGCCCACCAAAATTTTGGAGATAATCTTTGAAACTAGGGGTGGGCACTTGTTAGATCAAAGAAGAAAAGCTGCAGGTAGGCTACAAGTATTTTCCGAATGTTTTAAAAGTACTGGATGGGCGCTTATTGTGACGGGCGCATACCGCTATCTTACGGTAGACACATATTCTTAGCAGAAAAGACTTGTGTTTGTTTAGTGTATGCTTTTCTGCTGAAGTACACTGTAATTGGTGCTAAAATTTGGCAGAAATATGTTATTGCTTATATTTCGTAGCTATGAGCAAGATAAATGTCACATTGTTTGATACTGTTATGGCACTGCATAACTGAGTTACAACATGTGCAACTGTGGAATATGAATACATTGCATAAAGCTATGAGTAGTGTTGTGATAGTATTGGAAAACTTATTGCATACTAGCGTTAGAGCTCGCATAACAACCCAGAGTTAATGGCATTGTTTAATTGAAGTAGTACCTAGTATTTTGGAGAAAAGGGAGGGGGGTGGGTGTTTAAGGGGGGACATAAGCCTAAATTTAAAATTTTTTTTTAAAAATTCATTTTTGAATTTGGAGGTTTTCGGTTTTAGAAACTAATTATACACCCTTACACTAAATTTGATAACCATACGCCAAATAGTTACGTTGATATAAAATATTTTCAACACATTGTGAGGCAGTACCAATGTAAAGGAGTTCAATGTTTGAATGCATTTTTCTCAGTTCCACTTTTTGCTGCAAATTTCATACGAAGGAATCTTTTGTTCGAAGGTAAAAGTATTCTGACACTACAATCAAGATGTTTCTGAACTGAAATTTACTGGGGAATCGGGCTATCTACTTTATTTTGTTTTAAGTTAACTCCTCATTGAGAAAAAACTGTTTTCAAAAAATGACATAGGACAGATATGCATCTCATATTTTGAGCTAATAACTCTTCCTGAAATATTTACATTTGAGTTATAAAAACTAGATAGCCCGAAGTCCCACATCTCCCGCTTTATATTCAAACAGTCAAAATGGTGCTTAATAGCTTAATTTGCATATCATAGATTTCTTAATGATGAGTGACACATTTACTTATGCAGTTATGTAAAGTTGTCCTAGAGAGCTGAAAGTTTGCACAGGACACCTACAACTGACATTAAATCTCCCCTGCAAATTTCAGTTCCAATCACTTGAGTAGTTCAGACGTTCAATCTCTAGCCAGTGTCCCCCCTTAAGAAGATCCTTTGCTTGTTTGGCACATGGTAGCCAGTTATTCACTGTTTTGTTTCTCATCCAGGCTTGGATGGCGTCGGCCTGGAGGTGTCCAATGTGGTGGACATGAGCAGCAGGAGCAACGAGGAACTGGTCATGCGCCTCACAACGGGAGTCCACAACTTGGGACCAGAGTTTTTCACCGACGTTAATGGACTCCTGGTGAACCTTTCTCCCACACCACTTTTTTCGCATATTTTATGCATATGCCAAGCAGTTCTCATTTGTGCCATACATGTTTGAATGCCATTTTCATATAGAAATGCTTTCAACCTCGATCCTTCGTAAAGCGCAATAGAAGGTTTGCATTGACGTCGCATCAGTAGTTTTCGTGGTGACCCCGCTGCAGAGCACGGCAAAAATTTCACGCGGCCGAATTTGTTATTCTTGGTAAGAACAACTAGGAATGACTGCCAGCATGGTGTGTAGACATTATGGGCAAGCCATGTATATGCCTAGTCAACTTTCCCCATTGTGTGTCATGGAGTAGATGTGTGGGCTGTTTACAGAAACATATTAGATTTTAGTAGTCATGTGCGAATTGTGGATTTTGAGTTGGAAGCGAATAGTGGTTTTGGCCAAACATTTTCTAATTAAATATCATATAGTAGTTTCTCCAAGCCTTTCACTATTGTTGCACCATGCTTAAAGGGAGACACTACCCAGAAAAAAAAAAAAAGAAAAATTCTGCAAAAAGGGATGATATTTCAAAATGCCATATTTATATCCACCAACATCTAGAGAGTACTCACAGAAGGTTTCATTTGTATACACAGCATAGTTATTTTCTTATAAATTATTTTTGGTCCACCGATGCAAAAGAAAAGCTAGAGGTTCAAGCCCTTTGAACATGTTTTTTTCAGTTCAGCTTTTTGGCAGCAAATCCCACCTTAATAAAACTACCGTAAAATTCCCTAAGGGCGCCCTCCCCCGTGAGATTGCCCACCCCGTTTTTCTGGCTAAATATCTAAAACATAAAAATTCCGAAATATCGCCCACCCCCTACTCCCGTCGGACATCATGCGATGTCCGACGGGAATCGCATCAACTGCACGATCTGCAGTACCGGTATGTCTGACGACGGAAGTTTCTTGTGGGTTCACACGTTTTTGTTCCGTGATCTGTGCGTGTCATATTGGTTCATGTGACGTGCAAGTTGATCTTGCGTGTTCATTGCATCGTGAAATGCAAGTCTGCTGCGTCTCCGATCCACTTTGCCCGTCTCTCGTCGACACCGTTTACGTAGTGCCTAATTTTCGGTTGTGGTGTTGCAAAAACTCTCAGATGGCGAGGCGGCACGCGCAGCAGAAGCTCACCCTGCAGGGGAATGTGTACCCAATGCCCAGCATGATGTTCATCCAAGACAACAACACGAGGCTCTCCGTCTTGTCGGGCCAGCCGCTGGGGACCACCAGCCTCGTTACAGGTATGCAGGGGTCACGCGTGTTTTTACCCCTGTCTCGCGTCGACTTTGGCCATCCTTTGCACTTTAATGGAGAGCTATAGATTGTTAAGGGGTAGTGCAAGAATAATGCCTTTTTTAAAAGTGGGTGGTGCAATCTGGTGGCTGTTGCACCAATGATTTGAGTGCTTGCAGTACAAGCCTGGCTTGCTTGAATGTTAAACTCTCGGTGCAACTGGTCAAGACGTTTTCTGTATAAACATCATCACAAGCTGCTACAAAATATATACTTTTTTTTAACGTTAGCTGCTTCAAAATATGGATTCTTCTGCTCCTAAGCTACTCCAAAATGCAGATTCCTCTGCTCAGAAATTTCTCCAGAACCAGGTTGACCCGTCTTATCCCCCAAGGCTCGTTTCCCCACTGACTCAAGCCGTGCTGCCGGGGCCGCTTTCGGACGTGCAGGGCAGGTGGACGTGTTCCTGGATCGTCGCCTCAAGCAGGACGACAACCGGGGGCTGCAGCAGGGCGTCATGGACAACCTCCGCACGCCAAGCCAGTTCAGGATCCTCGTCGAAAGGTTCGCCGCAGAGCACACGGTGAGCCCTCCGCACTGCGATGGTGGGCGGTGAGTCTGTCGGGATATTACGCTTTCCAAGCTTTTTACCGAGACCCGATCTACCAGGGCCCAAATGCGCGAAAGTCATATTTACGGCTCAAAGCGCAGCCCATTTCGGCACGAAAACCGCTGCCTGAGAATTGCCAGAGCGCCATGCCCATGTCTCCCTAAACGTGCAGGGAGTGGTCGATCGAAAGTGGACGCGATTGTCATTTGCTTTCCGTCGAAGCGCTCGCCGCTCCTCTCGGGAGATGGAGCCACGAGCGCGAATTTCGGGCCCCTCGGTCGTCTGCTTCGGAGCCCATCGTTGAAATTATCAGTGGCGTTGTTCTAGTGATATTTCCTATGAACGGAGGTGCACTTTAATATTCCACGAGGCAAACTTCACCACGGAAATGCACTTCGGATAAAAATATTTAGCTGTACATGCAGGCACTGATTTGATCGGTTTATTTTCCAGTGAGCCCCTCAATTTGTGACAAGCTTGCAGGGTGCTTCAGCTAACTTGTGCCAAAACTTAACAAAAGCCAGTGGATGCTATGCATGTCGAACCAACATAGTATTTTTCACAGCACCCTTGAGCGAGACGAGATGTTTTTTGCAATGTACCAAACTGGCTAATTAACACAAACTATTTGGCTAACTTTTTAAATGTTAATTTGTGCACAAACCCTCCAATCCAAAAATTGTAGAGTGTGTTGAGAAACTTCCCGTCATGTCATTTTCATCAAGGTAGCCTTTGTGGGTGTCATTTTTTCAAGCTTTAAAGAGCAGTGTGCGAAATTTAATTCAGAAAAGTTCCTTGTGACTAAGGACACAACGTCTCAGTTTGTTAACGAGTAGTACCAAGAAACTGTTTAAAATTTCGGGCGAGATTTTTTGGTCTTCTTGAAAGCTCGGAAAAATTGCACAGAGGCTACCCTGATGGAAATGACACGGTGGGATGTTTTCAACACTCCCTACAACTTTTGTATTGGAGGGTTTGTGCACAAATTAACATTTAAAATGTTAGCTAATTAATTTGGTAATGAGCCAGTTGGGCACATCACAAAATATATCTTGGTTTGCTCAATAGGGCTGCGCACAATACTGCGTTGATTCGACATGCATGGCGTGCACCACTTTTTTTTAAGTCTCGGCACAAGTTAGCTTGGACACCCTTCCCCTCCCCTGTCACTCCCTCACACAGACTCAAGAACTACACGGCATTTTTGACCTCAAATGGGGTTAGAACTTAGACAGGATCGAGGGATAGAACAGCGCCACTTGCAATTGGCATTATCCGGCATTTCCATTCCTGGACGGAAAGCTTCTTCACTGCCTTTTTGCCTTTTTCTCTGCCTGCCCCCCCCGCCCTTGCCCCTCCTGCCACACACACACTTCGCGACTTGTTGTCCGGCTCCCTCCGTGTCGGCTTCGTGACGACCTGGCCCGCCGCTACAAAAGGTTGCCATCCCCCGATCTAGAGGAAAAGGTCCCACGCATTCCGGTCGTTTTGAAAACGGCAGGGCATTGAAGAGGACATTGGCAGTCCCAGTAGGCAATCCCGGCGGGCACATATCGCCAGCAACGCCTTCATAGCAAACACAAAGAGAGAGGAAAACATCCCCTGCGAGGTCTGTGCCTAGTTTTTTTCAAGCTTACTCTGCAGGGAAACAGCAGCATCGCAAATTGTATAAAAATAAATAAAGTTGACAAGCACTCGAGCAACTCGTCACAGCAAACAAACGCGTCTAACCTATCACCTACTTTTATTTTTTTTCTTCGTTTTTTGTGTTGCATTTTTTCTCGTTCTTCCTCTCGGGCCCGCCGACAAGGGCTCTTACAATTTGCCGCACCCGGCTCCCGTCTCGCCCCCTCCTGCCTGCAACGGCCGGCTGAAGGTGTGCGCCCGCTTGCGTGCAGAGGGACCCGGTGCCCTCGCATCCCTCGCTGCTGGCCCACCAGGCCCTGCTGAGCCTGCTGCACCCCGTGTTCAGCCTGGTGCACGGCAAGCCCCAGGGGATGTCCGACCCGCCCCTCAAGAGCTCCTTCTCGCCCCTGGGGGGCCCCCTGCCCTGCGACCTGCACCTGCTCAACCTCCGCACCCTAGTGGCGCACAACGGGCCCACAGGGGACCCCAGGTACTGCTCGGGGGACGGTGCTTCCTTGAGCCACTCAAAAACTTGGTTCTCGTGGGCGATACTTTGTGTACGTCACCGTAAAATGCCACTCGAACAGACTCCAGTTGAACAAACTATTCGAATGAACAGACTTTCGTAAAATTGCAATGCATTCAGTTGAGTGAACTTTCACTTAAGCAACTGTTTTCTCGGGGTCCCTCGAAGTTTCTTAGAATGGTATTTTATTTTATCGCTTATGGAGACAATTTGGTATATGGCAGCTAATTTGCTCTTTGGGTCGGTTGTTTGGACTGGAAACATAGCTTCTTTAAAGGAGCTGTGCCAACGAATTTAACGTTGAAAGAATTGGCATCTTCTACTTTTGACATTGTTCACCTTGTCACAAAGGACAGAAAACACACCTCCTTCCTTCGAAATGTTGCGATTCCGCCGCGTAATCGCAAGCCAAAAACTAGAATATTCCCCGACCTGCAGTCCGCGGGCGGCGGCCATGAGAAACACGCGGCGTGACGTCAATGGGGGGGTCTTGTAGAAAGATAGCAAGTTGCGCAAATAACTGCTCGATTAAAGGTAACCTTTCTATAAATATTGTTGTTCCAACATAAAAATAAATGCGTCAAAAACCTGGTATCATCGACAAAACTTTTATTATACGGAGTTTTAGTGGCGCCATCTATCCTAAGTCCACAAAACCGTCAGCTCCTATCTGCTACCGCAAAGAGCCGCCAGAAGCCGAAGGGGGATGGGGACAGAGCCGGACGGGTATGGCTGGACCGGGATGAGACTTTACTCCTTTCACCATATTGTTCGCGCGGCGCCCGCCAGCACATAGTCACGAGCGGATGAGTTCTGGCTGCTCACTGATGGCTCTAGAGAGAGAGCTTCACCGGAACCCCACGCAAACCCCATTGACGTCACAGCGCACTGTGACTTGGAAGATGGTGAAGGAGTTGAGAGGTGCCGAAAACCTCAATCTTTGTCCATTTTTAAAATAAAAACTAGGGCATGCAGGCAAAAGCGTTTTTTTGTTCTTTACTTCAAAAAGGTTGAGACACTAACTCCCAAATTATTTAAGCAAAGCACTGAAACTGTTGCACAGCTCCTTTAACAAGTCGCAGTTGTCTCTCATTCTGGTGCATGGGCTCTCAAACTGGGTTCCTGGAACTCAGCGGTTCACCGAAGTACCATCAGACGTTCCCCGAGCTCCCAAATTTCATTGGTCGTCCCTGCACCTAAGTAAAATGTTCTTCCAGATTTTAGAGGATCCGAGCCATTCATTGATGCATAACTATATGCTAAGCACTCCCAGCTGTGCGTTTTTGTTTACAAGGTCTATACGCTTCTGCACTAGCTTATTGCATCAATGTCAAGACCAGGAAAGGTTCTTTTGCGAGCAATCGAGAGAGATTAACGCTTTCCAAAATAAAGAGGTTTGAGAACTGCTGTACGACTGCACTATTTCCTCCACCTCTAAAGAGGTGGGCAAAGGGAGTCAAAGTGACACTCTTTTGACTGCTTCCTGGGACAAACTGGGTTTCATCTCACTTTTTCTGGGAAACTGCTGTTCCAATAGTAAAATTTGAATGACACACTTATAATAGTCGCCTTGAAGCTGTGAGATGGACAGGGGAAACACGGCAAGTTAAGCAGTATCCACCACTTGTCTAGCTTGTGAACAGCACAAAATCCAGTTCTTCTATGTGACGTCGGAGTTCTGTACAGGACTGTTTCTGATGCAGGAAACCGGCCTGGACTCCTAGCAATGTAACGGCCATGTTCCTACATCGACTTCCTCATGACTGCCGCCTGAAGAGCTATGCAGTGCGCTGCTCTCTCCAGACGGATTCCGTGGTTCGTGATTTGACTTTCGTTACTTTTCTTGTTTTAACAATTAACCTCAATTCTTGCCCCTTTTTTTTTTTTTAGTTTTTAGTAGGAGTTGAACTTATGTTTATTGCTTGTTAGCTTTTTCGCAGCGAGGGTTATACCGTGTGGAAGTAGAACCATTCTGTAACTATGTTATACTTCGCTGTTTTAGTTTGGGTTATACCGTGTGGAAGTAGAACCATTCTGTAACTATGTTATACTTCGCTGTTTTAGTTTGGATGACTGTGCCGTGTAATTTACTGAAGCTAAGGCTTGACCACTTCGAAAGGGATCCTCATAAAGAAAATTCGACAGAAGGATAAATTCCCCCGCTTCATAAAATTAAATAAGATTTAAAATTATTTTTCAAATTGTTGTATTTTCTGAAGTACTTCACACAATATGTATTTATAATCAAGAACCACAATTACACTTTTCTGCAATGCATACATATTGCCAATGGTCATGATCTATGGAATGAGTCTAGCTAGTGACTAGTCCCAGAAAGTTTTGTACCCAAGCGCATGATCTTTACACTGCACTCAATAGACCTTTTCGGAAAATCCCTAAAGGTCTCGCGGAAATCTCGGGTTGCAACGTGCGACGCTCGGAATTGTGGCGCTGTTCCGATGAAAGCTGAGGCTACAGTGTTCTAGCTCAGGCGGATTCTGGCGCTTCGTACATCTTGGAAGTGGTTTGACCCACTCCTTCTCATCTAGAGTCACTGAACAGTATACAGTGTCACTTTTCTTTTCCTTGTTAGTTCGGAACACAGAAGAAAACAGAAGGGTCATTTCTCGCCAAACGATACAGGCCTAAATTTGACCCTCACATATTTGATCTAAAAAAATTGTTTATTTATTGGTGATGTAGAAGTATCTTTTCCAATATATTTTTGTTTTAATTTTTTTAATATATTTTTGATGATACTCAATTTTCTGGAAAACCAGCCCCAATAATTTTTTCCCAGAAAAGATTGAAACGAAACTGCGAAATAAACACAGTTTTTAGTAGGTCAATAAATTATTCTAAATCAGTAGTTCTCAACCACTAAGGTTTTAGGAACCCCTTCTGGATTGGCGGAAAATATAATTACGAGGGCAAAAGGGTGAATAGAGAAAACTAACTGCATGCAAACAAACTTCGAAGCTCTAAAACGAAGAATAATCAACCTTACTCACTCAGCACACATGATTTGGTCTATTTGACTTCTTGGGACAGCCAGCATCATTAAGGAAGTTTTATCGGCTTGACTGACGGTCAAGGGCTTCGTGGACCTCAAGGAGGCCTCCAGGGACCCCAAAGGGTCCGTGGACCCCCATTTGAGAACCTCTGTTCTAAATTATCCAAAAGGTTTCATCACGCATTTTCCAATGTTTTTAAAGGGTGCAGATGCGTTAAAGATGTCCTAAAAAGCTGATATTCTTTTTATTTTCAATAACATGCTACTATAATAAGACTTAAAACTTGTGTGCGTTAGTAGCAAGGAAAACAAACCATATTTTAAAAAATGTTTTGGTAAAAAATGAGGTACTGTGTTTCCTAAAATAAATGCTCAGTATTGAACATTTTGCCACTATAAATGCTCAGTATTAGCATTTAGCAGGGGAAACAAACCATATCTTAAAAAATGTTTTGGTTAAAAATGAGATTCTGTGTTTTCTAAAATAAATGCTCAGTATTGCGCATTTAGCCAAAAATTCAGTTTAAAAAAAAAAAGAAAAGAAAAGAAAACTCGCGAAGGTCTAAAAATATACACTCTACGGTTATGGATAGTATAGGGTCCACGTTTGTCCCTTTGCAGGCTTCTTTGGCGGATCTTTTTCCGGACTACTTCGGCCCGACAGTGGAGGAAACAACTCTCTCCCTGCTCCACAGTTTCACCTCCACAAACACCAAGACCGCCCGTCTCAGCTTGCCCCCTCCTGCCGAGATAGCGGCCTACAAGCTCCAGCGCCGGTGAAACGGGAGAAAAAGGAAAACGGCTGAGGAGGGCACGCCGGGGTCGTACCGTATTCGCCGCGTTTTCCAGCTTGCTGCCAAAGAAACGTGCCCGGCGCGTGCCGCGACTGACGCAGCTCGGGCAACCCAAGAGAGCTTCTTCGGAGCACGGTGGGACCATTGTGAAAGGGGGCTTCGGCCTCCCTCGTGACCCAGAGCAGACACTCTGTGGCCGTCGTCGAAGACGCCGAGACGACATGTGTGTACTGAGAGCCAACGAAACGCGAGGTCATTCGCGCCACTGCTCGTTCCAGTCTTGCCATCTTTCGTTCGGTCAGGACGCAGTTGGGGTTCGGCGATCCCACGCTCGCGCCTCGTTTTAGTGCAATTTTATTTACAAGATACTTTTTTTTTTGAACGGTTGGAGTGTATTGGGGTACTAGTTCTGGTCATGGGGCTGCTTGGGGAGGGGCTGGTTTGTTTGCAACTACTGCTTCATCCCCACGGAACGCGACTCGTCGGTGGCAGGGCGTGTTCATTGTGCTCTCAATTCGGCATAGGTGGACTTAAACGCCGAAGGGGTGGAGTCGGTTACTTATGTAGTACCTTTGAGTACCGCAAACAAGACAAACCGAGCTAACTACTTAGGGGCACTTTGCCCCTTTGAACTCGAGAGGGCGGAGTACAAAAGAGCCACGAAGGAACTGCGGGGCTCAGTGAACAAGCAGCTTAAAATCTAGGAACCAATAAACCCCCATGAGCATTTCTAGCTAGAAGTACATTTTTAAAGAGTGTTTTTAGGGTGAAGGAAATAGGATATAGCTTTTTTGTTTTTATATATTTGCAGTTGGTTGATTTGTCACATTGGGCACAAAAGCCTCGTGATGCGAATATATGTCCGGCGGTTTTGTTTCCAACTGGGTGAAGTGTGCCATGTAGTAGTATCCTGACCGTACATGTGCAACGCGCTTTCTCAGAGCAGCTGTGTTCACTTCGCCGAGCTTTTCGGTCACGACAGTTCACGAGCGTAAACGTCTTCCATAATTCCAGATTTGTGGAGGGTAACACGACCTGCAAAAAGAGACATTCTACGCACCTTGTTACATCTGTGAATTCAAGTGGTGTTGCATGTTTTCGGTCGTTTTTGAGTGTGAAGTTTTCCACCGTGCTTGTCGAAAACCTGTTTTCCTGTTAGGATGCACACGCATATTATGTTTGTATCATTTGAGAAAGACAAAAAACCAGACCATTTAATTTGAGGGCAAGGAGGGTATAACATGGATGTCCTAGAGTGGCTGTAATAACTGTAGCAGGTTTTGAGACTTGTCTGTAACTAGAAATGTGAACACTTGGCAGTTTGCACATCACCGGTTCTTCCACTTGTGAAGAGCATTGCCACACCATTCCATTGTCACGAATGGCAGCCCGTCGACCGATCGCGATCATTCCACGAATATTAACGGTAACTTAGGGTGTTAACAAAAGACAGCTTTGCTGTCCTTGCATTGTACATATTAATAAAGATATTGCATTCTCTGGATGGATGCCAGGGTGAATTGACAAGGAAGTCTTGGTGCCTGCTCACTTCTTCACCACTGGCAACATTCACACCAACTGTGCTAAGCCATTTCTGGTCACTGAAGAAATCATGAAACACTTCTTTAAATGCATAACATTCATAGGGCCAGCCTTGGGGATTTCTTGTCCACAGATGTAGCCTCAATGATGTCGCGTGAAGCCATGCGACACCATGACAGCATTGTGACATCACGTTGCGTGATCCTTACAATTTGTCCTACAGTGGCCTCCTTACTGTGCCTGCAAAAGGAGGGACGTGATAAGTGCTCTGGATTTAGAATGCCTTTAAGAAACGCCAGAGACAACCGGTTGTTTTCTATTTTAGTTAGACTGGTACCCCAAATAAACTTTGAAGCAGGGGATAGGCATCATTTTTTGTTTACAGAATCCAATTTTCTGATAAACAAGCGTCACTGATAAGGCGTAAATTTCCCATTTCTTTGAAACCATACTTCTTTTTTCTGGGCACCGGTTCGTCATGCTAGCTTGTCTAGTGTACTAAGCTCCTGTATATCGTAAAAAAATTGTGATGTGACAGTCACATAATCTTGACAAGGATCATCCAATTTCTTACAACCAGTTTTTACAGCAAAGCTCTTGTGCGCTAGGATCTGGGAAAAAATGTGCCCGTAGATGTTGACAGAAAACTCCCCATTGGTCGTGGCAAGTATGGATGAATAAAATGAGGGGGCAACCAGTGTGAGTCAGCCTTCCTTGGCATTATTAGATAGTGAGGTCCTGATCCCTTGTTATCATCTCTAGGCATTGTCCTCGAAGTCGTCCTTGAGGTCGTCCTTGAGATCATTCGAGAGGTGTCCTTGAGGTCCTAGACGTCGTCCTTGAGGTCGTCCTAGACGTCGTACGAATAACAGCTTCGTTGGTCCTCCATCTTCGCGTAAAGAGGAAGGGCTCTACAATTTTTTTATTTTGGTGGTTTTAATACAATAAAGGACAGTACGGAGTACCTGTTTTCAAACCAACAGAAAGATGTCGTTTTAAAAACCTGAGGTACTCTGCAAAGTAACGGTTACTTTTTCAAGTAACAGCCAATTACTTTTCTTCTCAAGTGTAACTAACAGTAATTGTAGACAATTACTTTTTCAAATGTGTACAGGACCGTTGATTTCTTTAAGACAGTGGTTCTCACCCACTGATGTTTCGTGGACCCTTTGTAGATCTGCAGAGATGATGGAGGACCCCGTTTGTGGCGAGGGGAAGAGAAATGTAAAGGTTAATTAATTAGTTAATAAACGGATAAAACTAGGGGCTAGTGGGAAGTAGACTTCTCCGACACACACACGAGAAAACTCTGCCGAAAATTGGAACGTTTCTTCTCAACCTGAAAAAAACAACTTTTATTGTCGGGCTTAACTAATGAGGCAGAGCTTCGTGGACCCCTAGAATGCCTTCACGGACCCCAAAAGGTCTGCGGACCCCCATTTGAGAACCACTGCTTTAAGACATCTCTGTCGTCAAGGTTAGCATGCACAATTAAAAATGCACTAAAAGATGTAAAATGTGGCAAAGTACAGTTGACTCTCATTACTTCAAACTCCAGGAAGCCACAAATTTAGTTTGAATTATTAGAAAGTCAACTAAATATGATGCAAGAAAAAAATGTTATATGGATGGCTGCACATACAAAGCAGATATTTAACGATTTCCTCTACACAGGCCTACAAATAAGCAGGTATGCCAGACATAAAACATTGGTGAAATGTATGAAAAGTTTATTCATCAGTCAAAAATGTTGTGTACATGGACTACAGCCCCGTTGACCACGCCCCTTACCGAGCCCCTGTGCACCGCGAAAAAGCAACACCCGCGGAAGCGAGCTCCACGGGTGTGTTGCTTCTCCGCAGTGTACTTGGCAAGAAGCGCGCTCAACGGGGCTGGGAGAACAAAAAGTATAAATTGCACGAAAGCGCTGTTCGAATTAAGCGGCTTATAAATACATTCAAAACATAGCGGGACAACCAAAATTTTGAAATCTGTTTGAATTAACCAAATGCACAAAGTACAGTCTAAGCTCGTTATAACAGACCTTGATATTGACTAAGTTTTCTGTCTGTTGTAAAAGGAGTATGTTGTATGCAGATATGAAGTTGAGTCAATGGTATGTAGAGGAAAACCAACCGAATTTCACAAATCAGTATGTTATATCCAAATGCCTGTTGTAACCAGGTCTGTTGTAATGAGCTTATACCCCTGTCAGACAGGAAAGTAAATGTCATTTTGATCGAATGTCATTCACCACTCGGCGAATCGGCTCGTGATGCTGGTTCTGCACGTGGCGGGTGCACACACAGCCCCGTTTTTTCTAGCTCGTGTTTCTCATCTTCGATCGTAAGCGCGTTAAGAAAACAAAATACAGGTCATAAAAGAAACAAGACGACGAGAGTTTAAAATGCAAACTGACTGGCACGAGAGAATATAAAATATTGAAAATGGAGAAACCCACATGTTGGCACTGAAGATATGGCACCTCTTGCTGTCCCCGTCGTATTAAATAGGATTAAGCAGCTAAAAAATAATTTTCCAAAATGTATGGGAAGAGCCCAGTTTAATGAGATCAAGAGGAATAACGAACCGGTTCGTTTTGTGCTCTAAATTTTCATCACAGTCTGAGGACGGGAAGGAGCATTTTTGGGAACCTGCTTTAGTGTTTACCTAAAAGTCACTCCTATGCAGCTTGCCTTGCAGCATTACTAAGGTGCAGTGCTTTAGTTTGACACTAAGCCATGCTACCTGCTCCATGAAAATTATTTCCAGAATATATTTCTGGGTCATCTATGATGCAATTCCCAGAAAATGTTCTTTATAGCTGCCCAATTTTATAAACTGGAAGTAGTTAAAGTAACAAAACCCTGACCTCTTGCATCTAGCTCGACCTTGCACCTTCTGAACGTACACCACCAGACAAACGACTACCATTCATACCAGCTGCTACAAGAGTCTGTTCTTTTCTTCTCGACATTCTTTGAACAGCAGAATTAAAAAGTCAACTGTTCCCCTAAATTGCCAAGTCATGGCCATTAACTTCGATTTACTTAGTCATCAAAAAACCACACAGGACAAGTGCATACATGCATTTGTTCTACATCAACGTAAAACATGGGCTACACTCAAGTTTCCCTCCAAGTCATTTTATAGATAACTTAACACCACCAAATGCTGGAAGTCTCAATGATGGCGTTAGACCCGTGGTACAATATAGTTCCCATGGCATGCAATGCTGGAAAAAAGAAAGATCCAAGCAGGGTGTCTACCAAAAAGATGTTTTCAAATTCACAGACCTTTTCATATTTTCCCTGACTATTTTATCAAAACTTTCTGGCCAACCCCTAAAAGGACAGGACATGTATGAGGTGCAGTTGTTATGTAACTGAAACACTCATATATCCAAGGTCCCAACACTGGATCTCATTACCTTGTCAGTTTGATATTTTTAGGGGCGAAGCTCCTTAGGGGCTGGCCATGTCCGTCCGCCGTCCGTTGTCCGCGTAGGCCGGCGTTGGGTGCTCCTGCTTCTGCTCGTGAGATCACGTGCTCGTGTAGGGCAAAAACAAAATTGGAAAAAAAAAAAGATGAAAAAAATTATGAAAAAAGAAAAAGAAGAAAACCACACATTCTCCTACTGACATGAATGAAAAGGCTCAAAGAAAAAGAAGAAAAAAAAGAGTAAGGGGTTCTGAGATGCCATCCCATCTGTCTGCTTAAAAAAAGAAAAAGAAGAAAACCACACATTCTCCTACTGACATGAATGAAAAGGCTCGGCATGCTGCGGCTCGGCGTCTACGCAGACAAGCACCACCAGAGCTTCGCCCCAAGCAACATCGTTCACCACGTGGAGATGCGGTCAATTTTTTGCTGAGCAAACATATTGGTGCAAGCACAAGTAGAGAAATTAGTCGTTTGCAGCCATCCAGAGAAAGAAAAGCCCAATTTCCCTGACCGATGCTGACTCTGGTGGAAATTCCCCACTTTTTCTTGACTTTTCCAGACTCGAGACGTTCCCAGACAGATCTCAGTTTTCCGGGTTGATAGACACCCTGCCAAAGAAATGCCGGAGTTGCTCCCCGCCAGCACTTCGCCTGCAACGCCATGCAACCACAGACATGCCACCGTTCCCAAGACTTGCAGCCTCGGATAACCTGAAACGTTTGCTACGAGTACAGGCGACTCAAAAATCAGCACACCACGTTTCACTCAGCTCGCCAATTTTGCAAACTCCCTAGCGATAGAAAGGGCAGCCTCTTTATAATCAGCGTTGCTCAGGTTTCCGATGACGGCTACGACAACGCCGCGTGGCAAATCGTTGCTCCGGTTTCGCTCTGCCGCCGTCATCCATCCGCTCGCTTCGTTTGGAAGCACGACCAGCGCGGAGGTGCCTCCGATAGAACTCCCCCCGTGGTAGGCAACAAATGGCGGCTCCTCCCCGCACCCGCCATACCCAGGTGCAGTGGCAGCGAGGGTCCAGCCCATGCCATAGTCGTAACGGCCGGAGCGCGACCACATCCCGCGTGACCTCTCGTGAGGGGTCCAAAGGGCACGGACGGTGTCGGCCAGGAGGTAGCCACTCTTGCGGGAGGGGTCGGCCTGGGCGCTGTACAGCATGGCGTTGCCGAAGAGAACCAGGTCGTCTACGTTGGACAACAGGCCTCCCCCGGCCCACTTGTACGAGCTGTCCACACAGGGGCTGTTGGCCAGGCAGCCTTTCTGGTCACGCACGTAAAACCTGGGCACGAGAGCGGCCCCGTCGGCTCAAACCGGGTAGAGTAACTATCTCAGCTCCTTGTAAAGCAGAGTATTGCAATGGTCTAAAACTTTGGACTCCAAGTATTGGAGCAAAGCGACCATCGCTCTTGCAGGAGACGCGACGGGTGCGACAACTTGAGGCGGCAGTTAATTGCGCATGCACCATCGTGCATCTGCCAGGTCCCTCGAAAGTGTGCGTGCTGCGTCGTTATTTGTCATATTGTCTGCTTGTACACGGCCGCTTTGAAAATGGCGCTTGCATTATAAAAAGAAAGCAATTACGCATGTCTAAGCAGCATACACAATGTCCGAAGGTTCAAGAAGGTTCCTGCTCGTCAGACTTCAGAGTAAGATCTACATTTCATGAACGCAGAGCAAAACACATGTCTCGCTCCAAACCCGGTGCTTTGAAAGGCGGCTCCCCCGCAAGCACAAAAGCAAAGCTTAACGTAGTGACCCCTTTTCCACCAATGAGGAGTTGGTGGCCAAAGGAAAAGGAAGGCAATACTCCCCTTCTTTTAGTTACACTAGAACCGGGCAGAGAGCAGCTCGGCCACTTGGGGGTTCCGTTCGATTGAACGAGTTGCTGACGTGGTGGCGCGGGAATGTGTTGTAGGGCTGAGTTTCGTAAGAAAGCCGACACGCTTGACCGACACACAGGTCACATGACCTCATGACATCAAGTTTGGGTGTCGTGACCTAATAGAGTTGGTCGTGGTCGTGACTAGGGATGTCGCAAACCTGCAGAGGTTCAAATTCGACCAAGTTAGACTTTTTCTAAATTCTAACACGAAGTTCGACAAAAGTTCAACTAGAGTTGACTACCGCACATACCTATGCGAAAAACTTTGGAAAAGAACTGGTGCTTCTTGGCAAAGAAACAGTGCAGTATTTGCTCATGTTAATGAACGAATGAAAACATTAAAAGTACACATCTTTACTTCTAAATTATCTAAAGAATAGTAATCATTTTATAAAATATAAAATAAACTACTTTATAAATTAGTTGATTCACAATATTCGAAATTATTGTGTAGAAGTCGGGCAACACTCTATATATCGAACCTTGCGAGGGAAAAGACCGGCGCAGCAAGTACAACCAGTATGCAACGGAATAGCGCCGACGGAGAACCCAATGTGGTGGTGGAAAATGTGCTGGTGGATACCACAAGGCGGTGGGGTTAGAGGACTGCTGGGGCAAAACTATAGGGAAGGCAGGAAGACTACCGAAACTCCAGAAACGAGTCGCTCGATACCCCTGAAGCTTCAGGGGTATCGAGTGACTCGTTTCTGGAGTTGCTGCATTTCTTCCTCAGGTTAACCTACGTTGCCTACTAGGGCGATACCTTTTTGCAAAGGGTGGCATTTGTATAGGGTCAAGCGTAGCGCCGGTGCTTAGTGATATTTATCTGGCAAATTGTGATAGAAGCATTGCTGGGAGACTGGGCGGACGTGTTTTGAAAGTGCTAAGATATGTAGATGATTACCTTATTGTCCTTTGACCCAGCCTTGACAACAACTGTGTTTAAGTGGTCAAAGAGGTTGTAGACATTTTTATTGAATGTTCCCAGGGGCGGTCCCGACAGAAGGGGTTTTGCAATTTTTGGACATTAATCTCCGCCTTGGGACGTCACATGTGTGCTGGTCCTATGATCCCAGATCGAAGAAAGGGTTACTGCCTTATGACTCGGCCCACTCAAAATTGGTGAAAAGGGCCATTGCTGGGTCGTGCCTTAGGGCGTCTTTGTTGAAATCCTGTCACCACAGGTGTGGGTTAAGTTCTGTGACTCAGGTTGAAAGACTTGCCTCTGCGGGCTTCTCTTCGGCGGTTGTTGTGAGTGTTGCCAAGTCCCTCGTGAGAATGTTGAGGGGGTACACTAGTCCTAGGAAAAAACAAAAGTCATCCACCAAACCCGCTGTACTCCCGTATATCCATGCCTTGTCACACTAAATCATGCACGTTGCCAGTAAGTTTGAGGTGCCTGTAGTCTTCTCGGCGCCATCTAAGCTGTCCCACCTTTGTGACACTGTGAGCCGAGAGGAACGCACTTCCGTTCAGTGTGATGTCAAACATGGCACCCCGTACGTCGCTTGTGCAAGCGGGGTCGTGTACCAGATACCCCTGTCCTGCGGTCGGGTGTATATTGGTCAGATTGGGCGGTGTGTAAACATAAGGGCAAAGGAGCATTCGCTTTCTTTGCGTTCCTCGCCCTCAGGGAACTTAGCGGACCATTGTGATAGGTGTGGCTGCTCGCCGTCATTTCATGATATAATGATTTTGTCTCGCCACAAAAACAAGACAGCGAGAGAGATAGACAAGGCATATTTCATGGCGTCTATGTATCGGGCTGACACGCGTGTGAGCCCTTGTTGCCCTTGCAGATGACGAGGTAGATTTCGTAAAAAAAGTGTGGCAGGTTCGTGTGACAGCGTGTGGGCGTGGCTGATGTCGAACGTTATCGGATTGCTTTATCCCCTTCCTCCTTTCCCTTTTCCTCCCCTTCCTCCTTTCTGTATTTATTTCTCGTTTTGCAGAGCAATAGACTTTCAGTTGTGTATCAGCGTCCTGTCTGTGTGTTTCTTCGTCCTGGTCCTACGTTTTTTTGCGCTGTTCCCACCAAACAGTATGTACCACCAACTAGCCCAACTACATGCCTTGTTGTGCTTAAATTTTTCCTTTTCCAGAAAATTCATGTTTGCAAACTCTCACTCACTCAGATGAGAATTGTTGCAAATGGGCACAGACTGAATTATTTTGGACTGTGACATTCGCTGAACACGAAAGAAAGGGGCTGTCCGTGGAGCTGGTTTGCGTGGACAGAAAGAAAGCTGTCCTGGAGTATGAGTTTAAATTCGACCGGTAGCCCATGCGAGAGCCACTACCCTAAGCTGCCCTCGAACATGGGCCTATATCTGACTGGCGTCTAATGCGAGTGCCACCGCCCCAAACAGTAATAACTACCACTACCATAATGTTAAAAGGTTGCCCTGATTGCCTCCACCACGTCAACTTCACGAAGCTCTCTCCGGTACAGAAAAATAGAAATACAATATAATTCCTCTTAAGATGCATAGCATTTATAAGAACAGCTTTTAGTGCTTTCGCATCTGAGCCTGGGGTGTAACCTCGATAAAGCATGCAGCACGGAGCATGCAATTGCACGTTCCATGTGCAATCAGCGACTGCTCTCTTTCAGTGCGCGCTCAGCGGCAGCAAAGCGGACTGCTTGCAGGCTATGTGTACCACCGAGGGATTATTCCCAAGACGAGCCTAGCATCACACATTCCCCGAAACCCACTCTTAGAAATTGCCCGTCTTCGTGAGCTACCATGCAAAAACAAACGTTTGAAAATAAACAATGTCCCCCCCTTCTCTGTATTTCAACACAAGAAGCAATGTATTATCCTTTCACATGTCACAACACGATAAGTTCACATTTTTAGCAAACAAATACATTTTTAGACCTTTGCGTGAAAAAAAGATCCCAAGGCATGGTTGCACACCCAAAACTAAGTCCCTACTAAGGTTTTAACAGCTAAATATAAATACTGAATAAAAAAATTGTTTTATTCATTTTGGGTTGGGGGTGTTTTTGAGACACATGCATGACAAGATTTCAGCTTTATTAGGGGCCATACAAGTAAAACTTAGCAAAACATAAAAAATTTGCAAAAAGAAGTTTTTTGAGAGTACTGATTTTAAACTTGCTGCATTTTCAGCATCTAGTATATTTATTAATATGGATAAGGCACTCTCTATTTTTTAAATACAATAAAATTTAAATCCAGCATAGAGAGTTAATTTTGAGCTTTGCAAAGGTATCGAGATTATTAAATCTAGAATAGGTCACACAGCACATCCTCCCAAACTTCGAGAGAAATTGTCCATCATAGCTTGACATATATTTCAAGAATAGTTACTTGTGTTCGCAGAAAGAATTAAATGTCAAATCTAATAAACAAAGTGAAAACCATTCACACATTTGTTTTCCTTCATTGAAAGGAAGACATGAAGTCGCTTATCGTGACTGATGCAACCTTTTATTTTTTGTGCTCCAATCTACAAAATAGCGGCTGCCTTTGGTCCCACACTAATTTTTCTATCAACAGCTGCTTCTCATAGTTTTCATCCTCACATGTTTAATAGTCATAAAACAACTGTTAAATAAAAATCCAAAAATAATAGCGTGAACAACTGCCCTACCTTTTCATAACAGAGCAGGATAACACAACATGCAATACTCCACTTACCGACAGCTGCTCAGCATAATGGACTAGAGCAAGCTGTCAAAGACATTTAAGGACTCTACGAGGCAGAAATCACAACCAGAAAGGTTAGTGAGCAGCCACTCTCGTCGCTCAACCCCTCGAGCATTGTCAGGTAAGGTCATCAAGAAGGTGAGGTGCACAGTACGTAGAGACGGAACAAACCCATCATATTCCAGGCATGAGGCACAGTTAGCATGGAGTGGCAAAACCCATTTGTTAAAAATAAAATTGGCAGCCACCTTTATCTCTAAAGTACTATAATGCGTAAAATGCAGTATTTAAGGGGACATGCACCAGGGAAAATTTTTTTTTTATTATTTACAATACTGAAACAAAATTTTTGGAGTTTATGATGCTTAATTTTCTCTTTATAACTCTGGTGTTCGATTTGATATAGCTTGTTTATTTAGGTTCTTGATGCAATGTACATGCAGAAAAAAAAACATGTTCTTGTGCACTAATAAAATAAACAAATTCAATAAACAACAAAAATATTGTGTGCTAAGCTTCATTTTAAAATGATTAAAAATAACAAAAAATGCAATTGCAAGGGGCTAACAAATGTCTCTTGAATTTTTCATAAACATAAACAACTAAATATTCTGACCAAACCTGGATAGTTGCATTCTACACATTCTAAAGTATATCTATGCCAAATATGGTTGTGATAGGACAATATTAAGAACCAAACTTCTAGTGCACAAACTGTGAAGATACCCCAAAATTACATAAAAAGAAAAATGTGTTGGAATGTTTCTATAGATGTGTAGCTATACTCTTTCGGAGTGTGGAAAATAATATTTTGTTAATACATTTTTACGAGGAATTGAAACTACATAAGACTGCAATGGAGAGGAGACAGCTAGGCCTACCTCTCAACGTGAATGTGAGAGGTGGTGTGCCTACCACGCAGAGAAAAGTTGCTCAAATTCATGCCGTCCTGGGTTGCTTGGAGGTCTTCAAATGCGTATTTGACTAATTTTGCGATTATAAGCGGCACTAATTATTTTCCTACATCAAATATTAATTAAAAAATAAAAAAACACTATAAAACCCAAAATCACATTTTGCAAAATATCACATTTTTTCTACCCGCATCTCCCCCTAAGGAGAAATCGTTTAAATATGACACATAATGTCACAATGTCGCGTGACCCGACGTCACTCGACGTGGTCACATGATGTCAGGTCACATGACATCAAGTTGTGGTGTCATCCTAGCATCATATCATTCTAATACCTAGCCTAACATCATGCGGGAAGCATGACTTCACAATGTCATGTCGCAGAGTCACATCATGAAAAGAGCCACGGGACACCATCATGCCTTGTTGTCACACCACAACTTGATGCCCAACGTTACAATGTTACACGCCCTGCCATAGGGTATGTGTGGTTGCACAAACGGACTAATTTCTGGGAGTAGAGGCTTCCGTCATAAGGCATTAACAGGGAATGCACTGGCACTTGCGCGAGGGAACGCCTGCCGCAACAGTATGCAGAGCATTCTAGGGATGGAGCATAGATATACTGTATGCTCCAACGTGCAACTTGTATGCAAGGAATCAAAATTATGAGGAAACGTCGTACTACCTCGAGCGATGGTAGATGATGGGTTCGTTCTCATCGAGGTAGCTGTTCTTCATTCCTATGGTATTGAACATCTTGGAGAGGTGTTTGGGAAAGGTCTCCTTGCTGGCACCCTCTATGGCCGCACTGATCAGCGTCCAACCAAATGTTGTGTAGAAGTATTTTGTCCCTGGAATAGAGCAAGCATTGGGTTTTTGGTATACTGTGGTCGCCGACAAGATGAAAATGGCAGGGAGGGGCTTCGATTGCTCTGCCTCCTGTGTGAGTTTTCTACCTTCGATAATGCTTCGGCGTCTAGTGAGCCTTGAACACACACGAGCTGGGCATCAAAAACAGATGCCCTGCTCTTCTAATCCTGTCAAAGACTTATGCCAGCAATACTGTCAGTGACTCAGCATGAATTCCAAACTTAAGGCCGAGAATCGATTTTGAATATTTAGAACACAACGCAAATAGAATTCGACAATATTTGAGATAGCATTCTGATAAAATCAAACTAGAATATTGCGACGAAATGTTCACAAGATAATAGGATGTGTGTTTGTTAAAAACATAATTTGTTTAAAAACACAGTTGTACCAAATTACTTAAGGTTTGTTTCCAAACAAAAACTAAATAAGAAGTTCCCTAACCCATAAACAAAATGTGACAAGAATTGGCTCATTCGAGTTGCACAGCCTAATACAATAATGTATCCCAAATCCAACACCTATGTCATTTTAAACAGTGCTTTTCAAGCTTTTTGCTGCCGCAGACCCCGTAACTCGGTTAGAAATCATTTGCAGACCCTCGCTGAATATCGTTGACGATAAATTCAATGGCACACAAAAACAAAAAGACATGATATGCAAAGGCCCTGTCATATCGTTTTTTTCTGCATGGACTACGTCTTTAGTGGTACGCATTTATGCAAAGTGGGCAAGTCCAGTCCAAGACTGGTACCAAGACAATCTCTTATGTGAAGGGTGGTGTTGCACGCACCATGTTAGTAACAGTGAGATCAGTCTAACAAATTCAAATCGTGAGACCGGATAGACATTAAGCAGGTACTGCAACGAAATTCTAGTGCCTATTTTAATGTCTAAATGACAACCATGTTCTCGCCACACCCCAGAGACACCAATGTTTTAGTTCAAAACGACACCAAAACATTATTTAGAACGAATAAATCGTTTACCAAATTGCACCTGGTAAATGTTCCCAAATGTCGTTACGTCAAACTTCGCGTAAAAGCAGCGCCGCTCCGCGGAAGTAAGGCGCCAAGCTCCGAGCGCGCGTAGGCTGTCAAACTTGGCTGAATCGGATTTCCCTTCTCTCCCAAGCCTATTCAAGTCCTGCAAGGAGCGGGTATCTCGAATGGCCAAGCTGTAACGCGTTGACCCCACCCAGTGGTGAAGCTCGCAACCACGCCAGCCTCGATGTAGCCTTGTCCGTGAAGTTAAAGGTGACGTCACAAACGCTCTGGAAGTGCCAGATCTCCCGAAACGCACTGTACCCTCCGATGGCTGCTCTTCGAGTGCTCGTTGGAATCGGCGTTTGGAACGAAAAAAATATAGCCATCCGTTCAAAATACAAACGTGCGACTGTCCTTGGCAGATTTTTTTAATCACCTTTAACATATTTCTAAGCATAAGAGGAGTATGTCAATTTTCATTTTAGTATCCCCTTAATCCTTAGTTTGACAACTGCGATTCTTGTCAGTGCCCGACGCATTCTTACTAAAGGTGATCCTTGAGTCGGCATGGCCCCTCCGAACTCTCCCGCAGTCCTCCGAGAGTCTGCAGACTTCGATAACCTTGTGCAGTAGGACGGGCTCACCGAATACCAAAGTAGCACATTTCCAGTAATGAACACTTTCTTACGGCCTCTTACAACATGAGAAATGCGGGAGAAGCTGCTTCTATAAAGCCCTTCACTCTCTCCACTTTTGCAAAGCGAGTGCTGAAGAGGATGAAAGTGGAAGGAAGGAAATGACTAATCAAATACTTCACTAGGAGAATACATCCTACCTCGCTCATTTTTGTTAGATAGTGCAAAACCAACCGTACCAAATCCCCCCCCGAGCAGCGGGCAAACTCCGCATCTGGAGAGAATGCTTGCACATTTTCGTTTTCGTACTATGCCAGAGGAGAGCGCTGCAGCCAAGAGAGCTGTTTCCATTGTCACAAGGGGTTTCCACGACGATAGATGGCGGCACCTACGCCTCCCAATTCAAGGCAGTAAACCCCGAGGCTGTACACGTTCTGCCGTGCCATCTACGGAAAAGCTCTTGGCGCCCAGGCCAATGGATTCTTGCGGAGTAAGATATACTCTCTAGTAAAGTATTTGCACCAATCGTGGCTTTAATTCAGGCAAGTACAAGTGCAAACCGCAATCGTCCGAGTTTAGGTCTTCCCTAAATAAAGATGTAGAGAAAAAAGGCTCGAGGTACACCTAAGCACTTCTTATGATTTGTGAATGCGAAAGCATGCATGTCGTTCTTCCACTCCCTTATCTCGTCTGTGGCGTACTTGCGTCGAGGGCCAAGCGTGCGCTCTCCTCGCTGCACTGACCTTTGGCGTGAAGCCGCTGCCTCGCTCGGCGGCCAGACGCTTCGTGTTAAGGCCCGTTCACACTCTTGCGACCGAGTACGACTGAGAGAGACGAGATCTCTTAAAACTTCTTAAATTGTTTTAGAACGAGGGAACACACTGGCATTGTGGCGCCATCAATGCGGTGACCCTGGAACTGCATTTCACAAGAGCGAAGGTTTTGCGGGATTTCCGAGGTCAAATGTGCGTAATACCCATAGAAAGGCTCATTTATAACATTGACAAAAGTTTTTCGAGCCAAGAAAAAAAGGATAATGCGCGAGAGAAATAAAAAAATATGCCCGACCGCCGAGTTTACACTGCTACCCAACAGATTGCGCCAGTGTGTCCTCTGGTTTAAGAAGTTTTAAGGAACCCAGGTTTAAGAGGTCGCAAGAGTGTGAACGGGCCTTTATTGGTGCGCTGGCAGCACGGACACGCAGTGCCATGGGGTAGCGGTTGTTGAAACTGACGCGCAGCGGCCAATGGGACTGAAGCCGAAATCCATCAGAATTCGGCTTCACTGCGCTCCATTGGGAGTGGGGAACTATGTGCCATTTGGCTAGGCTTTTTGCGTAGCTTCAAAGCTGGGAGCCATCAGATCTCGGCTTCACTTGGAGAAAGAAGTTTAGGTGCCATTTGGCGCCTATGGACAGTTAATGGTTTCCATGTGCCATGGACAGTTAATGCTTTCGCATTAAAAGAAAGTGCAGTAAACACAACAGGGAGTACCTGGTTCAGACAACAAAGCGTCGTCCTTGAAGAGCTCCAGTGCCTCTTCCATGGTCTTAAACTTGCGATTGAGAAAGAACTCTTCGGAGGCATTATCCTGCAGGAGCACGAAACAAAGCGGAGCTGTGGCAGGATCACTGCCACGGCATCGTTCGCAAATTGAGACCTACGTTGATCTCTCCTTTCTTGGCAGCTTCCTCGTCTTTTTTCTTCACCTTGTAGTGCCTGATCCCGCCAAGATGAGAGACAAGGTGCCGAAGGGTGAGGACAACCTGCAAAGATTTTGCGACTCTGCTACTCGAAATGCACGTGCTTACCATCACGAGAGAAATCTATCCGACCAGTGCACGGAAGTATATACTGTACATCCGAGATTCTAGGCCCCGAAGACACGTTAAAGAAAGCATAGAGGTAATATCAATCTCGATTCAGATGCTCAGCACCGAACACACAGACAGCAGCATCGGTATAAAAAAGAATATTTGTTAGCTCCACACATATAGCAATGCCTAAATTGCTACGCGTGTGGATCTAAATAAAACATTGAGAAATCAAAAGCCGCGCTCTTTCATCCCAAAAAAAAAACAGTCACCCTTACGAAAGACCCGAGCATAAATGCAACAAAGATTGATATTGTGAACTCTTTGAAGATTCTAGGCATCACTTTTTCTGATATGCCACGGGATAATCCCATTAACTACATTATAAAAAAGTTGTCACAAGTTGTTGGCACGTTATACCGTCATGGTTACACTTTATATATAAATGTTAAGTTATTGGTTTATAATTCCTCGTTCTATTCCCACCTAAAGTATCGCAATTTATTGGGGAGAAACAGCCGCAAAGAAACTTGGACAAGAGTAAAGGAACAAACACGACAGGACGGCGCTGAACTAACAACTGTTGTTTATTACACAAAATTGGAAGAAGGAAAACAAGAAGCAGATAAAAATATATAGACACACACAAACGTGCCAACCAAGCAGCCTATTATGTAGCGATAAAGCCGCTCGGTTGACGAACGAAAAGGTGTTATTAAAGGAAAAGTTACTGGTGACAGAAAAGGAGCCCGATGTACAAGAAATAAACTGCAACAATGTGACGTGTTGGGCTAGTTGGTTGTCTATATATTTTTATCTGATTAAGATGCTTCTTGTTTTCCTTCTTCCAATTTTGTGTAATAAACGACAGTTGTTAGTTCAGCGCCGTCCTGTCGTGTTTGTTCCTTTACTCTTGTCCAAGTTTCTTTGCGGCTGTTTCTCCCCAAGATGTTCACCTCAAACCAACTAGCCCAACAAGTCACATTGTTATTGCAATTTAGTTCAGAGCCCAACCACTTCAACGAATCTTTAAAGGGTACAACTGTCGCAAAAGAAAGCAGTAAGGGCCATGTAGGTAAGTGCCAAAAAACGCAGGAACGATGAAGTAGACAGACAGGGGCGAACTCGCAACTTACTTTTATTTGAAAAACTACTCATATATATAGCCGTGGCAAAACGAACAATCACGGCTAATTCCGGTGTAACCTCCGTAACAAAAAAAGACCCATTTGCCAATAAAGACAGTGACGTGTCACTTATACACTTGTCACCCTTTGCTTTGATTTCCAAAGCTTCATGTAGCCCTCTAGAAACTTTATCTAAGTACCTAGCCAGAAACCTGCTGTTGCTAAATGATGGGGCACATTTGCGACAGCAAACACATCTGCAACATTAGCGAAAAAAGGTTTCTGGCTAAGTACCCAGATAAAGTTTCTAGAGAGCCACATGAAGCTTTAGAAATCAAAGCAAAGGGCGACGAGTGTATAAGTGACACGTCACTGTCTTTCTCGGCAAATGAGTTTTTTTTTTTTTTTACGGGGGTTACACCGGAATTAACCATGAGTGTTTTTTTGCCACAGTTATATATATGTGAGTAGTTTCTCAAATAAAAGTTAGTTGCAAGCGTGCCCCTGTTTGTCTACTTCATTGTCCCTGTGTTTTCTGATGCTTACTTACATGATCATGAAACAACTGGCTCAAATTGCAACTTTAATGCAGTCAGGGCCATAGACAATATTTCATTTCAGTCTCATACATCTGACCTATTTAAAAAGTTCCTCATCATCAACATTCACACCTTGTATCACTACAGACTTAGTACCAGCCTAAAGGTAGAGGTCACTAGGAACACATCCTTTTAAAAACACTTAGTCATCTCTCAAAAAATATTAATGAGCATCCTACCTGTGGTGCTAGGTGTTGGGAGGTGGTCACGCAAAGAACAAACTATGGCACACAAATGCTAAAATACAATACCCCTAATTTACAAAACTTTTACAAATCTAAACATTTGGATTTGAACAATGTGTCACTAAGAGAAATTTGATCACTGTTTTTATGGATGCCTATGATTATTAGTTGCATGTAACATTCATTGTATCTGATATCTACTGAACTTATTATGGTGACTTTTGTTTACAATACTGCCTTTTCTGCATATTTTTATTTCCTGCTGAGTGCCCGTAGCTGTGCGCTGTAAGCGGTCAAGGACCGCTTACAGCGCACAGCTACAGCGCACAGCTAATGTGCATATGCAAGCTGCATATGCACATTTTTTTTTTTTTATCGCCGCCATAAATTTGTGATGGAAATAAAAGTCTACTACTACTACTACTACTACTATTATTATTATTAAATAGAAATTGTAGTTAGTCCTACACAATTGCCAGATATTTTCTAACCTCAGCAGTCTGACTTCATTTATTTTACTCTATACAGATGGGCCTAGTATGCAATTTTAAAGGTCTGCAAAGTCTCCCTCTCGCACCGCAGTTAAAATAATAGACAGGGTTACACATTTCGTCAAATGCAATGAATACACAATAGCACTCGTTGATTTTAAGAGCAACACTTTTTGTCGGAATTTAGCGGATATATTTTGCCGCTAAATTTAGCAAACAGATTGTTATGTCATGTCACATGACACCATGAAGTCCTGTGACACCATGATGTATTATTTACTTTATTTACACTTGATCCTGCTGCACCCCTTGGGGCATTATAGCAGGGAGAGGCCATACATAAAGACTTGAAGAATTAACATGGTGAATATAATAGAGGAAATAGTGAGGATATGGCAACAGGTTCTAGCCTCTTGCAGTAGGAACAAAAAATTGAGTGATGGTGCGAGTAGAGCACTATATAGCTCCTTCGGAGCAGAGTAGCGCAATCTAGAACGCCGTCTCTCGGCGACTAGCGGCGAACGCCCGGAGGTTCCAACTCCGGTCAGAAATGCATGGGGAACGCGAGAAAATCGTTGTTTCTTCAATATTGTGGAGATGTACGGAACGACAATAGTTTTTGACATAATAAAGGAACATTTTAGAATAATTTGCGCTGAGTTGTGTGCCAAATGAGGACGTAATTTTTTTTAAAAAAATCGCATGAGCGGCATCATGCAGCAGACGACGCGGCGACGTCACAACGACGTCACGGCGACGTTACAGCGTTCACATGACCCGCTCCGGCCAACCCAAAAAGCCCATCTCCGCTGCGTGCAAAAATCGTCTGCTTCAAACGCCATTGCTTTGGAAATTGCCTTCTCAAAATTTGCACACGCGTCCGATATTATTAAAACTTTGATAAGGTGTTTAGTGCTTTACCAACTTCACGACAGACTAGTTTCAAAAAGTGTGAACTCGGCGTTTATTTTTTAATAAGCCGTGTTGCGTCGATCTCCATGTGTTCTCCCATAGGGCGAGCCGCCTCCTGGAACCCTGAGTACCACGTGACTCGCGCCGAGCTGCTCCGTCGGCCATCTTGTCGGCGAAACACTCGGATCAAAGGATTGCGCTACTCTGCTCTGTAGGAGCTATATAGTGCTCTAGGTGCGAGAGAGTATGAACGGGTGATTTTGACTTGGATAGTGTGGAATAATAATGTATTTCACCTTCTGGATTATAGTTTGGTCATGAAAAAGGTTATAGAAATATTTTAGCCTGAGGTTTTTTCGTCGGGTACTAATTTAGCTTGTCTTTGCACTCAACGAAGCTACCTAACCCACCAGAACAAACCATGAACATGAGAAATATTGTGCGACTTCTGAGAACAGTCAGTGTTTTACACAGTGATCAAATCGAGAACTGCATTATTTAACATGATGTTCGAAAGTTCCGAAAATTTGGACAAGCCTACTGTAATGATCCGTCCAAGTGGTGGGGCCTCGGTATTATATTTTCTGCATTAATAAACTGAAATTACCTTTTCGGCGCAACGTTGGCACAATTTATCACATTCTGACGAAATGTAGCAAAATGTAGAAGGGTATGCACTTTGGCTCAAATGGTTCAGCAATCACATCGCTGCTGCTATAGAAACATTCATGCAGTGCGCGTCTCCCTCAGTGTCTCGTCTCACCACTTGTCCATCGTACAGGGGCAATCTGGCCAGTGTGTTACAAAAGTCAACCTGATGTGTTCAAAACGTGCTGCACGGTCGCAACTTGCAAAAGCATGCCTGTACACTGACGTCTCAGAGTTCGTCAGCACTCCAGCCGACGTTTGGCCATGAATTGTCACTGCAGCGAAACACTCACCGGCTTTCCGTTGTAGGTCTTCTGCGGGAAGCTTGGCACATAATCCTGGATTGGTTTGTCCAAATCGACCTTCCCCTCTTCCATGAGTTTGGCCAGTGCCATCATCGTGATAGGCTTGCTGATGCTGCCAATGCGCATCACAGTGTGCCTCCCACAGGGGACCCTGTTTTCCATGTCTGCATATCCCAGTCCTGAAAAACATTTGCGGATGGCACATGAGTTAGTTGTCGGAGAGTTACGCATATCTAGTTGACAACTCAGGAGTGCGAAAATTATTTCTCACGCATATACAGGAGCAATTGTTATGATATCAGGTTAATATGATGGCCTGCACATGGGGTTCATAGACTTCTTAAATAGTTTGTAGGTTAAAAGATTTGCCTCGATCAGAACTAGATCAGCATCGCCTAAGATACCTCTGCTTTAAAAGGCACTGTGTGTACCAACAAAAAATCAGAAGAGAGTGTTGATTTAAAATTCTGGAAATGAAGTTTGACAAGTCCAATAAGTCTAATGTGTTTCTGTCTTTGTTTCTTATTGCATTTGTTAATCTCCATTTGTTGCAGCTGGAAAGTGTTAAAAATCTTAATTTTCAGTAAAGAATTTAGTTTAACCCAACCTCTAGGACAACGTGCCTTGCATGAAAATAGTATTCTAGTATAGAGTATGAGTCTTGTCTGAAAATAGGCAACCTAACATAAACTGATGTTTCCACGACCCATTTCAGTTTGATGGTGTGTCTACACTGAGAGTGCTCAATGGCCACTGCAAGTGTGTCCATCGCCATGGGGAGTTGATCTGAGAGATAGCATCCACTGATAGAAGATGAAACTGTCCAAACAAATTTTAAAAACGAAAAAACCAAGCCTGCATTTTTTTTTTTTTTCTTGAGCAGGTTTGAAGTTGTTAGACATGAGTTCACTTTGGACAGCCTGTGAGCTTTGCGAATGCCCCCACAAATGCTCAAAACAATATCTGAATTTCTGAGATTGGAAGTGACAGTAAAGCATTTTCTTGGACTCACAACTAACTGAAGAAACTTGTACCAACCTTGTCAACAAAAACTGGAAGTACTCTAGCTGTGACTATATTCTAGACTTAACATGTTGTTGCCTTGGGCTTGCTTTGGTATAATATCGATCTTTAGTTCATTTACACGAGGAAGCCACAGGTCAAGCAGTTACACGGGCTGAGCTTACACCTTTAGCTCATTTGTTTTCAAAAAGAGCTCAAAGTACACAAACAAAAAAGCAAGTATACTAGTAAAAGCTTGGTGTCAACACCATTGGCCACTTTGGGCATATTGTAATTCAGATTGTTGCTCGTACACCACAGGTCATCTTTGCACATTGCAGTGAACAACAGGTGCCACAGAATCAAATGAACACTGCAGAATATGTGGCATCGCCTGTCAACACTGCAGGACATTTATACCATTCTGAACACCCTGTTTGTGGTATGATGCCACATCACAAGAAGACAATGAGACAATGGGGAGACACAGTGGAGACAAACACTGGTCTAGTGTTTCTCTCTTTTGCGTGTCTTCCTGTTGTCTCCTCGTACTTTCGCGCTGTTTCTTCCTACTATGAATTGCCAACTTGCCCAAGCTGCCATCTTGACATGAATATCATTTTTTTTTTTTGTTGGTCTAGGACGGGGGTCTCCAAACCCCGACTTGCAAAGGCGCTCTGACCGGCCCTCAGCTTGTTGCTACCAACGCGCCAATAAGTGTGCATAAAAAAACGGCCCCGCGGCACGCACCAAAAGTGCTAATGAAGATATCAAGAAGAATGTAAAAAAACTACACTAAAAGACAGGTTCTCTCACCCTATCATGTATTGTACATCGTCATCACCAGCATTACTATTCGTAGTTCCCTGCTTCATGTCAGTGCATCTATGATCAAATTCATTTGAGTTTTCATGTATATCATGCTTAGTGTCCTGTGTAAGAACTCTCGCATATTGTCATCATCAGAACTAGCATTCTCATTAGACTTCTGCCCTGTGTGAATATGACAAAGTTCCTACCCGTGATAATGTTAAAGGGGTCCTGCAATCATATTTAAGCGTCTAACTTTTTTGCGGTTTCCACGTCTTTTGGGGTTTGGGCAAGCCAGCGGGCACGGAGAGAGTAACTAAATATCAGTGCGTCATATTTTAACCGGACAATGCGGAAACCTCCTCTATTTACGGGGGCGACCAGCGGTGCCAAAAGCGCGCATTATGTTAAGTCTTTGGTCCTGGCCTTACTACTGATTAGAGCTGCTAAAAGCTTCTTTTTAGTCGAAAAACAAAATATAAGTGGCGTAGACCATTTCAAATATTTATGAAAGTAGTTTTTGTTCAGTATTTTAGATCAAAAAGAGAAACAAAAGCAGTTTATAAAGTACAGAAACAAGAAATGACCCGTCGACATACCCGCCACCAAGCGGTGGAAAAGGCGGCGCATACTAGAAAAGGGTAGCGGGATCAGGCACTGATGAGCGGCAAGCGTAGAAAGGTCCCGGACGTACGCGGCGGCGCTGTGGTCGTATACGGGCTCGAGGATCCCACCGGTTCCGAGCACTCCAAAGGCCTTCGGCGAGCAGGTTTGACTTGCGGTTTGGCCGTTTGGCGGAATGGCAGCGCAAAGTGGCTCCCGTTCTGAACTGATCTTTACTCTGTGTTTGCTGTCATTTGTGGCCAATGAAGTGTCATGCCGAATTACTGTTTAATCGCGCAGCAAATGCAATACGAGCCGCCTTGGCCGCCCGCATCATACAGCCTATCTAGCACATGCTTGAGTGGCGCCCTCTCGAGCCGTCATGAAGGAGTTTATTTTTTGCTTGTTTTTGTAATTTTAATTTGCCTATAACTTTTAAGATAAATGAAATTTGAGAAAAGAAAAGTTTCATTAAGTTACTACGTTCAGTGCGCTCAGGTTCAGTGCAAATTAAAAACCAGTCAAAAATTCGTTGCAGGGTCTCTTTAATAGACAGGCGAGCTGGTTTAGGTTACACATAGTTAAAACAGGAGACGATGGAAATAAAGGGACAGGGCAACAACGTCTCAAATTCCAACATACTACATTTAAAAATAAAGTATGCATATTGAAATTATTGATCCACCTAACTTCTCTTTTTAAATCTTTCCTGTAGTTTAAATTTTTGTATTTAAACACCTATTTATTTAGCATTCTCATATTTATATTGTCTTATTTATTTTCTGGCCCTTGAGACTGCGACAAGTCTCCAATCCGGAACTTTAGCCAAAACGTTTGGAGACCACTGACCAAGAAGAAGCAGAGTAAAGGCCCGTTCACACTCTTACGACCTCTTGGGACCTGGTGCCTTGGAACCTCTTACAATGGATGGATGGATGGATGAATACGGCTGAGCCCTTTGGATCGGGCGGTAGCTTACGCCACCTAGCCATTTTGTCTTACCCTTTAAGCTTAGAATATTTAAATGTGAAAACTATATTCACTCTGTACTGAAAAGAAAGTGAGGCTATAAATCCCCCTTGCCATCAGTTAATAAGAAAATGCCTAGTTTTCTCTCGCTTTCTGCCACCATTCACTTAATCTTTGCTTGGTAATCTCTACTGTCTTGAAATCCACTTTTCCTTCGCTGTCTCTAAAACCCAATGACCTTATTAAATCTATGTTGTCTTCGGTATGCATAGGGTGAAGCCCTTTACAGTAGAGTATCAAGTGCTCAGCCGTCTCGTCCTCCTCTCCACAAGCAGCGCACACTGTGTCCATTTCCTGGTACTTCGCTCTGTATGTTCTGGTTCGCAAAACACCTGTCCTTGCCTCAAACAACAATGAGCTTCCCCTAGAATTATCATAAATGCTTTCTTTGGCAATAACTGTTTTGTTTAATCTATAGCCTTCCAGAGCCTTCTTTGTCTGCATTCCCTCTAGCCACCGATCTCTTTCTGTGGCTTTAACTTTCTTCTTAACTGAGACCTGCTCTTCCGTAACCCCACTATAGCCTAAAAACTTTCCTCTTAATTTCCTAGTGCGCTGTCTCCATTTTGTGTCTATACTCCTCATGTATAAATAGCTGAAAACCTTTCGTGCCCATTGCTCCCCACCCATTTGCCTCAAGCGATCCTCAAATTCTATCTTGCTCACAGCTTCCCTGCCCTCAAACGACGCCCATCCCATGTCTCCTTGTACTCCCTGGTTCGGTGTTTTGCAATGTGCCCCCAAAGCCAGCCTACCTACTCCACGCTGTTTTATTTCTAGTCTTGCATGCACTTTGGATTTCATGCATAGCACTGCGTTTCCAAAAGTCAAGCCAGGCACCATGACCCCTTTCCAAATCTCTCTCACCACCTCATACCTGTTGTAATTCCAAAGTGCTCTATTTTTCATTACAGCCGCATTTCTGTTGCCCTTACCTATTATATACTTTTCATGCTCACTGAGATATTCTGCACCACCACATATCCATACTCCTAGATACTTGTATTTAGTAGCTCTCTCAACTGTGATATTCTGTATCTTCAGTCTCTCAACATCATCATTGTTAAAAATCATGACTGCTGATTTTTCACTACTGAATTCTAAACCTAATTCCTCTCCTTCCCTACCACAGATGCTCATTAATTCCTGCAAATCTATCCTGTTGTTAGCCATTAGTACGATATCATCCGCATATATCAGTCCCGGTAAAGATTGCTGAATTGTTTGGCCTAGCTTACTGTACGAAAGGTCAAATCCAAGCCCACTCTTCTCTAGTCTATCCTCCAATCCTCTCAGATACCGTATTTACTCGCATAATGAACGCACTTTTTTTTCCGAAAAATCGATGCAAAGTTGGGGGGGGGGCGTTCATTACGCGAAGTAAAATTTTTGCGTCCGTATTTACTCGGATAATGAATGGACCTTTTATCGGAAAGATCGACGTAACTTCTTACCTCTTTGAGCGCGGCGCGCGACTCCAAAACCAAACTGCGATGCGCAAAAAAAAAAATATATTCCTCTCCTTTTTTTTCTTGCTTCCGTGTTTTCTTTTTTGTTGTTTTTTCCGCCTTTCGTAAGTTGTTTTGTTTGCCCATGCATTCGCGACCTCGCTGCATAGGATAGAAAAGTGGGTTCATTTCGAGGGCTTCTCGCTTCTCTTTCCAAAGTGCGAGGAGGAGGCGAGGGCAGGATGGCTTCATTATGTGCGCTTTGCTTAGGCGAGGGCTTCTCCACTTTTCTTTCTAATCTCCTTGCGCGCGGCGCGCGACGCACGACCCCGGAACCAAACTGCGCTGTGCAAAAAAAAAAAAAAGCTTTTCTTTGTTTGTTTTTTCTCTTGGTTCCTTGGATTGTTTTTCTCTTTTTTTCCCCTTTCGCAAGCTGAGGGCTTCTCTTTCTTATCTCCTTGCGCGCGGCGCGCGACCCAAAGTCCAGACCGCGCTGTGCAAAGAAAAAGAAAAAAAAAACTCCTTTGTTTTTTTTTTCTCTTGCTTCCGTGGATTCTTTTTTTACCCGCCTTTCGCAAGCTGTTTCGTTTCGCTTTGCTTAGGCGAGGGCTTCTCCGCTTCTCTTTCTTATCTCCTTGCGCGCGGCGCGCGATCCAAAGTCCAGACTGCGCTGTGCAAGAAAAATAAAGCTCCTCTTTGTTTTTGTTTTCTTTTCTCTCCATGTTTTTTTTCTTGGTTTCGTTGGATCTTTTATTTTTTAACGCCTTTTACAAGGCGTTTTGTTCGCCCACGCATTCGCGACCTCTCTGTACCAGGATAGAAAAGTGCGTTCATTTCGCGCGCGTGGGGGGAGGGGGTCAAATTTTTGACGTCCGAGTTGGGGGTGCGTTTATTACGCGAGGGAAAAAAAAGTCCAAATTTTGAGAGCCGACTTGGGGGGTGCGTTCATTACGCGAGTGCGTTCATTGTGCGAGTAAATACGGTACAACATAAACAGCAAAGGCGATAACGGGCACCCCTGCCTAAGGCCTCGTCCTATCTCTATTTTCCCCGTTGCCTTTCCTTCCCATGTTATAATCACCTTATTATCTTTGTAAATGTTCCTTAATATTGCTGTTAGCCCTTCATCTAGGTTTAAGCTCTCCACTATGTTCCACAGAGTTTTTTGGTTCACATTGTCATAGGCACCCTTGATATCCAGAAATGCCAGCCAGAGCTGTCTGTTTTCTTTTTGCGCAATTTCTATACACTGTGTTAGAGAAAATATATTGTCTTCCAACCTTCTTTGTTTCCGAAACCCGTTCTGTAACTCGCCCAGTATGCCCTCGCAATCTACCCATTCCTCCAGTCTGTTCTTTATAATCTGCATTACCAACCTGTAAATAACTGGTGTCACGGTTATGGGACGATAATTCCTAATGTCAGACTTATCTCCCTTTCCCTTATATATCATGCTCATCCTACTAAGCCTCCATTCATCTGGAATATTTCCTTTTGTTACCATAGTGCTCACTACCTCCCTTAGTTTTGCCTTAGATTTAGGACCCAAATTCTTCACCAGCTTGATTGGGATACCATCTGTGCCTGTCGACGTGCCACTAGGAACTCTTCGTTCCGCCTTTTCCCATTCTCTTTGTCCAAAATCCGCGATGTCAAAAGCTGGACTGGTACTGCCTTCGGTTCTCCTATCTTCCACATGTACCCGTTCCCGAAATTTCTCCTCCATCAGTGCTCCTATATATCGTATCGCATCATCTCCCTCTAATTGATCTCCCTGATGCGAGAGTATGAACCTCTGTCTAGCTTGTGTCGTTTCACCGAGTGAGTTCAAGTGCTCCCAAAACTTCTTGGCTGCGTTTCTATCTTTCTTGCTTACATTACTCATCCATTCTTCACCCTTTCTCTGAATTTTCGCATTGATCAAACTGGATGCCTCTCGGCGAAATGTTATAAAAGTGTCCCATCTTCTTTTTACTTCCGTTTCCGACTCCCCACTATGCTTGGAATGCCTGTGTTCTCTAGAGGCTTCCTGACGTTTTTGTATCGCTTGCTTCACTTCTTTGTCCCACCAGCTTTTTGGTCTATGTCTTCGCTTCCCCTTTCGTTTACTCTGAACTTTGTCTAGTTCCAGAACAAAAAGTCCAGTTAGGCTCTCATAGGTCCAATCTGTATACCGTTGCCCTGAAACTGCTTCCTCTATTCTTTCAGCAACTATTTCCAACTCTTTGTCGCTGCAGAAAGTCTGCTTTGAATTATGTTGTCTAGTTTCAGCATTTACTTCTCTGGCAAAATTCAGCTTAATACGTTTATGATCACTACCAAGACTTTTGGAACCTTCTTCATCTATTTTCATTACTTGTAACTTACCATATATTTTGTGTGACATAAGTATGTAATCTATAGTTGAATGTAGATTGCCAGTTTCCCATGTTATGTGCCCGTCACACTTCTGACTGGTATTACATAAAACTAAGTCATGCTTTTCCACCAGTTCTAATAATATGCTTCCAGTTGAGTCCGTATACCCATCCAGACCCTCGATATGGGCATTCATGTCTCCCATAATAATTATTTCAGAGCCTTCCCCTAGCTCACTAATGTCTCTTGATATGCAATCAATCATTTTTCTGTTTTCCTCTTTAGCACCTTTCCCTGTCCATAAGTAAACAACTCCAAGGAGTGTTGATTCCCCAGCGACTTTTCCTTTCAGCCACAAGTGTTCGGCGCACTCCTTTCTGAGCCTTTGAAAGTTCATGTTCTTCTTAATAAATGCTCCAATTCCACCTCCCTTCCTCAGTCCCTCCGTTCTGTTGCATTCTTCCCACACATAGTCAGGGTTGCAAGGTGGCTGCTCCATGTCTCTGAGATGCGTTTCCACAAACCCATACACCACTAAATCCTCCTTTCTTAGTTGCTCCTCTACCTCTTCCCATTTTAACCTATTTCTACCACCCTGCATGTTAATATATCCAATGTCTGATTGTGTTGTTTGTTTATACCTGTTCTTACGTTTTCTCCTCTTTTTAACCCTGGGTGCCTCTCCTGACTTTGTTGGGTTTTCAGTTACTTCAGTACCCCCAGGGCCCTTGGTCCCCCCAAAAAAGCAGTCACCGTGCGGCCCATCCTATCCCCCACCCTGTAACCCGTGGCCTCACTGTAGTGAATGCCATCTGCAAAAGGGCGGGAGCCAGCCTCGTACACTTCCCTGTTTACTTCCATTACGTCGTACCGAAGCTGTCGACTCATACCCTTAATTACTCCGTTGGCTTCGACAACCCTCCTCTCCGTTACCCCGGACTGCCCCCGAACTTCTGGAATGGTGCACACAACCACGTGCACATTCTCAGACACGTCCCTCAGCTTACGCATTCCCACGTTTAGCTGCTTTTCGAGGCCCCGCGTGAACTATTACTAGGTTCCTTCCCTCCCGGTTATCCCACACCCCCTCACGTGCTGCGGTCATAGCATCCACCATACACTTCCCTGGCTGGACCTCTACGGTTACCCTCTGGTCTCTCTTCACCCTGAGAGGAGACATTGGCGCCATCTATTGGGTAGCAGTGTAAACTTGGCGATCCGGCATATTTTCTATTTCTCTCACGCATTATCCTTTCTTTCTTGGCTCGAAAAACTTTGTCAACGTAATAAACGAGCCTTTCTTATAGGTATTACGCACATTTGACCTCAGAAATCCCGCAAAACCTTCGCTCTTGTGAAATGCGGTTCCAGGGTCACCGCATAGATGGCGTCAGGGTGCCAGTGTGTTCTCTCGTCCTAAGAAATTTTAAGAGGTTTCAACAAGTCCCGTCTCTCTCGGTCGTACTCGGTTGCAAGAGTGAGAACAGGCCTTAACTGCACGCCATGCCCCCCGCGCTGGGGCCCTGTCACTGTGCCCGCCCGTGAACCCTGCGTCTTCAGCCCTCGGCAGGCCCCTTCCTCCCGCACCCGAGATTGCTTCCCGACCTCTATCTAATCTCACTTCTTTCTACTGATCTTTCACTCCCATCCCCTCTTCCCCAAAGATAGCACGACTCCCATCGAAGTGAGTCTGCAGGACTATCTCTTCCTTTCCAAACTCCTCTCTCTCTCTCTATGTCACTGACGTGGCAGATGCGCATGCTGCCGCCCGCTGCTGCCTGCAGCGGTGGCGCGCCAGATATATAGCCTCATGCATCCGGTTTAACCACTTTCGCGATATCGTACAGCGCGTTTACCGCCACGCTTACATCTACATGCTAGCTGTTTGTTAAACTCGTTTTTAGAGTGAAGCTCTTAGGCGCCCGTTTCCGGCTTGAGCGGCGTCGGCGTCGCCGTCGGCGTAACCGCGCGGTGCATGATGGGTAAATTTCCCCGCTAAATTTAGCGGAAAAGTTTCCCCGCTAAATCTAGCGGAAAATTTTCCCCGCTAAATTTAGCGGAAAATTTTCTCCGCTAAATTTAGCGGAAGATTTTCCCCGCTAAATCTAGCGGAAAATTTTCCCCGCTAAATTTAGCGGAAAAATTTTCCCCGCTAAATCTAGCGGAAAATTTTCCCCGCTAAATTTAGCGGAAAATTTCCCCCGCTAAATCGAGCAGAAAATTTTCCCCGCTAAGTTTAGCGGAAAATTTTCTCCGCCCCCCCCCTCGAGGTCACGTGACCCCAGGCCACGTGACCCCCCCTCCCCCCCCCCCAGGTCACGTGACCCCCCCCCCCCCCCCGTGCCTTCCCCTCCTCCTCAAGAGCTGCGCTCTAATTCGGCGTTACAGGGAGTTGTAAACGACTTTCATTTTTTTCTCCCTCACATGTACGATGCTTTAAAATTTCACTTGCCTTCAGCCCACATTGTTTCGCCGTCAACGCTCACGGCCACCACAACACCAGGGACACCGAGCTCGTCCTGGGAACCAAAACCGAGTTAGAGTAAAAGAACTTGAAAGAAAATTAAAAAAAAAAAATACCTTTTTTCTCGCGAGCAGATCGCGAGAGTACGTTATCGCATCTTGGAGCAGTTGTTGTTTCGACGCGTCAGCTGATTTACGTGCAGGCAGTGGTAGGACAACCGGGGCCGCAAGGCTGTTGGTGGATTCGGCACAAAGGGCTTGCTCCTTGTTTCGAGTCCACAACAGATGGGCACCTATTCCTACGGTTAGACTGCCCAGGCCAAGAGCGATAGCCTTGGCATTTAGGAACTTGCGATCTTGGCCTTTCCTAGTGTGCAGCAAGCGCTGGAAAACTGCACTCGGACCACGAACACGAGTAACAAAAGCGAGACGGGAACTGACTACGTGTGCCATTTGTGCTTGTATCGGACTAAAACCAAAATAGCATGAGAATCGTAGTACCATAGGAGTACGATGTACGACTACACATAAAGAAGAGTAAAAAGAACGCCCACAACCACTTCACCACTTCAGTAAGTTCAAAACACTATATGGATTGGATTGGATTCGATCCGTAGACAATTATGTGTATGGTTTTCTTCATATTTTGCAGTACTTGCCATTTTGATCTTGGTGATATTAATTATGGCTTGCGTTAACGATGCTGACGAGAAAAAGAAACAAGACGACTTTGAATACAAACCGGAGGATTATCCAGCGTTTTATGACTACCCATTTGGCTCGAAAGCATGTGCTGTCGAGGGCGATTCTGTGAGTCTTGGGCGAAACTTTTCCGAAACAGTTACACCAAGAGTAGCTTATTTATGGCATTTCTCATTAAACCGATTAAACTAACTTACTGCTCTATCTTTTTTACAGTGCGGAGAGCGTAGCCTCGTATGCTGCCCATATTTGTTCTGCGCAAAACTAACCGATGAGACAGGAGCTGAAGCTCGAACTGGAAAGTGCACTTTTAAGCAAGATGTCAAATAAATTTATTATTAATATTACTTTTTTAATCTTTGTTTTTGGTATGCTGCTCCGCTTAGTTTGTGTGGTTTTGGGGGGTTTTGTTTCAATACATTGCATTTGAGGTTCTCAAACAAAGTTCTCAAATCAAATTCAAGTCAATCCGCGTCGAAGAGGCGAAGGCGAAGCCGGAGACGAGCCAGGAGCCGGAGCCGGGATAAAGCGAACGAGCAGGCCCACAGCTTGCAACGGAGGGCAAGCGGAGGAGCTGTGCGGAGGAGGAGCAAAAGAGCAACGCCAGCAACGCACGCAAAGCCGGTCTCGGTTAGGAGCTGTGGTCGCCGTGGTCAGTCAGTCGGTACGGTGTGCTCAAGAGCAAGTGCGACGTTCACGGAAATTACTGAACAGCGAAACTCGTAGCAAACTTGCGAGGTCATTTCGTCAGCGTTGTGATGCCAGTATTTCCCTCCATACTGTCGTCGAAGTGTATGAAATGCTTACCTCTCTTCATCCGAGGGACTGTCGTCAAGGGATTCGGCCGCGGGAGCAAGCAGCTAGGAATCCCCACAGGTAAGCGGCGCTCTCACTCGCTTACTTCTTCATCTGAAGTATAAGGCTGTATTCCCGTCGCTGCGTTTAGTGCAGCAGCCAAGTAGCTTGCCAAGTGAACACAGTAGTATGTGAAATGGGGGCACCAATGCCACCCCGTCGCCGCTTTGCCCACGGCGGTCCGGAGCGACCTTTTCGGGTGGTGGTTGTAGAACACACGCTTTGAGGGCTGCCTAAACTCTTTGAACATTGCACGCGCGTCGATGAATCTGACGTCCCGAACATACATTACGCAAGCTCTTTTGCGTCACACCGGCGGAGGTGACGTTCGGGGAGTTCCATTTCTTTTCCTTGTTATGACGGACACTGCACTTTATGAACTAAAGTCAGCTCCGTTTCCACATAATCTTTAGAGAAGCGCATCTGATACGGGGTAAAAACGACGCGTACTGTAAATCGACTGGTGTAGGGTCGTGCATACCTCTTGCGTTTCGAGATAAAACTTGTCAAACCCAGCACTCAAATCGAATGGAGTAGTGCCGGTGTTGCTCATTACGCGAGCACAGGGTACACAAAACGAAGAAAGAAAACGATCTTGTCGGTTAGAGGAACAGCCGCGCGGCTGCGCATGGTTCTCAAGGTGTTGGTTTCAAGGTTCGCCGGAATGGGGACGGGAAGGAAGGTGTCTCGTCTTTGTGAGAATGGAAGGGTGAAGAGACCCTGTCAACAAGGCTGATTGTGTAAAGATGTGCTCTTAATTTGACCGATATATGTACTGGTAGTTTTGAGCCTGCTTGTGCTCAACGTATCGCCTCAAAATCGAGATGCAACAACTCGCAGCGGCCGGTACAGGTTTCAGCAAAACATCTTCCTTTTCTTTTCGTTTTCTCTTTCTCGTGCCCTTTGTCTTTCTCACACAAGGGAAAAGAGCATGCATACAAAAGACACTTGAAACGCCCACCAGCCGTAATCTGAGCAGTAATTAGTGGTTCGGATCAGAGTGTGCAGGTTCCTTCTGGACTTCCTTAACAGGCTAGGCTAAAGAGCTTCTGTGTTAAAGAACTTGTATCTTAGAAACGAGGCATGAGTGAAACCATCGTTAATTTCTTTAAAACGGCAGGATAAATTTTCCCAACTACTTACCATCAGATCGAAGGTCAACCGATTTGGCAGGCCAATAAAAACTTGAGAATGACCCCAGAAGTTTTAGATGCGTAAATTCTGTCTAATAAACTCGCAGTTGTGTTTTGGACTTGTTTTATTTTATTTATCTCTACTCGGAAGATTCCGGGGAACATCAGTTTGGCCAAAGGCTCGTATAGCAGTAGGCGTGAAATGCCCAGAGTTCAATGGTGACATTGAACAAATACATGGAGCGGGCACTATGTGAATGCCCCTTGGTCTTGGCTGGCCCAGACTGCAATGTGCCAGACCGGTCAATACAGTGCGATATCCGGCTAACCCGAGCTTAGGGGGTTAATGTTAATAAATGGGCAACTTTGCTGGCAGTTGTAGGGAGAGTGGGTTCCATTTGACAGTCCACACGAGGTCTACAGTTTTCATTCCCCAGGAACGGGCAATGGGAGTGTCCCTGCCTGCTCGTAATTGCATAGGCAGCCCCACATTGAATAGTTTCAGGTATCCAAGGTTCTTCCAACATGAAACCGGATACTTTTTTTTTTACCCCGGTCATTCTCAAGCTTTGATTATTGTCCATTAGCTATAGTCCGTGAAAGGCTAAAAGTAAAGTGGAAGCTCTTCCCACCTCTTTCCTCTTCATCAGAGCAAACGCTGGAAAAAAACAAAGTGACCTCCTCTCCAGCGTTCGCTCTGCTCAAGGGAAAAAGGTGGGTAGAGCTACTTTACCCTTAGCCTGTTGCCGACCGCAGTTCTTTTCTGCCACCATATTAACTTCACAAATTTCGGTGCGGCACAGGTCGGTGTTTACATTGACCGGGCCCTAAAAAGGGTTGGGGTAGGGTGAGGTTTCCTCGGCTTGTGTTTATGTTGCCCAAGAACTGTAGGTGCGTCGGTTTTCTTGCACTAGGATATGCTGGCACAGAAAGTGTATACCTAGTGTAGAGCTGTGTTCCTCCGAGATATGTGTCTATGGCACAATATTGTTGTCATAATAGTAGTAATGGACCTTTTTCCAGTAAGCTTCTGCGCATGCGTACACTCCAGCTGTCGCCATTTTCGCAGGACACCGGGACGCGGTGCCCTGCGAAAATGGCGACAGCAACATTGTCAGCGTCTTTCTTCGCACGTATTTAGTCTTTTTTGACGCTTTGTTATTTTAGTATTGGTAGCATGATGTATAAAAAGCACTGAAAACCGGTACAACGGCACAATGCCAATGTGTTTTGACGGGCGGAGGCATGTCGGGCTGCTCTTCGATTGTAGTTCGCAGACAGCTCCCCAGACGGCGCTCGTTACTCCAAAAAGGTCCATTGTTGTTTTTTATTCTCTTGATCAGTCAGGGTATTTTGTAAAACAGCAAGAAAAACTTGGTAACACTTGAAGTTTTGCTTGAGACAGTCTATGAGGCTGGCTATAGTGGGGTTATCAAGGTTTATAGTTGGATTGCGGTCACTTTTATGTCTGGAAATCTAGAAGCTATTGCTATAACATACATAACTATAGCAGTTTTGACTGGAATGTTCTCCCAATTCGGGACAAAAATCAGTGGATTTCGGGAAGTAATTTAGGTCAAGTTCAATTATCCCAAAGCAGTGATGTGATTGCTGCGCCAAAGTGCGTCAAGTGGGTAACCCTGCTACATTTTGCCAGAATATAATGGGTAATCTGCGCCAAGCGTGCGCCAAAGAAACAATTTCGGTCACCTTTCGAAATTGAAACTAAACTGAGTACCGTAATTGAGCACTCGTGTGTTACGTGGCACAAGCGGCCACCCGACAAAAAGTACCCTGCATCAATCGTCCATCCGGTCTTGCATGGTTTTCCCACCGTCTCTTCTCACATATTTTAATGCGAAAGCATAAACTGTCTCATGGAGCGAGCCAACGTCGTCAGTTTGAAGCGCGCAAACGGCACCTTAAATCCTTTCTCCAAGTGTAGCCAGTTCCCAGCTATGAAACCACGCGAAAAGCCTAGACACGGCACCTAGTTTCCCCCATCCCAAAGGAGCGAAGTAAAGCTGATGAACTTTCGGCTTCAGTCCCATTGGCTGGCGCGCGTCGACGAGGCTCCCATTGGCCGCTGCGCGTCAATTTAAACAATCTCTCACCTGATGGCGCTACGCGTCCGTGAGGCAGCGGCTCCACCGTTTCATGCCCAAGGTCAGCGCGCCGTACGCCGCAGACGAAAGAAGGGAGCGAAGAGCGGCGTGCGTGCTTTCGCGTTCACAACTCTTAAGAAGTGCTTAGGTGTACTTCAAGCCTTATTAAAAAAAGTAAAGCTATACGCCCTACGTCGTGCACCTCGTCCGGAAATTGCTATACGCCCTAACGTCGTGCACCTCGTCCGGAAATTGCTATACGCACTATGCGAAACTCCTATAAAACGAATGGTTACCGAAGCGGTGGCGCAGCTTAGTGGTAACGTGTCTGCTTCGTAAGCAGCGGTATCTGGTTTGATCAAGCTCTATCCCCAATGTGGGCTTCCTTTTTTTTAAATGGTACGGGACTCCCTTTCCGGCGGTGCAATCGGGGACAGCGGTGCTCTGGTTGCCGGCTGGACGCTGCGAAGCGGTGTGTATGGGGGGGGCAAGTGGGTTGATAGTTTTGTAATTAGCAGCCGCACACTGCCGCCGCGAAGCGGCGTGAACGCAGGCGGGGAAATAGTTGGGAGGAGCTTCCCCTAAACTCTTAATTTGTCACCAACTATATAGTGTCTTGCGCTTTTGACAGTGCTTGATTGGTCCTATTAGCTAGTAGCATCGGCTACATCTGGACTTAAATAGAGGAAAAGGAAAATCGTACAAACATGTATTTCACAGCGTCTCTACTCACTTTCTTTTATCTTAGGCTAGAGCACAGTTGAAGTAAAAGCACAAGTCGCGGAACAATCGCTGCGCTTAACCAGTTTAGTTTTAGCCGACAAAGGAGCACATACAGAAAGATGACGAATGCCACGATATGGTGCTTTTGACGCTGTTTGATTGCTCCCATTGGCTCGTAGCGTCGGCTGCACTTTGACTTACAATTACATAAAGTATAGAGATTGCTCGTTAACTGCGCCGGCCCCATCATCGCTCGAATTTCTAGACAACATCGGCAATGTCAGGAGCCAAAGGTCGCGAGAAAATTTTGCAAAATAGTGGGATGGCAGCTGCTGAGATAATAGTGAACCAGGGTAATTTACTTCAGACGAGATCTCTCGATTATCGTATCTGCCACGTGCCTCAGTGCCGTCTCTACATCCGCAGTGCACTGTGGCACTTGCACCGCTCGTTTCGACCTTCACCGCCTCGCACCAGCAAGCGCACGTCGAGCTTCACCGCTTTGCACCGGAGTGCTAGGAGCAGTGGATGACATGGGGAAATGCCTGGGTTAGCTCAACTATATTGGAAGTTATGCCGAGCACCATTACAAGCCATTGGTCTTGACTGTAAGCCGACCTCTATCTTTAATACAGTTGTACCAAGAAAGCGGAATGATACACAAACGCAGGTCTATATTCAAATAAATGTTTTTCAAGGTAGTTTCTGTGCAGCAGTCAAGGGCAGCGTATTTTGACTCAACTCTGGTTCCAACACCTCTAGAGTGCAGTGACACTTTTAAAGCACAACTGTACGTTTTCATAATATTTGCTGGTGTTTCTTTTCTATTTATTTTTTTAGATTATGATATTAAAATGAGTTTGGTAGGTTCATAAAACTTGGAGAAACATGTTTATTGACAGACATGCTGTATTGCAGGCTAGATGAACTGCCGAGTGTAAAATGGAGGGGGGAGAGAGGCTTTGTGTCAACTGAATTTTGAGGTGTGGTTTATTTTTAAATTTTTTTTTAATACCCGTTGTAGATGGAGCCTACTTTGACCTTAGCCTTATTTCTAAAAAAAAGGCTTTGTGTTCTTTTTGCATTCTATCTATTTATATTATGAATGATAATAAGTAATATGCTTGAGCATTAAAGAGGGGCCATTTATCATTATGGAAGATGAATACCGATCGATGCGGTCACTTTTTCATTTTTAAGCAATGTGCTAGCAGACATTGGCATCTGCTCCAAAAGCACCAGTAACTGTTCCAAACCAATATTTTGTCTGCTACGAAAGGTCAGACGCCACTTCCATCTCTGTTTCTGTAATTGGGCCTACGATCCTAGCAGATTGAAGCACTTCTTTCTTGCCAATGAATGTTGTATTATGCGCATTAATAAGGCTCACGTGTGGACCAGCCCTCTCTCCTGCTGACCTTTCCACTTTCTCTTCCCCCCCCCCCCCCCCCTGATAAGATGCCTGTAAGACAAGCATTGATAGGGGACCACTTATTATTTGCTATTCAACCACCATCGAATAAAGTTAATTCCATTAGTTTGCTCGAGCCGCCCCGTCTGTCCAGTTCGCTCCACTGAGACACACGAGTTTGTAGTTTGGAACAGATTTTCTGACATCCTTTCTTTTCGTTGTTGAATTTGACGTGTGCATGCAGGGAGATATTTTACGATATATTTCGTGCCCTTTGCAGCCAACTTCTCGCACGACCTGGTCTCCAAATTGCCCGAAGAGCTAGACTGCGGAGTGTACTACGGCTGGGCAGCCATCAACGATGGGCCGGTCAACAAAATGGTCATGAGTGTTGGCTGGAACCCTTACTACAAGAACGAGAAGAAGTCTGTGGTGAGCACAGATCATCTTGGGAGGTGTGCCCGTTCCAAAGATGCTTTGCTGCCAGAGCATCCACCTAGCCTATGCCCCTCTCGCACAATCTTTTGATGCAAATCCACTACTGTCGACCACACATGCCAAAATGAAATTGGGTGGCTGCGTGTGACTATCAAATGTTTACAGGCGCTCTTGTCTATGTCTACGGACATCTTGTCTTTGCAAAAGTGTTGATTTTCGTTGCAGTGTGCTTTTATCACTGCACATCTAATTGGACTGCCCAGAGTCTGTTTCTTGCATGGGGTCATTCGATGGTACGTCTGCCCCACGCAACTGTCTGTGTGGCATCCTGATACAAAAGTATCAGTGATATGGGTGAAAATCTGCTCAAATGTTCCAGCTGATAAGATCTTTGTTGCATATCACCAGAATTCGACGGCCTTCAGTATAAGTAGGCAAACAATAGAATTTACAATGTCTCAGTAGGATGATGGACATTTGGTTAATATATGCCTATTTAAACTGCCAATAGTGCGACCGTAGGAAATAGACAAAAAAATAACTAAGCAGTAGTTTCATTATTTTCTAGCTTGCCTGTGTTCTCTCGCTTAGCTAAGCAGACTGTAGTCACCCTTGAAATTTGTAAGAAGTGCTGAAAAAAGATGGGGACAGAGGCAAGTTATATGATACAAGGCACCTTGTGTAGCTTGTCTCTGTTTTCCTGTCTTATATCGGAGCTTTTTCCAAAATTAAGGGTTAACCAACTGGTCTAATGAACCACTTTGCGGTAGTAAACCCTCATTTTCTCTCCTCAGGAGACACACATCATGGCCCGGTTTCCTGAGGATTTCTACGGGGCCATGCTGCGGATTGTCGTGCTAGGCTACCTCCGTCCAGAGAAGAATTTCAGCTCTATTGGTGAGCTCTTGGTTCTTATTCATTCGGCGCCGAAAAAGCTGGTCCATCCCATAGAGAATGTTCTTTGTGTACTCCGAAAACTACTTTTTTACAACATTATAGGCCTTGACAAGCGAATAAAGCGTAAAGATGTCCTCCGGAGACACCCTAAGACACAGCAGTTGCCCACGAGCCTTTATGTGCGCTTCCATTTTCTACTTCTGAATACTTGAAATGCGGCGTTTCAATAAAAAAACCTGCAAAGAGCATTGCATAGCTGCCAGCCACTTAGTATGTAGCATGTTGTTTGTGGCAAAATTAGATTAATTGGCAAGATTCCGGGCTTCTGTGGCTGATTGTGTGATGTCCACTAATACAGGTGTACAGTTTTGTTCTCATACTCTAGCTTTTACATAAAAGATAAAAAAATCCATTAATTGTTAAAAAGCTTCGATTTCTAGCTGAAGAAGATGCATATTTGCTTGGTGAAGGTAAATTTACTTGGTATAAGCAGGGCGATAGAGAGAAACACAGATACACTTCTGTTTGAGACATTTCTCTATTCTGTTGATCTCGCTGTAGGTTATGTGTGCGAAGGAGAAAAGGGCAAGTTAAAGGGTCTTTCAGTATTTGAGATCCTTCGTGCTGTCCGCAAATGAACTTAAGAGGTGACATCAAATAGGTCAAATTTGTCCTGCAGATGTTTATATGCAGGGAAGTCAGTTTGTATTCAAATAGTGTTTCACATTTATGCTGCAACTGGAGTCCAGTTCGGTATGACTGCTACGTAATGCGAAATGCTTGTATGCTGTAATGGTGCAAGAGCTGATATAGTGGCACTGATGATGTCTCAAACCGTAGCTTTCAGGAGCAGTGCACATATCTTGAGGTTAGAATACCAGCACTGTTTTCAGTGTTGTGGCATTCATAAGTCTGAGCAAATAGTACCAGCCTTTTTTTTTTAGTGGTTTTCGAAAGTCATCTGGGCGAGCTATTTTTTTCTGTTATGCCCCGAGCACATGAGCGACGAAAACTTGCACAGTGGTTTCTATAGCAACCGTCGTGGATGCTGTGATATGGCAGCACGGCATAGGTCCACGTCACGGCGTCCGTGACGGTTGTTATGGTAACCGTCGCACGATACCCTTTTTTGTCAATCGTGTATTTGGGGCTTTAATGTTTTTCCCAAAAAGTGGGAGGATTCACTACCAGTGGAAAATGCATGTTGAAACAAACCATACTGGCAGACATATCTTGCTCCCTGGGAAAGGCCTGTCAACAGAAAAGGCACAGGTATTATTACCTTTGTGCGATTCAAAAAGCATATGTGACTTGTCTGCTTTCCGCTGCATATGACTGTGCCAGAAGGCCACACGGATAGGTAATGGTGGAGCAATCCCATTTGTTAGCTTTGCAAACAATGGAGGTTGTGCAGGAATCCTCTCTCTTTTTGCAGATAGATGTAGTCCCATTGTTACCACCTGGGCAGTCCCTCAGTTAAATAAACTCTACTTTCATAGTCAAGGAATGGAAGGCACCAGTAAAGATTCATTGTGTGACCGTCGCAACATAAAGACAGGTTCAAACGGTTGTTTTTAATTTTTTCTTTATGTTTACGACTTTCTTGGCAAAAAATATTTATTCATACCTTTGGTATGAACGTCTAGACAGCGGAAATTTGTTAGTCTGCCAAAAACAAAAAGGCGTCTCTTGTCTTTGCTGTTGAGAGATAATGTGAACAGTGCCTGTACCACTGATAACTTGTGATAAAATGATTCGTGTAGTGGCGTGTGCACAAATGCAGACCATCACAATTCTGGTTCACATTGAAACTGGCAAGACTGGGATAAAACTTGCAACGTCCGAAAAGAAGCACGAAAAGTAAGCACCACCATATAAACAAAAAAAAAAAAAGAAGACAGCAGTTAGCAGAAGGTCTGGTTATGACAGAACTCATTTGTGCTGCTGATGCTAAGCCTTTTTCCTTCTTTTCTTGCATGTCTGTTGCAAACAGAGGAACTTGTGACCGCCATTGAAACCGACATCCGAGATGCAGACCGAAACCTTGACAGGGAAGAGATGCTGCGCTACAAGACCAACGACTTCTTCACCGCCAAGCTGGTCGACGAGGCCGACGCCGTAATCCGTGCAGTATGACACTAGGCTGCATAGAGAAGGCACTTTTACACAAAGCAGATTCAGTCACTTAAGTTATTTTTCCACACCCTCACACTTCGCCACTTTGGAAACATTCCTTCAATGTTTAGGAAGTGGTCCAAATGCCTTCCCGACTGACTGGGACAGTTTAGGTTTCCTAGCAGCCTGCCATTAAGATATGTGTCAGTGTAACGGTTCTGCCCTGTCCACACATACGAAAAGTGTGGAGGAAGACTGCACTGGTTAGGGAAAATGCACCGTCGCTTTCCACTGGAACATGTCCACCGTGTTTTAGTGGCACTTGGTGTCGCACTGAATCTGGTCGCAAGGTCCTGTACTTTGTTTGACCGCAAGTATGTGCAAAGCCACAACGGCGAGCCACGCACTTCAAGCTTGCCTGCTGTTTGCACTCACTTACGGTGAAACAAAGTAGACTACAGTCGGCATTTGTTCGTGCCACTCGGGATTTGTGTGAAGAAACTTTAGGACTGCGAGATTTCCTCCAAATCGAAGTGTGCCTCAGTCAGCCAGGTGCTTTGAAGATTGTTTGGTCCGTCAGACTCGTGTGTTTGAAAGGCAGCTGTGATATGGGAGTAGTTCTCTGCCTGTGCATTATAGTAGTGTCCATTTAAAATAAAATAGCCTTGCCATTTTGCACCTCAAATGCCTGTATTAGCATGGCAAGTTTCCCACAACTTGGCTTTCCTGTAAAAAAAAAAAGGGTATTGGTAAGTTTGTGACAGTCGTACAGGTGCTTCAGGCACTCGCAAAAATAAGATCACTCAAATAGCGAAGGTATGAATAGAAAAACATTTGCTGCTGTATTGGTTCTCCTTTTTATCAATATTAGTATAGTAAAATAAAGCGGCGAGCATTTAGCCCAGGTACATAAATTACATATGTAATAATCATTTGCTTTATGAAATTTCTAATAGAGGGGTTCTACTGCACCAACATTTTGTTGTATGAGTACTTATCCTCAATGCACCTGCATGTCTTGGCTTGTCTGCCATGAGGCTGTGCGCTATGCTTTGGCTACTGTTTCAGGAGTTGCAGCTGTTTCGTCAACTCTAGACAATAACAGTAGACGAGCATTACGAAATCTTTCTAGGGAGGCTGCAAAGTAGGACGCTGCGAGACGTATCGCTTGCACAACACTACGATACCACGGCAGGCTTTTTGATTCACGAGGGAGGGATTCTTCAAACTATGCAGGCGAACCTGCAGATGAATCGCTAGTGCATCATGGAGGAATGTCATGTCATTAATATGGGCCCAGTGATTCGTATATTTATCTAGTGTTACACAAAGCACTTGTATCGTTTTTATCGCCCGGTTGTAGAGCATGTCTTTTTATTTTCTGGCATTTATTGCACATTTGTTCCTTTGGTTTGTGAAGTCTCGTTGTAGGTACTGTTTTTATGAATTTGCATTTAGGAAGATACCGAGATCTGATCCAGTCGCATACCAGTTACGTTTTTAATGGGATTGCACGGGTTTTTAATTGTATTGCAAAATAAAGCAAATTGTGGCATTCTCTGTCTGTTTCCAAACCTCGATAGAGCTTGACCACATATATGCCCCACTCACACCTCAGCCGACAGCGTGGCGGAAGCTGCGTGCTCGTTGGACCAGACTTTTGTTTATCTTTCGCCTTGTGATCGTGCTCCCGCCCCTACCCATGCGCAGGACCAAGTCAGCTGATGAAAGGGAGGCAGGTGATCGGTCTGACAAGCACGCTAGCTCCCTCTGCGCCGTCGGTTTAGGGGTGAACAAAATATGCGCGAGCCTTTGCAGGTTTCAGAGGGGTCTCTGAACAATCCTGCAAATAACTAAACTTGCATTGTCCTGATCCTCAAGCAATCTCGTAAATGAAACAACTTGCATTGTCTCGGTCCTCCACCTGTGGACTGTGGAGAAGCTTGGAGTTGTACACAAGTGGTCATGAAAGCAAGCTACGACTACACTGCCCCGCAGGTTGCGTGCTGGGTCATTGAAGATGTAATACCAGTGGACGAAAAACGAGGTTGGATTTTTCATCTCGCCTGCTGGATACCAGCATGGGACAGATTTTATGCAGAGTGACAAGTCGGTGCTCTCGCCGATGATTGCGAGCCCAAGCTGAATGCTGACGCACCTCTCGTGTCCAATCCGTAGGTGACAAAGAAAATCCAGCACTACGGCCTTGTTATGTAGGTGGTGTTGGCAACAGCATGGTTGAATAATTCTTTGCTCCTCGTGCAAGGAACTTGGGTAACTCGCTTACATACATGGATTGTGCAGTGCCCCCTTCAGTAGTTCATGAAGTGCAGCTATGATAAGCTGAAAGTAGTGCTGAACCCCAGGTTTGCTTTCATAGAGGATAAAAAAAATGCAGGACAGTTCCACATGGGGGGGGGGGGGGGGGGGGGTAGAGAATGAGGTGTGACGAACAAGTTTTGCCTCCTAGGCTGTAACGTTTTTATTCAGTGATAGAATTGAAAGATGTTAGATTCAAATGAAAGTTTGAAATCTCCTCTTTCACAGGAGCACAAAACTTTCAACAGAGCCCCTCCGGCAACAATGCTATTTCACCATTGGTGCGCCGATGGTCGAGGGCGGCTGTTGACGAGACCAATGCCGCACTAGAGGACTTGCATTTTCAAGATGTTTTGCTTCATTTACCTTACAGCCCGGATTTCGTGCCATCGGACATTTGGCTGTTGTTCTCCAAGATAGAGCAACATCTGAAGGGTAGAAGGTTTGCGTCTGACGACGAGGTTGCCGATGCAGTGCGCCGTGAGTGTCGTCAACAGGTGCCCTCAATCATCATAGACTGCGTGCGGAGAGTAATACACTAGTAGCGGAAGTGCATCTCTGCCGGTGGGGACTATATTTAAGTTTTGTGCTCCTGGGAAAGAGATTCCAAACTTTCATTTGAATGTAACATACTTCAATTTCATCATCGAATAAAAAAGATGCAGCCTAGGAGGCAAAACTAATTGATCGCCCGTCGTACATAAGTAGCCCCATAAATAGTACTACCGTAAAATCCTGAGAGATGCCCCACCCCCGAAAGATAGCCCGCCCCTATTTTTGGCTTGATTTGCTATATTTTTTTCAACACTGAAAGATGGTCCACTCCTAGGAATAGTAAAGTTGGGATCAATGATGGCCTTGGCGTAAATGTAGCCAGTTCATTGTGGTGGGATATAAGCGAACGTTGCCGACTCTGAAGTAGTCTTCTTTGCTTCGTTGCCCCTTGCCACCATAACAAGCTTGGAAGGGACACAACCTAAAAACAGCAATTTTTTAAAACTTTTTTTGATTGTACACCGAAAGTTGGCCCACTCCATATTTTCAACCGATTTTCTCTTGATGTTAGGTGGGCTATCTCTCGGGATTTTACAGTAGTGTAGACTAAGCTCAAATAAAAACGGAAGAAACCTGTATTCCAGTAGTACACCTCTCTAGTGCTTCTTTGTTTTGAATTGGAGCAACTCGCTGCTCCGGTGGAATCGAATGACGCTTCAAGAACAAGCTACCAGCAGGTGGCGGTACATCTTGCAAAAACTTGGGTAAGGGACGCAAATGGTCCGTGCAAGTGAACGCCAGACGTCGGAACGCCTTAAACATTCTTCCATTTCTTTTCCTGTTCTCAGCTCTTTTGTTTTATCGCTCCCCTCCCTGCTAGGCTGTGTCGCACATTCACTGAAGAGGGTTCATCTGCCTGGCCTTTCCTATTTGTCCAGTCATGGACAATGCAAGCTGAAACGACTAAGCAGCGACCAAACCATACAGTTGACGCCGCCTTGATGCAAGAAGTTGAACTAGCAATGAAAATTAGCATGTGGACGCGAGTGCCATGGCCACTGCTATGTATGTGACTTGGCCTGCTCCTTTTCCGCATTTAGGAGCACTTCGATCTGACTTGCTTCGACTCTGCTACTGCTTACCTATGCTTGTCGTTGCCTTGGTTGCATGGTCTCTGTGCAAGGCGAATAATTTTTTCGATGTGTGAACAGGCAAAAGGGACAAGTAGAAACCAACTCGTGCGCAGCAATGGCGCACAATTCTGAACCATGATCAGGCAGAGTTGGATAGCATGCCACTGTAATCTTGTCCGCATGCCGTTGCTAGTTCAACTTCTCGTGTTGGGGCAGTGCCACCGGTATTTTTTGTAGCGTGAGCTACACTGGCCGAGGTTGAGCAGTTTCGCGTGGTCAAAGAGCCATGCTGCGCAAGCGCGAGGAGCAGCGACGTCGCACGGCGCACAGCTCGCGCACCGGAGCCGCCACTGCCGCGCGTTCTGCCGCCACCGCGCGCGCCTCGCCGGTCTGCGCACTCCAGAGGAGTGACGTCATAGACGCACTGGCGCCGCCGCGTGCCCAGCTGTGCGCCTCCGTTGCGCAGTACCATACTACAAAATCTTGAAGCAAAAAAAGCCAAGATATCTGCAATGAGTTTACCCTATACGAGGTTCCGACATGACGGCAGTAAATATGATTTCACGAACACAGACTGCTGCTCAGTGGCGTCACGAGGGTCAGCGGCACCCGGGGCGGTAGCCCGCTGCGACACCCCCCCCCCCCCCCCCCCCCCCGCTCTCGCGTGGCCCGCTGCGACCCCCCCGCTCTCGCGTGGCCCGCCGCGACGACACCCCCCCCCCCCCCCCTTGTGACACCACTGCTGCTGCTGCATGTAGCACAACACAATAAAAGTTTTTCTAGGCTTTACAGATTGCTCTCAGAAAAGCCGTGAAAGCTGTAATATACAGGGCTAATTGTCGCAATAAGTCGGAAAATTAACTATGTGAATTAAGTTTTTAATTGGGGAAAATGAACAGTTTAAAAAAACTTGGTAAGCATCATTGAAAAACACTGAGTGTCATTGAAAAGCAGCTTTGCAACAGGTGCAAGGCTGGCACTGCAAAAACAGTCATTCGCGTTTTTGCATCGCCAGCCTTATGCCTCTTGCATGAGCAGTCCCTTTCAGCGCACCACCGTTTTTCCGGTACAACAACAAACTTTCCGGGGGCTTTTTCCCAGTTTGCTCCTCACCCCCTCCTCCTCCTCTCCTTCCTTCTTTCCTCCTCTCCTTCCTTTTTTCCTCCTCCTCCTCGAGCGGAGTGCGACGCCAGAATCTGTACCGTTTTTCCCATGCACTTCCTAAAATTTCCCGATTTATTGACTTTCAATGATGCTCACCAAGTTTCTAATTGGAATCATATTTATTTTCCTTAAAGGGGCACTGACAACCCAAAGTTCGTATTTCTTTTTATTGCCTAAAACGATGGAACTTGTAGTCATAGACACGCAAAAAAAACCGCATCGCGAAAAAAAAATTTTTCGCGCGCGCGCGTGCCTTTTTAGTTTTGGCGTTTAAATCTCCCGCCGCCACCTCCTTGCTTCTTTTGATCGGTGACGTCAAAAATCAGGAAATTTAGAAGCTTTGTAGGTGACATTTCTATAACATTTAATAACGGCAATCGTAAAACATGTTTTTTAACGCAATTGCGAACGCACTACGGCCCCTCTTTTTGAAATACCAGAAATCAGAGTTCGGTGTGATGTTGCTTCCTAGATTTGTACCCTCCCTCGGAAAACTTGGCGGCGATTGTTGGCGAGCTTGGCGAGTCGGAGAAAAACCGGTTTTTTCCCGCCGGCGCCCTTGTATCCCTCACCTCCTCCTCGCTTGGGGTTGCTGTGGCAACAGCGGAGGTCCGAACGAAAGTCGAGTCGCAGGAGACCGCAAAATTTGACTCACTGCACTGGCGCGGATCGCGCGGGAACTTCAAATTCGGCATTTGGAAATTGTTTTTTTAATTCACAAATACTGAATTTTAAAGTTTCAGATTTTGAGGGTAATGTCCCGGCATCGTTTTCGATCGTTTCTGATAATTAAAAAAAATATGATTTTGGTGTGTCAGTGCCCCTTTAAGTAAAAAGGTTAATGAATATATTTAAGTTAATTATGAGACTTATCGTGACGGTTAGCCCTGTATATTATGTCGCCCCAGCTGCATAACTCGCCTGCGCAGAACGCATTAATGTAGCTTTTACGTTTTTCTTAAAACCAGTCTGTAAAGCCTAAAAAAAATACACTCTGTACACTGTTCACACGAGGACTTTGCAGACCTCCAACAACACCTTTTCCATCAACGTAGACATATCTCGTATTGCCAACCGCTTTATTAATGAGTAAAACTATGAGAAGGACTGCCCGGAGTATCAGCCCTCAAGACCCTGCTGTGTCGACCACCTTGTCGGGTGCGAGTTCTCGGAGCAGGTCTCTCTGGTCTGGAAGCAGGGCCTCGACGGGAAGCTTGTCATAGGGCACCTCCGACACGACCTCGTCCAACAGCTTCCTGCTGACGTGCTGGATGCGGAAGAGCACAGGAACCCGGTCTGCCTTGTTGATCTGCAGCGCACACGAAACAAACCACTGGTTTTGTGTTGGAGGCCACTGGCCACGATTGCTTAATGCATGTTCATGCCGGGTTTTCCAGAGTGCCCTTAGGGAAGAGGTACACAAACCTTTTAGGCACGCAGTCTCTAAAAAACTTGAACACCATCCGACCGACCCCGACCCGACCCAGACACTCCCCCCCCCCCCCCCCCCCTTCCTTCCTTTTATTGTGCTTTGCATTGACTTGGCTTTCTGAGGAACCCACGACCCACAGACATCTTCCCGCAATTCCCCCTTTGCACATCTCTGCTCTAGAGTCTAAGGTTACCCAAGAACTGAAACTTCCTATTGTCCCTACGCAAAATAAGCAGCGACCTCTACCTGACATGCTAAAATTTTAGCATGTCTGAGACGTGCATTGAAGGAGGAATGAGCTAGACATACCCTAGTGTGTGTATTGTTATCAACAAAGTCTCTAGGCCTCTGTACCGGTTAAATGTAATAATGCAAACAGTGGCTGGGTTCCTCTGGTGTCATTTGATGCAGATAAGCATTCCCCGAGGTCGAAACATTTAAGAACCCCTGGCTTAGGGCCACCAAATAAGGTACGCTTTAAAGTAATAACACTCCAGACATACTGGTGTGTAGAATCAATGTGTCACCAGTTTTTTCAGATGTGCCTGATGGAAGACGCAAAACGTGTTTTCCATTGTCCTGTTTGCTAAAACAGTTCAGAACAGAGCAAAATGATATTGCAAAGATCTTCTAACACCGTGCACCCACGAGCCGCTGCCATGCAAACAAATGTCGTGTGACGCAAACGGACGAATTACCGTCTTGGTGGCATCGGACGATGTGGGGAAAAAAGTGCCAATGCTCTGGGCATAGCTTTATAGTGACTCTAGGATCGCTCAGCTTGTGTCCCGTACCGCGGGCACTGAGAAATGCCAAAGTGTCAAACAACATTTGCCTCCTTGCGGTGTAAATGGAGAGCCTATCAATGTGATCAAATCAGACTAACCAAATGACAAAGCCCAGATGAGAATTCAACTACAAAATGCCACTTGTAGCGGACACCATGTTGTTCCGAATGCACCGATGCAAGAGAAAAAACATTATTGAGACAAAGCATTTGTCAAAACAGAAAGGTGAAATCTGAGAGTATGTTTAAAAGTTAGAACCAACCAGAATAGTACACTGGAAGTGCTAATGTGCCAGCAATGTATGATAACTTCATAAGCAATCGTAGCTGTGGCTACAAGAAAATGTCTGAGAGCTTGTAGCATTAACTGCAATGTACAGTCAGCACGGAATGAAACTCGAACGCCGGAATGCATGGCCATCGACACAGGCTGCTCCACCTGGAGGGCCCCTGAGAACTAATGAAAATGCCCCGGGGTGCGAGGGTGCGGGTCCTACTAAGATGTGCTCGACCCTCACGCGGCGCGTCTGGGACTTCCACGTTTTGCCGGTGGCATGCTGTAAGCGCCGTCACTCGGGGTGCTTTTGTGTCGCCGCACTGTCGCCCGGTCGACACCTGCGGCTTGCATTCGGCGCGATAAGGTCGATGCTAAAAGCAACAGTAAGCTGCTTGCGCGCGCGCCAGCGGGTCACGCCTATGGTGTCTTCTCCTCCTGGCATGCGCTTAAAGCACGCCACCGGCAAAACGCGGAAGTCCCAGACGCGCCGCGCGAGGGTCAAGCACATCTTAGTAGGATGTGCACTTTCGCACCCCGGCGCATTTTCATTAGTTCTCAGGGGCCCACGCGTTCCAACGTTCGGGTTTCATTCCGTGCTGACTGTACACAATATGCGAAGTAGGCCTTCAGATAATACTCAACATGACTATAGTTTGTTGCATCATAAGAGCTGCAGAAGAGTTTCTGCCTAGAGGAACCAATGCCCCCCTCGATGCCCTAAGCACAAAGGTGCATAGGTCAGCAGACAAAACATTAATTTTGTGGGCACCAATCTTAAACAAAAGGGCGATGGCAAATGCTACTTCCTTTCAGCGATGTCGGAGAAATGGTACCGAGGGGCGCAGTGACGTCGTTTCTTTCTGGGGATTTGAGGCCAAAGCTTCTGCAGTTCTTAGGCTATAGCAAAGCTATGTGGAGAATTTTCTACCCAAAGTCTGCACACATTTCTCGATGCAAACATGAATAGTATATTATTGTGTGGTAGAAATTAACTGACCAGAATGGTGGCAGCGAACACCTTGTTCTCTTTGCCAACATCCGGACCGGAGATGGGGGTCTCGGGGAGCTCAATGGAGTCTTCGGGCACCACAACTCCCTGGAACGAATGGAAATTGCAGTGCTGTTTTATCTTTCTGACTGGAGTGTCGGTGCTACTGGGGTAAACAGCATTCAAAAGTGGGGTCCAAGACCCCTTGGGATACGAACATGCGCACAAATCCTGCAAACCAAACTCAGCAAATTCATTTACAATATATACAATAGAAGAAAAATGCACTGAAAATACACATTCAAGTGTTGCATAGCAGAATCAGAATCGTCATTCCTATTTACAATCGAGCTATGGTCTCACAGTTTTTAGCCTAACAACTAAACCCCTAAAACAAAGTATGTTTGAAATCGCCATTCTCCGAGACGAAAGTCGCTTACAAATCTAGGGTCGTTGTTGTGTGACAACTACAAGTGTCTGCTGGCCGTTTTCAGGTAAGATCAAACAACCATGTACGGCAATCATTTTTAATTTTGATGTAAAAAAATATTTTGCTGACTCCATGCCCGGAAAAATAAAACCAATCCTTGCTTTGTAAAAAAATTTTGTCTTTGCGAAAAAAAAATTATAAGCACCCCCAGTCACGTGCGCATTTTGCGTATCGCGCTATGTTGGCATTTTGGGCGGCTTCCCCCAAAACACTGTTCTAGAGTGCTTACACTGTTCTGGCTACGGGTCTAGAAATGTTTACTGTCAAATTAGGCATAGGAAGGATTAACAAAACATATGAATCACAAAGTATTAGTGTCGTTATTTTTAAAAAAAATTAATCACAAATACGGCACATAGCGCAATAATGCTCTGGATTTAAGATGGATTAAAGATTTTTTTTTTCTCTGTACCTATAAAAGCTAAGGTCTACAACATTTGCCAGTGTGTTGCCCTGTATTTAGTTCATCTTTGCATGAAAAATTGTTGTCCTGGTTAGTGGGAGAAATTTCCTAGAATTGCTCAAACAGGGGCACTTGATTAAATATGCATTATTTTGAAAAGTACATTAAAAAGAAAAGGCTATCTTCAATATTCTTCAAACTCTCCGAAATTAATGTTTATAATATGTACTAACAGAATCTGCAAAAACATAGTGCAATATTTGTGTGGCTTTGAAGTTATAAAGCGAGAAATCTGTCCAAATTGACGCTAACCCTACACGCCGACTGTTGGAACAGGCACCGCGAAGTCTGTGACAGGATGGCGCCCCTCGACCGCTCCGGCCCATGCACATTTTTGGGTTGGTTGTACGAAAATATATTAGGAATTTTCACTTCAGAACTACCGTACAACCTCCGTGCTGCCAATTTGTCTTTTCCTGATCATACCGTAGCATTTTTACTAGGGTTGTGCGAATATTCAAAATTTCTAATAGTAGTTTCGAATAATACACTATTCGATATTCGCTCCGAAAAGAACTGCACTATTCGCGTTTTTCGAAGTGTTGATTGCGGCGGGTTACCCCCGTTGAGTGCGCTTCTTATCGAGCACCGGTAATACCCGGTGCTTGGTAAGAATACCCGCGGTTGTTGCTTCTCCGCATTACATCGCAGCTCAGTAAGAAGCGCACTCAACAGAGTAACCCGCCGCGATAAACACTTTAAAAAATATGAATATCGTAACTGCGTGCTTGGAAGAAAACCATACATTCAAAGCGGGATAGTGCACGCATACCGGCAGTATATGAAAATAAATCGAAACTTTGTTAATGTGTATACTAGGGATGCCGCGAACCACCCTAGGTTCGAATTCGAAAGGTTTCAATATTTTTGAACCGAACTGAGGTTCGAATTCGAAAGATTTCGATATTTTCGACCGTACGGAGGCTCGAATTCGAAAAATTCACAACTTTCAAAATCCGTGGAGTTTCAAATTCGCAAAGTTCGAAGCTTTCACAGTTTCTAAAAGTTCGGGTTCGATTATTTCAAATATTTTTTTACTTGAGGTTCGAGAAATTCAAAGATTTCGAACTTTCCTAACTTGAAATTCGAGAGATTCGAATGTTTTGAATTTCATTGGATCTGAAATTAAAAAAATTCGAACGTTTCGAATTCTTATAGACATAAAGTTTGATCAATTTGAAGATTTCGAATTTCTTTCTATATAAAGTTTGAAAAGTTTAAAAGTTTTGATTCTCTTTTAGGGCTAAATTTGAAAAGAAAAAAAAAACTTCAAAGGTTTCGAATTTATTTCAAGTCCTAGAGCGCAAAGTTCGAAGTCCTGTTTTCATGTTCCGCCACAGTTTCAAAGAATGTTTTCACGCCTCACTGGTTTTCACGAAATCAGGTTTAGAAAAGTTCGGGTGTGATATTTAGACTGCGCGAATTTGGTCACAGGCACGTAGCCAGGGGAGGGGGGGCCCATGGGGCCCGGGACCCCCCCCCCCACCGAAATCTTCTATTTTGCTGGGACCTCCTCCCCTCCCCTCCCCTTAATTTATTCCTCAACGTGAAAAGAACAATAGATACATTAATTTGTATTCTGCAGATGGTAATGATATGTACTGTCCGTGGTGTTAATTTAAATGCGATACCTCAAACAATTTAGACGAAAACAATTACCAAGTTTAGGGCATAATTGCCCGTAGATACATGTTTGGATATTTCTTCGAAACTCGTCTTCAACAATAATCATATCTTCAGACGACACTTACCTAGGCTATACATAGATCATTCTTAAAAAGTTTAACATCTCTAACATAAATAGCTTCAACTATAGCGCGCTTCAAAAATGGCACAAACGACAATTGTCAAAAACGCGTCGTCCTTCCTTGCTCCTTCGGGAATCTATTTCTTTAAAACCAAGCATGCCAGATGATTGAAATAGACTGCACTGTCTTTCGCAAGGAATGCAACACCGCATGTAAAAATGCGAAGAAAAAAAATTATGAATGTACACATCGCGACACTGTTAGCGCGAACACGACATCGACGCATTTTCGCAATTTACTTCTAAATAGTATTAGCGAGCACGAAATTTTATCGCTTACATTACAGAACTAAATGAGCTCTTTCCGTAGCAATGATAACTTGGATGACATCCCATGGTTTCAAAGAGAAAAACTGAAAAAAACCGGCGATCGCTTGTTCGCACTAACAGTGTCGCGCTCTGTACCTCACTGCTTGAATCCAAATGAAACCGCCCGCCGGTCTTTCGAAGTTTGACGAACTTCGAACTGTTACCCTAAAAGTTCGAAGTTCGTCAAACATTTTGACTTTTCAGGAATCGAAAGTTCGACAATTTTCGAATTCTTTAGATTAATAAGTTCAAAAGTTCGAAAATTATCGAATTTCTTAGCATAGGAAGTTCGAAAGTTCGAAAAGCTTCTAACTTTTTAGTGCAAGAAATTCGAAAGTTCGAAAATCATCGAATTTCTTAGTCTATCAAGTTCGAAAGTTCGACAAGCATCGAATTTTGCAGCGTAATAAGTTCGAAATTTCGAAAAGCGTCGAACTTCTTAGTTTAACAAGTTTGAAAATTCAACTTCCGTCGAATTTCTCGATAGGGAAAGCTCGAGAATTCGAAATCTTTCGAACCTTTCTGACCGCTTGATTCAATCATCGAACCTTCGGTTCGAAAAAAGGTTTGCGGCATCCCTAGTGTATACCGTAAAATTCCGAGCGAACGCCCACGTTTGAAGGATCGCCCACCCCCCCCTTTTTGTCCAACATCTGTTGGGAACGGTATTCCGATACATCGCCCTCCCCGCGATTCCCGCCGGACGTCAAGCGATGTCCGACGGGAATCGCGTGTCAACGGCACGATCTGCGGTCCCCCATTTTTGTCTGCGATCTGCGCGCGTGAAATGCGTGAAATGCAAATCTGCTGCGTTTGCGATCTGCGCTATCCGTTCCCGAGTTTTTAGCGGATTCCCGTGTTTTTGCCCGCGATATCGATTCCTAGCTGTAACACGCGCGAGTTGTTCCGCGTGTATTATTGCATCGTGAAAAGCGATTCTGCTGCGACCGCGATCTGCTTGATTTGTTTCCGTGACATGCGGGTTTGCAGTGGATTGCCGCGTTTTCGTCCGCGATCTGCGCACGCGATATCGGTTTCCGCGGTATTCGTTCCCGTTAGATGCGAGTTCTCGGCGGGTTTCCGCGGGTCCTTCGCGCTGTCAAACGCGCGAATCTGCTGCGTCTGCAACCTGCGGTATCCTTTCCCGTGACACAGGAGTTCGTAGTGAATTCCGGCGTGTTTATCGCATCGTGAAACGCGAATTCGCCGTGTCCGCGATCTGCAGTATCAATTCCCGCGTCACGCGGTTTGTAGCGGGTGCCCCGGTTCTTATCATTATTTCTGATAAAATTTTGCTGTGGCATCCCCAAAGATAGCCCACCCCATGTTTTTCACCATTTATCTCTTCATTTTGGGTGGGCGTTCGCTCGGAATTTTACGGTACTGTAAAACCTTTCATTTTCGCGGCTTCTATTTTTCGCGAATTGATCACAGAGGACATAGTCGCGGCCACTAAATTTCGCGAATTCCAGAGGCCTGCACTGAAATTCTTAAGGACCGAAATTTTCGAATGCCTTTAAATTTTGCAAATTTTTCAATTCGCGATATTTGCGAAAATTAAGGGCTCGCGATCATTACGGGTTTTACGGTACTTACATTGTAGTAAAAGTTTCAAAATTAAACTGACTGTCTTGCAAGAGTATATGTTGGGCAGAGATGCCTTTACAACCTGCGTTCATCATGCACGATTCATTCTTTTTTTAACTCGAAATTAAAGAAAGAATGTTTATGATTTGTAGATTCACTCAATTGGGTATATAGTTGGCCATTTCTATAGGATTCATTTTATGTCAGACCCGTCGTTTACTTACTATCCCAAGACATCAGACATTCTGAGGTCACAGTTCATAAATATAGATTGATTAAACTCGGCTTATAAATGAACAAGTGGAACAACCTTCACAAGTTTAGCTGGGTTTTCGTCTAAGCATTATACTATGGTAGTGAAAGGCGTGGAAAAACTATTCGATATCCGAATCGAAAATATTCGGCCAAAACCACTATTCGCTTCAAACTCAGAATCCACTATTCGCACAAGACTAATTTTTATGCTTTGTAAAAATAATGAAATTGTCAAGAATGGGTATGTGCACACCCCATTTATGGCAACCGCGTTAGCATCAATTTGGCCAGATTTCTCGCTTCATAAATTCAAAGCTACACAAATATTTCATTATGTCTTTGCAGATTCTGTTAGTACTTATTATAAACATTAAGTTCGGAGAAGTTGAAAAATATTGAAGATGAACTTTTTTTTTTAAAGATAATTTTCAAAATAATGCACATTTAGTCAAATGCCCCCGTTTGAGAAATTCTTGTAAATTTCTCCCACTAACCAGGACAACAATTTTTCATGCAAAGATAAACTAAATACAAGCAACACACTGGCAAATTTTGTAGACCTTAGCTTTTATAGGTACGGAGAAATAAAATCTTCATTCCAGAGCGTTATTGTGCAATGTGCCATATTTGCGATTTTTTTCTCTCAAAATAATGACGCTAATACTCGGTGATCAATATTTTTTGTCAATCCTTCCTATGACTAATTTGTCAGTAAAGACTTCTAGATCCGTAGCCTGAACAGTTTTTTTGGGGAAGCCTCCTGAAATGTCAACATCGTGTGATACGCAAAATGTGCACCTAACTGAATGGTGCTTATAATTTTTTTTTTTTCCCAAAGACAAATTGTTTTTTTTTTGTTTTTTTTTTTACAAAACAAAGGATTGGTTTTTGTTCTTCTTGGCACGGAGCCAGCAAAATATTTTTTTTTTTTTTATCAAAATTAAAAATGGTTGTTGAACATGGTTGTTTGATCTTAACTGAAAATGCCCTCCATTAATTTTGAGCACTTAGCACAGTGCACGCATGTCCTATGGCAATTTCAAGTGTGCCCAGTGGTGTTAGGGGTAAAATCAACTGCAGCCACTATGCTCAAAGAGCTCTCACTCTTGCTTGAGGGTTGATGCAACAAATGTTTTTTCAGTCAGGCAGAAAATTTTTTTTGCATAACTTCTCTTCGCACTTCTATCCACTTGCCCCAAAAAGCGCTTTGTTAGAATCCACGCAACCACCAAAATCGTTTGAGTTTTCTCCTATCCCTGTGGTTACCTCCAAGACAAGGCCAGAGGGTTTCTCGCACCTAAAGAGGCAAACACGGGGCATGGATAGGACACTAGCACTGCATGAGCACTCGGCCGAGATTTGTCTCCTCACTGAGTGAAGACAGGTTTCAGCAAAACGCTGACGCAGTCCTCATGCCCGATTTGTGACCCCCATTCACCTCTTTAGGCTACGTCGAAAATTCAGTACTACGGCCTCGTTATCATAGGAGGTGTTGGGTTACCCGGGAAGAAACCTAGAAAGACGGACAAGGCTATCCAGTTGGAGAGAAGATCAAACTCTTCAGTGAGGGGGTTGAATGAGGGAAGGAACACAATAACTTGTAAAAAAAAAAAAAAAAGCAGGCTGGCGTTTTTGGGAGGGATTAAAGAGCCTCACCGCCTGACGCAGTGCCATGCGAAGGTGCCATGGCTCCACAGTCCAGCCCACCTCCTTGTTCATGGGCAGCTTGACTACTAGTGCCTTCAGCAAACGCATAGTCTGCAACGAGGAGGCATAATGCAGACCCTGAGGAGCTTGCAAACTGCAGCTAGCACTCAGAAATGACTGCTATCAACAATAACAGCAATGCTGGAGACCCTTTACGCAAAACAGAGTCGAGCAAAGTGTCGTTACATGTTTAATAAGGTCCATGCTCGATGGTACCAAGGTTGCTCACCTTTGGAGCAAAGCGGGAACTGTAAACTGGTCCCAGGTCTGTTTTATCCTGAAAATGAGAGCCAGTTTCATGCTTCAGTTTGGGCAAGGTGAGCTGTGTCAATGTGTGCACTGCCAAATGTAGTAAGACATAATTATATATACTTGGATACAACGTACAACTGAAGAAAGTATACCATTCCATTGTTCTTGCGGCTGGGAACTCAGAAAGAGCATTCGCATAGAGGGCCATGATTGCCTAAAACACTCAAGAGTGCCAGCAGATGAGCCTAGCCTGTTCACCACTGTGCAACAAGTATGAGAGCTGTGAGAGCAGTTCTTTGGGTTTTTGGAACATTTCTGAAGCACAAGCACAACTGCAGCAAAACCACCTTCTAAAGCTGTCGTCTCATGCTAGCACCTTTTTGTTTAACACTGTGTGAGACAGTGATAACTATACACGAACCTCATTAAGAACGGGTTTCAAATTATTATAGTGAAACAGCAATGCTTCATTGCACAACTTCTTAGGGCCTGTTCATCTCTAGGACTGCTCAGAAAACAATCCATATTGTTTTAATTGTACTCAGATAAATACTCAGAGCGGTGGCATAGTTTTCTAACCCTACAGGGTACATGATGGCATTGCAGTAGGAAAACAGAATCACTGACCTTCGTTTTGTCATGTTCAATAAATATGTACTACATTTATCAGGAACCAGAACGCTTCTCCAAGGGAACAAGAAGAGCGAGTATACTTCATAGTTTCTCCAGTGAATTAAGAAAATGTAAGCATGTACCAGATATGGGCACTGCACCTGAGCCCCGCTAGGAGTGTGGAATAATTTCTTTCTTTTGGAGTATAGTAGCATCGTGTGGCTGTAGACTTTAGGGGACCTAATATTTAAACATTTTCCAGGTTGGTGTCTCACACACGAGTCTTAAGAGACACCACCTTTGTGTTGCATTATCATAAAACATATAGTTGTTCACAAAGAAGAAAACATTTGGCACAAGCTACTTTTGCCGAAAGTGTCTATTGCCACCTTCCCCCAAATGTTACAGGCCATTTCAAAACCACCACAAAATTACTTACGGAGGTTCTACAAAAATAATTAGAAGTAAAATTACGTAAGCATCTTAATTTCTCTCTTTACTACAACTGAGGCAGCAATACAAATTTGTACCACTTTTAATTTCTTGCAACCACGCCAGCAGTACACATTCAAACACTTCCTTTTCCTTACAAATCTTTCAAAAACATTTGAAAATAAAGTTGATTCATATCTTGGCTAACACAGACTGCTATTTGATAAGTTCCACATCCGCACCGTATTCATGAATTAAAAAGTGGTTAGTGTACACTGAAGTAAGCTGAAGACAAAACTTCACCAATGAAGAGAGTATGATTAAAGCCTCCCAAGTCAGACACCTCCATAGCTAGGCTTGGAAGGGGTCGAGGCTTTTGCAACAGCCCGTTCACCTTTCCATCTCTTTCTCTGACATGTGGTTCTGCCAGGCTCAATGGCCAGATTTTCCCTGTTCCACTAGTTTAATTTCATCTAGAGTTCATAGTTGTGCACCGCATGTAGCCATCGGGAAGGCCGCATGCGCATCAAATGTTAAGCTTTGCACCGGCGTGCTTAGAGCAACGGCCAATGTGAGGAAGTAACTACGTCAGCTCAATGGGCTCAGAGATTTTGCTCACTCTTAAAAGTCGACATTCTTTGTGTTGCAGATCGGCCACGCCGCCACAAGCACAATGGCGCTTATCATCTTATTTTTCCGCCTTCTCTCTCCTTTTCCCTCTCACCTTCCCCTCTATATAAAGCGCAAGCTGCGCAGGAATAAACGTTGTTGGTTACCAGTCGCTATCGTCATGTTTCCTGCGGCGTCGTAACAGTGGCGGCGGGGGTGGGATAGTATCTTCCGCTGCTCTGCCCGGCAGACATGGTCAGCTATTCAAGTCCGCCGCAGTTCGACGAAGCCGTCGACAAATGGCCCGCCTACCAGATCCGACCGGAGGTGTTCTTCGAAGGCAACGGGGTGACGGACGCGAAGAAGAAACGCGCCTTGCTCGTCGCAGCACTGAGCACGAACACCGTGGACGTCATCAGCGGACGCCTGTACTCCAGCAAAGGTGAATGAACTTCCATACAGCGAAGTGGTTGACCTTTTGCAAGCACTTTGGTTCCTATGTTGGATTGACCCCCAATTTGAAATAACAGCCTTTTCCCCCCAAAAAATCAACTTGTATGTGAATAAATATGGTAGACTTCATAGTCATGAAAATCCATGTGAAATAAATTGCTGTGTGAGAGTTTCTTCCTGGTGGTCACATTCAGGTAACTAACAGACAGTTACATCTGAATGGAGGTTACATGCAGTGCTGAGCAAAGCTCGGGATTAGAGAGGGGCACCAACCTGCTTCATCTTCTCCCGGAGCGCCAGATTGTCAGGAGTGGCGTAGATGGCCAGGCCCGGCACAATAAGCTGGGTCAGGCCGTAAACTGGAGTCACTGACACGATGTCCCACTTGTTACCAAGACCTGCAATGGCACTTCTCCTTTTTAGAGGGGCATACCTTTGCCAGGTGGTGCCACAGACAGCTGGCTTCCTCTTAGAAATACTGGTACTAGAAGCTTAAAAAGCCTCAGAAAATAAAAAAATAATTTTTTTTTAACAATCTGGTTGGGACACGCATATAAAAAAATTAATTTTTTTGCAAAAACTTTTTTTAGAGCAATATTAACGGCGCAGGATTTTTTTAAAATTCTGAACGCAAAGTCAATGACGTCTTGGTATGGTCATACACTCTCTCCACCTCAACGTGATAGCCAAGCCGATTCACCTCTCCTCCACATGCCCAAAATGCCGAGAGAGAAAACAAGTGGGAAGGGTGTGACTACCGACTAAATCGCGTCTCACGCCATCAATATTGCTCTAAATTTTTTTTTTTGCTTAAAATTAGTTTTTTGATTTGCGTGTTCCAACCAGATTGTTTAAAAAAAACATTCTTTTTGTTTTTTTTAGGGGCCCTTTAAAAAAGTTAAAGTGGCAGAGAGCAAAATATGGGATGCCAAGACTTAAAAAAGTTGGCACATGCTGCATATGTCGAACCAACGCAGTATTGCTCACAGCCCTATTGAGCAAGTAATCTTTTGTGATGTGCCAAACTGGCTAATTAACACAAATTAATTAGCCAACCTTTTAAACATGGCTTTGTGCGTTAACCCTCCAATACAAAAGTTGCAGAGCGTGTTGCAAAACATCCCATCGTGTCATTTCCATCGACCTTCATGTGTTTCATATTTCCGAACTTCAGAGAGCATGAGATTTTATTTCCGAACTTCAAAGAGCACGAGATCGCAGCTGGCTAGCAGGTAATCATAGGGAACTTTTTTTAAATCTCGCAGGTCAGGTTGGCGGTTAAGTTTGCGGTTAAGTTGGTGGCCCTGACAGCCACTAGAAAGGAGGCGAATGGATTAATTAACTTTCAACTAAAAAGCTTTATTTAGCTATTTATATTTTCACCTTTATGGGTTCACTGGATCTGGAGAATTTAAGCTCGACCTCAATACAGCCTAACCGTTCCAGGAAATCTTGATAAAAAAAATTCTTGGTGGGCGCTACGGGACAAGAAATGTCGCTTTTGAATAGAGATGCTGCGAACTTTTTTCGAACCGAATTCTTCAATTCGCGAAATTCGCGAAAATTAAGGGCTCGCGAACATTAAGGGTTTTACAGTATTCAGATTTCTCGCTAAATTTGGCGGGGAAACTGAATTGTTGTATAAATCATGGGACGTCAATTTTTTTGCTAAATTTAGCCAGGAAACTGATTTAGTTTGTAGGTCCCGTGACGTCAGGTCACGAGGCATCAAATTTTCCGCCAATTTTAGCGGGGAAAATGTATAGGTGTATAAGTCATGTGATGCCAATTTTTCCACTAAATTTAGCAAGGAAACTGAATTGGTTTCTAAATCCTGTGACGTCAGGTCAAGTGCCATAAAATTTCCCGTTAAATTTGGCGGGGAAAATGAATTGGTCTATAAATAATGTGACGTCAATTTTTAAATAAACTTAGCAGGAAAACTGAATGGTTTGTATGTCCTGTGACGTCAGGTCACGTTACATAAAATTTCCCACCAACTTTGGTGGGGAATCTGAATTAATATATAAATGTGGGGGTTCAAACTTTCCACTAATTATAGCGGGGAAACTGAATTCGTGTATAGGTCATGGGGCGACAATTGTCCCCCTGAATTTAGCGGGGTAACTGCGAATTTAAGAGGCCGGAAAGGTCCGCGAAAATGGGGGGGGGGAGGGGGGGGGTGGCTAAAGAATGCTATCGCAATAAAAAGAATCTATCTGCTTAGTTCTTACCGCCGAATTCAGAAACCTCATTCAAACTACACTCAAACTTAAGGGCCCCTCCACTTCCTTGAGGAAGGCGCGAGGGCCGGCGCTGGCCAATCGCGACGGCGGGTCCGTCCTCGCGATTGGCCAGCGCTGGCCCTCGCGCCTTCCTCGAGGAAGTGGAGGGGCCCTTAAGTTTGAGTGTAGTTTGAGTGAGGTTTCTGAATTCGGCGGTTATTTACCATAAATACAGGGCGCGAAATGCTGTTTTATGTACTGGTCATCACGATACATAAAATAAAACCGAATAACCGATTAACCGAACCTCCGGTTTGCCAAACCGGATATTCGTATTCAAAAATCCGGTGAACCGGATAACCGGCTTTCAAAACCGGATTGGCTCTCCTCCGGTTTAACCGGATAACCGGTTTGACGGATATTTTCATGCACTACTGCATATGTCGAACCAACGCAGTATTGCTCACAGCCCTATTGAGCAAGTAATCTTTTGTGATGTGCCAAACTGGCTAATTCACACAAATTAATTAGCCAACCTTTTAAACATGGCTTTGTGCGTTAAAGGGATGCTGAACCGATATCTGAAGTTGCCGAAATAAGCCCCGGACAAGCTTCCCGGGACCGCACTATACCTAAAAATGCTATTCATGTAAAGGGATGGAGATCGGATTATTATATTTCTTGGAATGACGACCGCTGATTGAGCCAGAAGCGCCAGAAGCCTCCGATGCGCGCGAGGCCCTCTGGGATTACTCGCAACGGAACTGACGTCAACAAACTGCAACGGAACTGACGTGAACAAGTCGAGCTGCCGACGCGCCACAGCGTGGAAGAAAGTTGCGCTTTGAATAATAGTAGACGGATGCCCGTCGCGTTGGAAGTTTGCCAACTAATCCAGCCAAGTTAGCTGCGCACTACCTGCCAGCCACCCTGCACCCTGCCACCCCCAGTCCACTTCTGCACCTGCGTCGTAGCGACGGCGGCGACTTTGGTCTGTGGGTTTCTCGGAGTTCGGCGATTTCTTTCCGTCCTGATAATTTGGCGATGACGACGGCGACCACGGAGACTTCGACAGCGCTGATGTTTGATGCCGTCAAGATGCCGCTTGCTCGCGACGCTCGCTAGGCCGTTCGGCGCCGCATAGGTGTCGTGTCAAAAACGACATGATGATCACTGTTCGACAAATTTATCAGATAAAATTGCATTTCTTTTAAAAATATATCTCATCGTTTCGGGACGGGGTTCGCACGTCGCATTCCCGTTTCGTCGCGCCACCACGCGGCGTGAGCGCACGCCGGAGCCAACGAGGTAGGTCGGAGCCAACCGAGCCAACTTTGATGGCTCACCATAGCCGCGTTCTGCGTACTACAAGTTTGTTGTCGTCACGAAACGAGCTTTAAAAAAAACTCACCAGGTGCACCTTACAGTATTTATTTACATAAATCATATAATTTAGACTACTTTATTGTTTCAAGTACCGTCATTTAAGAGCCATTCGTGTGCTGTAAATATCAAAACGACAAAGAATTTATATTCTGTTTTTCGGTTCAGCATCCCTTTAACCCTCCAATACAAAAGTTGCAGAGCGTGTTGCAAAACATCCCATCGTGTCATTTCCATCGACCTTCATGTGTTTCATATTTCCGAACTTCAGAGAGCATGAGATTTTATTTCCGAACTTCAAAGAGCACGAGATCGCAGCTGGCTAGCAGGTAATCATAGGGAACATTTTTTAAATCACGCAGGTCAGGTTGGCGGTTAAGTTTGCGGTTAAGTTGGTGGCCCTGACAGCCACTAGAAAGGAGGCGAATGGATTAATTAACTTTCAACTAAAAAGCTTTATTTAGCTATTTATATTTTCACCTTTATGGGTTCACTGGATCTGGAGAATTTAAGCTCGACCTCAATACAGCCTAACCGTTCCAGGAAATCTTGATAAAAAAAATTCTTGGTGGGCGCTACGGGACAAGAAATGTCGCTCTTGAATAGAGATGCTGCGAACTTTTTTCGAACCGAAGTTTCAATGATTGAATCAAGCGGTTCGAAAGATTTCGCAATTTTCGAACTTTCTATATTGAAAAATTCGACGGAAGTCGAATTTTCGAACTTGTTAGACTAAGAAGTTTGACGCTTTTCGAAATTTTGAATTTTTCACAATAAGAAATGCAATGTTTTTCAAACCTTAAACTTATTACGCTAAAAATTCTTCGAATCTTTCCGAACTTTCGAATTTATTACGCAACAAAATTCGATGCTTGTCGAACTTTCAAACTTTATAGGCCAAAAAATTCAATGATTTTCGAACTTTCGAATTTTTTGCACTAAAAATTTTGAAGCTTTTCTAACTTCCTACGCTAAGGAATTCAATAACTTTCGAACTTTCGAACTTATTAATCTAGAGAATTCGAAAAGTTTCAAACTTTCCAATCCTGAAAAGTAAAAAATTCGACGAGCTTCGAACTTCTAGGGTAAAAGTTCGAAGTTCGTCAAGCTTCGAAAGACCGGCGGACGGTTTTATTTGAATTCAGGCAGAGAGGTAAATTCGTAATTTTTTTTTTCTCGAATATTTACATGCGGTGTTGCGTTCCTTGTGAAAGACAATGCCGTTTATTTTGATGTTCTGGCATGCTTAGTTTCAAAGAAATAAATTCCCGAAGGAGCGAGGAAGAACGACGGGTTTTTGACGATTGCCGTTTGTGCCATATTTGAAGTGCGCTATAGCCGAAGCTATTTATAGTAGAGATGTTAAACTTTTTAAGAATTATCTATGTATAGCCTAGGTAAGTGTCGTCTTAAGATATGATTATTGTTATTCAAGTTGAGTTTCGAAGAAATGTCCAAACATGTATCTACGGGCAAATATGCCCTAAACTTGGTAATTTTTTTCGTCTAAATTGTTTTAGGTATCGCATTTAAATTAACACCACAGACAGTACATATGTAACATGTCATTGCCATCTGCAGAATACAAAATAACATATTTATGGTTTTTTTCACATTAAGAAATAAATTAACTCATGGGGGAAGATTTCTAATATTGATGAAGTTCCGCACGTCATTACCAAAAAAAAACAATTTCTAATTTTTTGCATGTACACATTTTGGTAGGAAAACTTGTTTTAAAGTTCTGAGCCTCGGAATATGCAAGAATACAAGACTTCCGGCAGGTTCTTGATAGTTCTTTTTTTTTCTCCAGCTTTTTATCTCTGCATTTATTGTTATGCTTATTTTTTTATTTTGTTTTTACCAATGGCACAGTTATTTAGGTCGAAAGGACATAGCTTTGAACTTCCAAACCACTAAGCATGTGACAAGTAGTGCCTTCTGACAACGAGTTTCCGACAACGACTATCTATGCGATCTTTTATGCAGTGAAGAGCGACAATTTCAGATTAAAATAAGCTTGACCACGCCCCCTTTCCCCGTATTTTTTTCTTTAACAGTCTGAAATATCTGGAGGGGAAAAGCTGGAGCCCCCCCCCCCCTTCTTTCCCATTTTTCTTCTTCCGACATATGGAAGAACGCTCCTCGACCTCGAGTTGTGTCGGCTTCTGTGCTTTGTACTTAGCGTTTCCTCCGTCCCGAAAAATAAACCTCCAGATCAATTACAAACTAAACTTACTATATGCCAGCGTCACTCGGGTGGCGTTCGATCGGATTACTACCAGCGTGTAAGGGGGTGGGGAGGTAGTTTGCCAGATCGCTTCAAGGTGTTTTTCTGAGCCTCAACCTCCTGCCCGCCCCTGGCCGTTTCGAACTGGATGAGCATTGTAAAACAGTGCGTTCGTGTGATCACTACTGCATGATGCACGTTAAAGACCCTCCCGGGCTGGCGGTCACAATTACTGATTTATGGTCAGACAAAATATTCCAGCACATCCGGGACACTCGTCGTTTCATTTGATTGCCTGACCAACTTCGCGCAGTCTAAATATCACACCAAAGTTTTCTAAACCTGATTTCGTGAAAACCAGTGAGGCGTGAAAACGTTATTTGAAACTGAAACTGTGGAGGAACATGAAAACCGGACTTTCAACTTTGAAAACTTGGACTTAAAAGAAATTCGAAATCTTCGAAGTTTCTTCGAATTTAGCCCTAAAAGAGAATCGAAACCTTCAACCTTTTCGAACTTTATGTAGAAAGAAATTCGAAATCTTCGAATTTTTTGAACTTTGTCTATGAAAATTTGAAGCGAAGCGTTCAAATCTTTTGAATTTTAGATCCAAAGAAATTGGAAATCTTCGAATTTTGCGAACTCCAGATAAAATAAAATTCGAAATCTTTGAATTTTTCTAACTTCAGATCCCAAGAAATTCAAAATGTTTGAATCTCTCAAATTTTTAAGTTAGGAAAGTTCCAAATCTTCAAATTTCTCGAACTTCAAGTAAAACAATATTCGAAATATTCGAACCCGAACTTTTAGAAATTGTGAAAGCTTCGAACTTTTCGAATTCGAAACTCCACGGTGTTCTGAAGTTGTGAATTTTTCTAAATCAAACCTCGGTCGGTACGAAAATATCTAAATGCTTCGAATTCGAACCTGAGTTCGGTTCGAAAATATCAAAACCTTTCGAATTCAAACCTAGGGTGGTTTGCGACATCCCTACCCTTGAACATGACTTCAATACAAATCTACTAAGCAAGCAAAGAGTGGTGCTATCACAGACGGCTTTGCTTGCAGAGCTGGCGGAAGAATCAATATAATTTCTCGTCCCTAGCACCCATTAATAATTTCTTTCATAAAAATTTCCTGGCAGTGCTTGGCATTCTTGAGGTTGTGCATCAATTCTCCAAATACATCATTCTCCCAAAATATTAACATATAAAAAGTTAATTGAAGCTTTTTAGTTAATTAGCTATCTCACATATAAAAAGTTAATTGAAGCATTTTAGTTAATTAGCTATCTCAATAACCCCTTTGCCTCTTTTCTGGTGGCCACCATGGCTGCCGAATTGGCCCCAGGGAAAAATAAACTCTAACGCGAGTTCCCTTTTTTCTTTAATTCCTGAACCGACTGAAACAAAAACCCTCTGTGTATTAATTTTTGATGATATAGTTCCAGAAAGACATGCTCTTGCGCAAATGCAAAATATAAAAGACGCCAAATGAGAGACCCAGGGCTGTTTTTCCAAGGTACTGAAGAGAACCGACATATCAACATTCAACACAATGTTTAGAACTATACTCGTTTTCACCTCAAGAACCGTAGTAAAAAAAGTCCAGCTCCTCGGGGAGCATCACTAATTTCCCCCTTTAAGTTGAGAATTAAGACATATGTAGGTCCATTTTAGATTAGACAGATGTTATCTTATCAATAAGTATACACTTCAAATGCCAAAAGCATCACTTCTTCCTCCGACAACCAAATCTTAACTACTTCGCGCGGCGTATAAACAATGCGTAAAACATACTTTTTTTCTTGAGGTGAAAACGAGTATAGGTGCTCCAAAATAGAGCTCCGCAGATTTCGCTGAACCACCCCAAAATCCCAACAGATGCTAACGCTCCAATTGCTAAGCTGGACACAGCCGGCAAAGTTTTGATGCAGCAAAAGAGATCACCTTCCACAACGTCCATGAGGATGACGTCGAGGGGTTCCTTCTTCTTGACCTCTGTGATTTCGTCGTATTCGTAAATGTAGTGCCGACTTCGGAGTGTTCTGGGTGTCTTGGCCCATATTTTAGACAGATGCGGCGTGTGGACCCTTTTAACGACGACGGTTGTCTGTTGAAGAAGGAAAAGAGCAGCTTATGATTACTACGTGAAGGTGGCAGCAGCATGGGAGAATGCAATTCCTGAACCAGTATGAAGAGACTATAGTCGGTGAAAGGTCAAGAACGAAGTGGAAGCTCCTCACACCCCTTTCCACCTCAGCGGAGCGAACGGTGGAGAGGAGGTCGCCTTCTCTCCAGCGTTCACACTACTAAAGTGGAAAGAGGTGGGAGGAGCTTCTACTTCGTTCTTGACCTGTCACCGACTATAGATCCTCAAATCACCTAGAAAAATCAAACCGTGGTCGTGGCAATTTTTAATTTTCCTTTGTGATTGGTTTACGGGTCGCGGCACCTACAAGATAAACTTTTGCCCATTACGCATTCCTGACTATTGTGAGAAAACTTCAAAATATCAGTTTTCCCCAGTGGCGGATCCAAGGGGGGGGCGGTGGGGGCCCCCCAAACGCCTCGCCAGGCAACCCCCCCCCCCCCCCTCCCCCGGGGTTCTTCGTCAGCTCGAAGAAAAAACGTAAGCAATCGACGCGAGGGACAAAAGATTAAAACAGCGGTGGGTGGACACGCCTGCTGGGCGCTTCCAAAGTGGGGTTTATCTCCGTCAAGGTCACGGTACGTCTTCCCGACAGGGACGGCGCCAGGAGTTTCGAAGTGGAGAGACAGTGGGGAGGCGCACCAAATATCAGGGTCCTCGACTGCAGGCACACTTCCAAACAAGGCCAGCACGTCGAGCACGGGGGGAAAATACCTTCAACATATCTAGTCCCCTTTCTCTCTCTCTCTCTCTCTCTGTCTCCCTCTCTCTCTTTGGAGGTTGTCTGCGAAAAATTTGTGCCCTGAAAGCTCCCAAACGCAGACGCCAAGCAGCCTTCCTCAAGGGTGCGATCCTATACACAGCGGATTATCCTTCCTCTCTAGCGGCCGCCTTTTCATCACTTTTCGTTTGATGGTTTCTTCGTGGTTCTGGGCTTGTCTTTTGGCATGTCTTTTTTGGCTTGCTTTGAGATGCTGTCGCCCACGGGCTCACTAAAGGTATCTTATTGGCACGGTGTGCTCATTGCCAAGGGAAGTGCGGAGGGGACGTACCAGGAGGAGACGTTCCAGGGGGGGGGATGCAGCTTGTACAACCAGGTGACCAATTGCTTTTTTTCTCAACTGAGAGAGGAAGCAAATGCTCTGGGTACAGTGTAGTCTGGGTCTGAGCTTCTCCTGAAGACGCTCCGGACTTCCCCACGACCTTGGCTTAAGCATAAGCCCGCTTTCGTCCTCGCCTCCATCCCTCACTGAGGATCAGCGCCGCAGCGCGGAATACAGAAAGAAGCCGACGAGCGCCAGAAGGGGGAGATGTTTCCTCTAATGGGCTTCGTACTGCCTGCGGTACGACTTCTCGTGGCGGGAAGCTAATAAAAGAAAGATAAACGGTACGAGCACTCTAAAGGCTGGAGGCTGCTTACACGGGGTCCTCAAGCCGACGCCGTAGTCATTTATTTGTATACAATGCCGTTTCAACTTAGGGTGGCGGGACATATCTTAGGAAAGGCGCCCGCTACCCCTTGTCTCCCCTTGGCGCCGTCTTTACTTTTCGAGTTAAACGCGGCTTCTGTGGATTGACGGCAGAGCTTTCGCGCGGCTTTGCAGGAGCGAATATGTGTCTGTCGAACGGAACAGAGGCGGGGCTTGCTGGTTTGCAACTGCGGCTTCGAATTCCCTACAGGGACTTGGGGAAAACGAGCCCTTTCAAAGATGCGACTATACATAAATTAAATAGACAGTGCCTGTGCCCGTTCGAGTGAACACCGACTCCCAAACATCCATGCTGCAGTCGTGATCGGCCTTTAGCCCAGTTGAGATTCGCCGACCGGACAACCGCTCTGCCCCATCATATCTCTGCACCTGTCCTCTCGACCCTGACGAATGAGCTAACTACCCAGAAACAAGTAAGTGTTCCTTTCATACAGAAAATATCCAGACGAAGTGCAATTGAATATAATTTGGAAGGATCTATTGCTGGTTCAAGGTCTTGTCTAATTTTAAAAGTTATAGTTGCCGAACTGCAACATGCTTTCAAAAATATTCAACAATTATTCGCTTTCGTTCTCTCGAGTTGCATCCAGAACACGTGAAAACACGAGTTTGGGATGGCAATGACACATGTGCTGCGCTCTGGACATTCCAAATATACGGCGAACAACCGACGAACTTGCCTGGCAGCGTTCGTTTCGCTCGCTGCGTCAACAGTGTTTTGACGCCGCGAGCAGCGTCGAAGCCGCCGGGCCATTTTTGTTGCTTGTTTGCAACGTACTCGCTTTATTGAATGAAGCAACCGGCGACAATGAAAAGTATGTTTTAAAACCACGTTCTGCGTTTTGGCACTGAATATAAGGTTCTAACTACTATGCCAAGCTTAATCTCAAAGATCAGCCGAGTTTTAGATTAAAACGTTTTTCGCATTGTCATTAGCTGCATGAGCTTCCTCCGTATAGTTGGTAAAGGTTGGCTCTCCGTACATGCTCTGCGGGTGTAACGAGAATATATAAATATTCAAGCAAAAAGGAGCCCAAAAGTTGTAGCCCCGCCGGGAATATCTGAGCCATCAAGTTACACTGTCTGCAATTGTCACAGCCGCTATAGCACCAAACATTCATCCCCAGTAGTTAAACTTCTTTTTCTATTTCTAGCGCGCTGCCACGCGAATGGAGTAATCCCGTTTCCTATGAACTACAAAATTCCTTGCGTTATGGTGTTCAGGAAGGATAGTGCCACCACAATTTTCTAGATACTTACCTCTAGCGTGGTCACCCGAAAGGTTTTAGTTCAAAGAGTTCATCCCCGACAGGTACACCGATAGAAAAGCTCTCAAGATCAATATTATGTTATCAGAGTTTAGTAAAAACGATAACTCCACAAAAAATATAAACACTCCCCCCCCCCCGCCGTTTTACACCGAGGAACCGCCCCCCCTAAAATGGAGGTCTGGATCCGCCCCTGGTTTTCCCGCTCCATCTTCTAGCTCGAATCAGGGTGGCGGATGCAAATGAATCAATCAAGATGCTTACTCTCTTTCTTTCTCATTTGCTGAGTCACAAGTTTAAGAACGATGCCCTGAACGGCGCTATACGTCCACAAAAAGTCAGAACGCTCTAAACTGTGTGAAACCTCCCCAGCTCTGAAGGCTCGCGATGCTTGTCTGGGCTGCCGAACCTTGGAAGGTGAACAAGGTATAGAAAGGTTTCCGTCTAAGGAAGCTTCGGTATAGCTAGTTGTTAATTTTCGTGGGCAAATCTTGGCAAGTACATTTCCTTAACAGACGTCAGCACGACTGTGTTTAACGGTCGGCCTTGTACGGCCCGAGCTCACCCTGACTTGCTCGTGCCTCAGGGGCTGCAGATTCCTCAGAAGCGTGGGGGTGACCCGCGTGGCCCTTTTCAGCATGCTAGCACCCGAGGGAACTGAAACGAAGGAAAGTGCACAGACGATCAAGCAAGAAGGCTCGGTGGTGCGGAAGAAACCCGTACCTCCATCCCCACGGGCATTTCGGAGGAAAGGCAGTTAAGAGTCGAATAACTAACGCACGACGCAGTCTTCGCGTTTCATGTGGTGCTTGCTGGTTTGCCAGTCCTCTAGCTGCCTGCGACAGGCAAGGGTATTATGCAGATTGCACACACACACAGTGATGAGGACCCACCTAGCTTAGACGCCCGTTAGATCGGCACATCTCTCCCAATCGTGTCCCTTTCCTCTTTGGAGTGTCGGAAAGCAGCCTCGCACATGACGCGTCGACTGCCTCTCTGCACGTTGACGATTGTGGGTCATGCCACGTGCAATGTTACGGTGCTGGGAGTGCGTCTCCGACCAGCGTGTTCAGCGTCCTATTCTGCCCACGCATCGAAAATGGTCCCGAAGTGGCAGCAAGAGACGTCACGAAAGCCGGAGTGTCACGCCGTCAGACGTCGCCGATCCCAGCGGTTTGGTGTGGATGTTTCGCCGTAGTCGCGGCATCCCAGTTCTTCACTGGCAAAGCTTCTGTGGACTGTCAAGCTGGAGAGTGGCCTGTGGCAGAATGGGCGTCTGTCCCATTCACCACCAAAAGCCAAAAACGGGTTCTTTGTACCGCGGAATTTGCTGTTTCCTTTTAATATGTTTGTGCTTTCATACTCGTGTTCTTTTCATGATTTGGCAGACTGGCGAAATTCTGCTGGACAAGGTTCTGGCACAATCACCCAGATTATTGTTTCAGCATGAAGATGTTTTAGTTTTAATGCAGATGTATGAGCAAGTGATTGCTTATTCCCGACAGTCCTACGTACCCCTAGTAAATTAATGTTTGCGCGAACAAACAATCGCCGGTTTTATATATATATATATATATAGGTGAGGCAGAGTAGTTTGCGGAGTTGCTATGCTAGGAGTTTATTGTATGTATTACGACAGTTTCGCCGAGAGGCTCAAGCCGAGCCTCAATAAACTCCTCATCTGAGGAGTTTATTGTATGTATTACGACAGTTTCGTCGAGAGGCCCAGGCCGAGCCTCTCGGCGAAACTGTCATAATACATACAATAAACTCCTAGCATAGCAACTCCGCAAGTATGGATCTCTGACTTATATATATATATATATATTCTTGTTGTTTTTATTGCGCTGAATAGTACCTGCAAAGAAATTGGCCAGGTACTGCACGTCCGATGTAACTTTAGACACTGAATTTTCCACTGATCTCAATGACAATTGCTGGAACGCGCTTCCCGCTCCCGCAAGTGAAGCCACCGGACGCAACCTCGCTGGGATACGATTTGCGGTTTTGCCAGCGTTTTGCTGCGGTTTTTCAACGTGCTTTAAACACGTTTACTACTCGTTCATCGTCATCCGCCGAAGAAGTTTTTTTAAGACTCTGTGTACCGTTGAGACTTGCCGTTGTGAACACGTGGAAAAGTTTACGAAAGTGCAGTGTCACAGGAAAAAGGCACAACTCGTCGAAAGCAAGTTTCGCCGGTCTGGCGGCATGTTCAAAGCTTCCTTGGCACGCCGAAGTGCCATGTCTCTGTGCCTTCGCACGTTTGGATACCGACCAAGAATCGACGCCGTGTAGATGTGTTTTGCGAGTGCAATGTGCGTGAAGCTGTACGTATCTAAAGGTACAACTCGTCGAAAGCAAGTGTCGCCGGTCTCGCGGCGTGATCAAAGCTTCCTTGGCACGCCGAGTGCTGCATCTTTGTGCCTTCGCACACTTGGATACCGATCAAGAATCGACGCTGCACCAAAGTTCTGAACGTGTCGCGCGTAGATGCCTTTAGATCATATATATATATATATATATATATATCGGCCACGGAGTTCGGGATCGTCCAGCTGTTCCGGTGAGTTGCTATCAATAAAAGGGGGAGATCTGTACGTGTTCTTATGTACTAGTAACCATGGCTATGTTCCAAATCTACTCTAATGGATCACATGGGAGCACGAATAGAGCAAAGGTGTGGAGCAAGGAGGGTTTTTAAAGGCAAAAGTACAAGACGGCGAGAATGAAAATCTTTGAAGCGCGGCCCATATGGTCGTGTGCAATCTGTTGACCAATCACAATTATGCGAGCCGCGCTCAAACGTCAAGTGCAATTAATTAGGTTGATAACGAGCCAGCACTGATCAGTGATGAGGAGCTGTTTTGCGCAGTATTCTGTAAATCGTCTAAGGACAATTTACAGAATACTGCGCAAAACTGTCATTGAGATCAGTGGAATTTTCAGAGTGTATGTACTCCTTTCGATCAGCAGAGGAAACTTGAGGCGGTTAAAATGCAGTAGCTTACCCGTGCAATTGTCGTTGCAAGCCAAATTCACTGCGTTTTGTTTCACTAAATTAATTTAGCGCCGTTTAACACTTGAACGTAACTGTACACACTTCCTCAAGCAAGAAATTTACGGACAACTTGTGAAAAGACTCTGTTGAAAAACCGAAACACCATAACCGAACCCCACGACCATACCACCATGCTTTGCCCAAGGTCGGTTTAATCTCACCGTGATTCGATATTTGGGTTAAATCCAGCCAAATAATAAAATGCAAATTGTTCATTATATGTTAGCCAATTTTGTACAGTAATCATAAATCTATTTCATTCAGCTTTGAAAAATTTTATTTTTAACTTTTAGGCTTTTTTTTTTAATATTTGTCGTGATTGTGTCTCTGCTTAGATGTTTACAACATTGTATACCTAATGGCCACGCACATTACGCTAATCCAGACGAACTTCGGCTCCGTCTCATGTTAATTATTTTCGTCTTCATAAGCTATGGTATGATTATAGTAACTAGGGAAAATGTGTTACAGCGACCCATAATTGTGAGTCAACTGATCATTTTTATTGTAACGACGTTCAGTTTAAAAGTTTTCAGAGTGTGCGTTGTGCATGAGCGCATCCTGAGTCCTCTGCGAGTACCGTCGGTACCGTCCCTTGGGTTCCTTTCTTTCTTTATTTTCTTCCCTTTTTGTCTTAAGGCCTTGAAAATTAGGTATGGACACCGTCGGCCCGTAAAGACCAATCGGGCTGGGTTTTGTTTTCTTCCTTTTAATGAGCAGGCTAATTGCGCGTTTAGTTTGACCTGTTTCGTCGGAGGTGACAGGTGGCAGTGGTGTTTACATTCGCGATCGCCGACGACTTGCCAGTTTCCGCGTTCGAGCAGCACCTTCTAAAGACGTTGAGGCTGAAAAATCTTACGCGTGTCGGGGACCATAGGTGAGGTGCAATGGTGCCTACTGGCAAGAGGCTTTGTTTTACGGGAAGGTAAATCGGCATGAAACGAGTGCGTGCGACATCGTGTTTACGTTGTCGGTATATGCGAGACTTCCGCTAGCTTTTTTCGAATAGGAAGTGTTATTGAGCTTGCAGGTTGTGAACACACACCGCTTACTAGTTGCTCAACTTTGATCAAGTTCATCTGGGCTAGGCATTTCACATACGACCGCCCCAAGACGGTGGCGCAGAACGACAACAAAAAGCAACTCAAAGTTGTCACAGTTACAGTCTAGAGACGGCAGAAGAACTCGATGGTGCAGAAGAACTCGATGGTGCAAACTAATTTGTAAGAAACTATCACGCAATAATAGAGAAAAGAAATTGTATTTGTGACATTTTATCAATTAATGTGGTTTCTTTTATGAAGGAAATTTTCAATGTCAAAACGGTCATAAGAATGTATAACCCACTCTGATCTCGAGACTTTTTTTCCTCCGCTGCAGTGAACTGGCCATTGCGCTGCGACAAAGCCGAGAGGTAGCGAGCCGAGAATGACGCAGCGGAGACTCCCCGCCACAGGGGTGGCAGCCACCCGGGAGGCCAAGCCTGTGCCCAGCGCGCTGATGATCACCCCGATGGAGATGAAGTTGGCTGTCGACGACAGCTGCAGCCTGCACGTGGCCTTCGAGGAGCTGCAGTGCCACCTGAGGCAGTCGCGTGACGAGATTGCGCGTCTGAGCAGGCTCAGGGCCAAGCTGACGGCGGAGGTTGACGCCAAGAACGTCAGCATCGGCTACCTGCAGCAGGAGCTGGAGAAGCGGAATCGGGAGACGGAGGAGCTCAGGGCAAAGGTCAGTTCGCTCGGTCAGCGCCACGCCGAGCTGCCGTAGTGTCACTTACCTCCGAACACGGAAAGGGAGGAGAGAACTAAAGTCTGTTTCACTCCAAGTGCGAGCGTAGAAGCTACAAGATACGAGATCTTCCTGCGCTTGTTATGGTCCCTGGAGTGCGTTTTCGACTGATGTGCTTACTGCATCCTCATTTGTGGTCCCTCGACTTCCGCTTGATGACGTCATAGAAGTCTCATGCCATAACCTGTCGCGATTATGGTGGTGTTACGGCAGTGGACATGAATGCAGCAGGCTCCCGCTCTGCCATGGTTCTCTCTGCCATGGTTCACTCTGCCATGGTTCACTCTGCCATGGTTCGCTCTCATCTCAACAGTCCACGGAAGCTTCTGCAGCAATGAGTTAGGATAGTGCAACAGCAGCAACACTGGCATTCACTCGTTGTTTCGCTGGAACTTATGCAACCAACTGCCAGTATTGCGATATCCAATGTTATATCATAGACCGACATGCGGGCTTGACATTATAGACAGGCATTATAGACCAACACGCAGGCTTGACGTCATGGAGCTGCGGCGGCGCTGTGATTGTGCCGGAGCTGGGTGGTGTGGCTAGAAAGGCGCACGTTTTGCATGGGCGTCGTGGCATCTCAGCATGCTGCAAAGCTGTGTATCTGTTAATTGCACCAAAAGGTACAGCAAAAGTAGCGGAGTGAGTTGCCACAAGTTTTCGGTGCACTCTGAAAAGCGCAAAAGTTAGATAGTATCCATGGATCGATAATATTTATGAATCAAAAAGACTGGTCGCCTCGCGAGGACGACCGTTTGTGCGGCAAGCACTTTCTTGAAGACAAGTGGGGCTTCCATTTCAATGTCCATCCCGAGGCTTGCTTATATGCAGGGAAACCGTCGTCGGATCGGGACCACCCAGATTTTGTTCCCACGGTGTTCGCGCACAAAGCACCGACCAAGCCTTCGTCGGTGGCTTGCTATGCCCGTGCTACCAAACAGGAGGAGATCGGCGACAAAATGGACAAAGCATTATTGTTTGTCGTGCCTTGTGGTTATGAGGCTAAGAAAAATGTCATACCTCGATTTGAAGGACGTTGTGTGTATTTAATCAATTAATAAATACATTTTCACAGACCCACGGTCTGGGGATATCGCCGGTAGTGCGGAAAGCGGCTCGAAGTAATCATAGGACTCGAGAGACTTGTACGCCTGCACCGTTTCAGCCATAAACTGGCTTGGCGAAGAAACTAAATAAACGAAGATGGGAGCCATCGACGTCGGTGGCTGCAACTTCGCGCCGGAACTTCAGCAGTCCTTGTTTACGACGTACGGACCGTCGGAGGCAACGCCGTCCACTCTCAGTTTGTCTCGATACCGCTGCTCAGGTGGCGAGCTCCAATAGTCGGGCCTAAAATACGACGTACGTTGGCAGGAAACACAAGGCACAATAAAGCTAGAAGCGTGTCTACAACGTCAACAACGAGCGCACGCCACACAACGCAATGGCGAAAACACTGAGAGACTGACTGCTTCTGCTCACATAGCTTCTGCGCATGCGCGGCCTTCCGGCCGTGTTGGTAAACAAAGCCGCGCCGCATGTTGGTCTATAAGATGCCAGACGCACCAGTCGGAGACATGCTCCCGGCACGGTACGCTCGTGCAGTCCAACCGTCGTTCGGGGCAGCATGCTTGTGTCTGTAGCTCCTGCTGCACTCGCACATTTTGGGGGCATGAATCTACTAACTCGGTCTGACATTTATGTGCCTCGCAGGCTCGTCGTAGTCACCGGAATGACATGTTATGTAAAAGTAGCTTACATAGCATTGCATAAAGCTCGTGCGGTGGTTTGCGTAGAAATGCCAAAGAGGAGCAGAGATTTTGAAGTCAACGGTAGCAGGGACGAGACCAGTTTCATTGATGCAGACTTGATAACGGTGCGAGTGCACGGCACTCGCGCAGCACCTCGATGGCACCGTTTGACGGCGGCATCGTGAACAACTGTAAAACAAAATTGCAATCGCTATAACGTTTTAGAATATATTTTATTTATAGGTACTGCAGATCCCCGAAGGGGTCCAAGCAGTAGAGGTACATGAACAGTTTTAAAAACAGTACAATGCATCAGTAAATGTTTTCAGCATAAGTGAAGAAAAAGCACATTTTACACATCTGTACAGACATACCTGAGAGAAAATAAGATAATGGCATAAGCAATGCAATATAGTAAAGTAGTGCACTTAGAAAATAAATTTCTCAGAAAAAAAAAAAAATCTATAGACAGGCATTGGCATATTGTGTTCAAAAAATAACACTCACACACATAGCAAGACAGTTTATATGAGTCACACATGAAAGGGTACATATAATAAATTAGTGCAAATACACTTGTACAATCCTCAAATTTCTTTTTCTGGTTTCTTTGGGTGGGACACAACATCCGTCCAAGAAAAAGAAGAAAAAAAAAAAAAGTCTTTCAGGCCTGTGTTACGCCTGTATGCAGTAGCTTCAAGTGGGCCAGCAAATGATAGTAGAGCAATGATTTCTCCGTACGTTCGAAGCTACAACTCACCTGAAACAGAGGCATGATGTGCCTTCAATTAGCAATCTATCTGAATGTACAATTATTTGGAGGCAGATGGCTAGTATCATGTACGTCCGACCAAAGGAGCCACTCGTGTGAACTTATAATGCAGATTATGATATGCGGTAGCATCAGCAAGTTGTTTTTAGCATTTAATCGTCTTTTACGCAACCAACTGGTGGTTGGTGAAAAGATGGTCACATTCAGATTTGTGGGATACAAGTATGCTAGAATTCACCTCTAAATCATTCAATATGGCCTCCGTTGCCTTTGTGCCATAAAGCCTGGAAACATCGCCACCAGCTCTAGATAATTTTTTTAGAGCGCAGCTCTTAGGCGCTCATTCTCTTGTTTCGCAGCGTTGCCGTCGGCATGACTGCGCGCATTGCATTATGGGACGTCATAGACCTATACACCAATTCAATTCCCCGCTAAATTTAGCGAAGAAACTGAATTGGTGTGTATGTCTGTGTCGTCCCATAATGCAACACTGCGCATTCAGTTTCCCTGCTATATTTAGCGGTAAAACTCACGTCATGTGATCTCGACATCAATTCAGTTTCCCCGCTAAATTCAGCGGGGAATTGAATTGGTGTTGAGTTCAGGTGACGTCAATTTTCCTGCTAAATTTTGTGGGGAGACTGTGGGAGGAGGGGAGGTTATAGAGGAGGAGGAGGAGATGGCCCTCCGTACCCTCCCCTCCTCCTCCTCCTGCATACCCTCCCGTCACGGTATATCGCAAAATCGAAATACCTCAAGAGCTGTGCTCTGCTCTAATTTCGCATTACAGGCATTTGTAAATGTCTCAATTTTTTTACGAATCTCTTCAGATTTCGTTTTGATTAGAATGCAACACATTTACGGCAATTTCTTCGTCGAATGTGTCTTGAAATATTATCCAAACACACGTTAGACAAGAGACAGGGACACGGTATTTTATAAGTAATTTAATAGCACATGTCACCATCGACCTTGCATTCCTGTTTTTGTGGGTGTATTAAACTCTATTTATTTCTACAAAGAGGCACGTGGAAGCCTGAAACAGGATTGGTCTCAGATCCTGTTAGCCCATACGTCCCATACTTCCCGGAACAGAGGTGTCCACTCGGTGGCACTTGTCATTAGAGCCACCGAGTGAGATGTGCTTCTAAAGCACCAGCAATCTCGTGGGCGCCACCATTTTGTTGCCTAGTGCAGGCGCAATCGGCAACGGCCACGATTCAAAAGTTTATGTTCCCAAGCTTTAGATACCGTGTCAGGAAGCTTCGGTGATATCGTTCCCTTCTGTTGTGGACCGTCGTAACATTTCTGGTGGACGGAGAAGCATTTCCCGCAGTTTCAGAGAAAGGTTCGGACAACTGGCAACAGTTGTTCTAAGCAAGAACATGGCCGAAGTGTCACGACTCCAAAGCTTAGCTGAATCATGGCCGCTGCCAGGATGAGTATGCCAGGGCATCACTTTCGAATGCTCGACCTCTGACGCACTCTCGTTGCCCTTCGTCATACTTTTGCTGCACACGCACGCTCAAGGCTCGCGAGGCACCATCGTCAGAAGCTCGCCCTGGAGGCGGGACAACCGACGGACCTCCCTGCTGTTCTCATTCGATCGGTGACTGTAGTGACTTTCCTTGGCACGTCCCACACCTCTGCCTCTCGCACGGTCTGCTCCGTGGTGTCCCAGGTGGACGAGGCCAGCCAAGACAACGCGGAGCTCCGCAAGCGCCTGGCGGGGTCGGCGGGCGAGAACGCGGGAGGCCCTTCCGCATGCCCCGGGGACTCGAAAGGATTCCTCTACCCGGTCGAGCTGGGCTCCGGCTCTTCTGACAGGGAGAACTCGCCCGCCTGGTATGTACACGTTGCAGCCGACCACTGCGGTCGGGGACGGGCCGAGAATTTGGCGGACTCCTCGCCTTCTGCCGGGCTTTGACTGCGTGGGCGACAAAATCTCGTCAAAGGAGGGAAGCTTGCACTGGAGGCAGAGTGTCTACTGCATTCTTAACCAATTACGGACTACGGACCATTCCGGAAATATCCAATGCCCTCACCATTTTCTCGGCACACTACGGCAATTCGGTGTACGGCACGTGAAAGGATACCCACGAATAGAAGACGCGGTTCGTGGTGGTTTGGCAGATTTTAGAATGCTAAAGAAGGCGGGACAATCGTGCAGCGAGGCACGTGTCGGCTTTAATGTGTGTTCGTCCCGTTTTTTATTATCTTCTGAACTCGGGGTGGTAGGAGAGAAGGGTACTTAAAATATTAAGGAGGGCGGCGGAATCTCACCGTTTCCAGCGATGTACGAGCGTACGAGTTGGCCCCGTGATTTCTCGTGCCGTGCGTTGCAATGTGGGGTTGCCAAGAGACCTCGTGGTGTTTTCTGGAATGATCCGTTCCTGTCGATGACAGGAGAGCGGTGCACGACACTTGCCCTAAAATTTCTATTTTCCGAAATGTTTGTTCGGTAGCATACAGTGGTAGGAAATGTAGGCAGGCAGATGTTGTATACTCTCATATCATAGATATCATATCAGAGCCGAACGCCCAAGGTACTCCTGTCTACCATAATGCTCAAAGTGTTTGCTGAGAAATGGGGGGCCAGGAGAGGTAAGTGTTTCCATCCGGGGGCGATACGCTCCCTGACCTTTGGGGAAGATACAAGAAGTGAAGAAAAGGGAAAAGAAATGAGGTGCTTGTACGTCACAAATTTGGTTCGAACTGCAGTTGACTGCACTTGCAGTTGATGTGTGCCACCATGCTAACAGACTCTAATCACTGCTCCTACTCCTAACTGAGGCATACCAGCAGGTATCTTTCGCTGGTCACGTTCCTACCCGTACCCACGCGCAGAGAGTGGGGTCAGGTGAGGAAAGAGGTGGCTGATTGGTCCAACGAGCACGTTGCTCCCACCTTACTCTCAGCTTAGGGGTGAACGGAGTATAGATGGCGCAAGCTACCTCCCTGTTTGAAGGGTCCAGCCATATTTCTTTGTGTGACCAGCCTAGTGTTGGATCCGGACTAGCCATGTCGGCCATGTAATAGATTGAATGCAAAAGGAAGCATCATCTTGTCTACTTACGATCATTTAGCAAGTTTCCGCCACATTGAGGGGTTTTCGTACCGATAGCTTTGCCCCAGAGACATGGTTCCGGCAAAGTGGGAGTCATAGATCTTAAAGGGCAACTCCACTCAAAAAGTCGACCCTATAGAAATGGCTGATATCGCTTTAGGGGTTCAAAATATGATCATACCCAAAATATCACGTCAAACCGACACCGCATTCCCGATTAAAACTAATATTAAAAATGTTTTACCAGCTGGGTCAGCGGTCCAACAGAGGGTGAGCAACGCTGGCACCGAGTGATCTAGTGAAGCAACACTGGGCAATGACATAGATTTCGTCCTATGCTCTCGTACGGACGCTTCGTTTCCCGTGGCATTCTGCGATTCTGCTGAAGACAAGAGATGCTTACCGTGTCATCCTCTGTTCTCCTATTTTTATTTGCATCCTGGCAATTAATTTAACTCCAGCATAGCTTCCGCGACTGCGCGGAAGAGAGCAAAGCTGTGCTGCTCGCTTGCACGCATCGTGGGGCCGGAGAGACTTACCGGACTCATGTTGGGCAACGCCGAGCACGACTTGTAGTGCTGTGGGTTGCACCAACAATTCGGTGCACAACCCAAAGCTGCGGTTCCACCAGTTCCCAAGAGACCGGAAGAGGCACAAGGTGCGGGTCTGTGCCGTTCACCGGATAGACTTTGGAAGACCGTGGACTCCGAGCTCCAACGTGAAGCTCTGCTTCCAGCACTTTACGCCAGATACCTACAGATGGGATCTGTGGCTGCTGACTGCTGACTGCTGCGGGTTTCTTCACGATATGCTCGTTTTTGAAGAATGATGTGGTGCCGTCGCTGTTTGCATACAGTCCGCCAGCTGCTCCAGCACAAGCGGCCGGTCCCAACAGGTCACAGCAGCTCTAACTAGCGTACACATAAAGGCACCTTAGTTTTAACAACTTGGACCGCTTGTGGATACCATCTGTCCTTCTGTCTCCCATTATTTCTTTTTCTCTTGGTCCGCGAGCAAGAAACAAATACAGACACGCTGCGCCAGCACTGACCGCGTCATATTATTTATAGCAGTCGGATTCCCTTTTCGGCTGGCAAATTTGTAAATGCACCCTAAAACTTACTACATTTGGCGCATATTTACAAAGTGCAAAGAAAATGTGGAACTTGCCTTCTGTTTTGAAGCTGCACGTGCGACTGAGCCGGTTGTGTCGGTGTGTCGGCTCAAGGGCTGTCCAAGCAGGACACTACAAAAATCGTCGGGCGACACGACTCCGACAAATCGTGCGGCGCTCCGCTTCCACCCGTTTTGTTTTTTTTTCCCGGGGGGGGGATAGTTCTCTTCGTCAAATCTCACCCGTGTCCTCTACGCAAGCCTTGATCGGCTCATTACGTAGGTGTGGAAAGCCACTCACACGCTCTCTTGGCTGTCGGTCAATCACTCAAGGCCTCCGCCGCTTTGCAAGTCCCGAAAACGGGAAGGGAAGACTCGAGGGTGAGGGGGCAAGCCAGGCAAGCGCACATCGTGTCCAAGGTCGTGTCGCCTTCCAGCAGTTCTGTGGATTGGATCAGATTCCCACGGCACTTATGTTCCCAACATACCTCGTATAGACAAACAAACCTGGTTGATTAGGTAGGAGTTTAATAAAATAAAATATATATTCTTAAGTTCTGAGTGTTTATACACTATAAGTCTCACTGTTGCACACTGCGCTTTATTTATTTATTTTTTTTTAGCTACGAACGTGGATCTTGACAAAGAAAGCTGAGTTGGGGCGGCCGAGACGCGCGCTTCGACGCAGGAATTTCCCAAATCCACCCGAAGCCAGACCTCTTTGGCTTTCCTGCCGAGGCAATGGCGGTAGCAAGGTCGGCGACTTCGTGAGCTGCGGGAGAACAGATAGACAGGCAGCAGGCACACTATTGGCAGGTGGCGTGTAACGTCAAGTCCGACGAGCACCGACGTAAGAAAAAATGGAGGAGGCGAGGAGGAAAGTTATGAATTTGGTATGGCCAGTGTCCAAACAGACCTAAGACCGATGACTACTGGACGCTTCAATTTTGACAATTTTTGCAGGAGTCGAGTGGCCTGGCGATTTTTGTAGTAGCCTGTTTCGACAGGCCTTCAGGGGCGCGGGACGAGATCTACTTATGTCATGCCGTCGACACGCAGCTGATTATCAGTGTTGCCAAGCTGCTCGAGCCAGTAGTTTCGGTTTCGCCGTGCCGCCGGAAACTTGGATACGCAATATCTACAAAACTATACCCACTACCGAAAAACAAATTATATCTCGTGATTCAGGGTCGCCGACTTCGACTAAACAGATCATAACCCAAAAATCGTAAAAATGGAGTGGAGTTTCCCTTTAAATAAAACCACATACTGCCAGTTCAGTCCAAACCCTTCATACAGCTTCTTCAATAAACACTGTTCACTTACCTGGACAGCTCAGTTCATTGCTTCGGTGACATGTCCTTGCAACCTCATTGCCAACAATTCCTCTTCCATGATCTCGTGGCTGTATCACTTATCTTTGTTGCACCGAAACTATAAATAGCAATCCATTGAATTTACAAATGCATCGTCCTGATATTGTGAAAACCGAAAGAGACTCGTCCACAAATGGGAGATGGTGAAAACCCTCCAATATGGTAGCTCTGAATGGCACGATGACGATAGCTGGCAGGAATTTTGTATGTAGCCTATTTGTGCCCATTGTATACCTCTCGAATGAAGGGTCGAGTCGTTCTCTCCGTCGTCTCGTCATGTCAGGACCCTGGAGAACATGTCTCAGCACCTGATGGCCCAGATGCAGAGGGAGATGACAGAGCTCAAGGAACTGGGCAGGAAACTGAGCCACTCGGACGGCACGGAGGCCCCGGCGGTGACCGGAGGAGGGGGCAACGACGAAGATGGCAGCAGCGAGGAGGCTGCGCTGAGGCTGGTTTCGGCCATGGGCGCACAGCTGGGGGCTGCCAAGGACAGGCTCCTGGGGCAGCGGGCAGCCCTCCTGGCTCTTCTGTCCAGCTGTAGAGGTGAGCCCACCCCTCTGCACAGTCACGTGGGTCTGTGCACGGGCTCTCAGACTTTACCCCTTGCATCTTTCAATCATCGGTCGAGAAACGGTTTCGTCATTGATACATTACAGCAGTGCGCGAGCCTAGAGGCTTTGTAAACTATAGTGTGTATACTACACTTTATCTCACTAGTTGCACACAGTGGTGTGGAAGCCACGGGCGGGAGAGAGAGGAAAACCGCTTTTGTACGATATTTCGAGTGATGGGTTAATTTCTTAGGGGGAGAAAAGCATCGGGAGGGGGGGGGGGGGGCACACAAAAGAGGGCTAAGAGGGGAGTTCCCCCTTCCGCTTCTCTCCAACTGCTAGCGTTACACTCTCCCCTGTACCTTTGGTAACGGTGCAGGCAACTAGTGAGTTAGAGGGAGTGGTCGGCCTTATAGTTATACATCAGTGGGTGGCTCAGGTCTTCTAAAATAGTGGGCAAGAGAAAAAATTTACCGCATCTCCACGTGGTGAATGATGTTGCTTGGGGCGAAGCTCTGGTGGTGCTTGTCTGCGTAGTCGCCGAGCCGCAGCATGCCGAGCCTTTTCATTCATGTCAGTAGGAGAATGTGTGGTTTTCTTCTTTTTCTTTTTTTAAGCAGACAGATGGGATGGCATCTCAGAACCCCCTACTCTTTTTTTTTTCTTCTTTTTCTTTGAGCCTTTTCATTCATGTCAGTAGGAGAATGTGTGGTTTTCTTCTTTTTCTTTTTTTAAGCAGACAGATGGGATGGCATCTCAGAACCCCCTACTCTTTTTTTTCTTCTTTTTCTTTTTTCACAATTGTTTTCATCTTTTTTTTCCAATTTTTTTTTTGCCCTACACGAGCACGTGATCTCACGAGCAGAAGCACGAGCACCCGACGCCGGCCTACGGCGGACGGACATACGGACATGGCTAGCCCCTAAGGAGCTTCGCCCCTAAAAACGCTTTACACGGGGTCAGAGACGGTCAAGGAAGTTCGGGAGCTCGGGGAATCCGCAAAGGTACTCTGGGTGTACACTCGGGGTACCTTCAGAGGGTACTCTGGATTGCTAGGAACCCAGTTTGAGAACCAATGATTTATGAAATGACTTTCTATCGGGTATATACAAGAGAGGTACGGTACTGGTGTCAAACTGCGTCGGCTACTCGTCTGTCGGGTTTTTCGTTTTGAGGAAGAGTCATGTTCTGGATACCGGGACAACTGTAAACTCTCTTAAAAGCGTCATCCGTTAAAGTCCACTTCTGAATTGGCCATGTCCTGAGGTACAATTACTGCAGCTATTAGTAATTTTAGCAATTATGGTCGAATGGCTTTATACTAACTACATTGGGACTGATGAAAATGTGTTGTACAGGTTGCTCCGTCCTACGAGCTTAGCACAAAAAATCTACTATGCAAAATCGAAACGGGTCTGCCACATATTGGTGCACTTGTGCAATATATGTTCCGTTTTATGAATGGATGGTTTCAAAGTCGGTATATACAGTTGTAGCAGCCGAGCTAGTGGTGCTTCCGCGACGACGAAAAAGAAGCACCTTGGCGCGAACTCACAGAACGAGACTCCACGAGCTGGGAGATTCGGCGACCGAGCGGTACGGCGGCTACATCTAGCGATGCCCAGGACAGTTTCATTTCTTCTGTAAATATTGTATATAAATAGTATGTTGGGTGGTATATTCCTGGTTCCAACATAATTGGTGACCCGGACGTGATTCTGCCACGTCTACGGAATCTAGTGAGCCTGCAGACCCGGCAAGTGCCTCCCAAGCAAGTGCCGCCTTGGGAATCGCAGCTACCTCGGTTCGTGCAAGTGGAAAACAAATTCCGCTTGCACCGCATAACCTCCCAGACCCGGCAATATGAGCTCCTCGTTGATGCCCTCCCGCCGCAAGCCGCTACCGAGTTGCGGGACGTTTTACTTTCCCCAGTCGGTGACACTCCTTACGAAGTTCTCAAAGAAGCCTTGGTCAGTCGTCTCGTCGCGTCTGAACAACGACGCCTTCAGCAGCTTCTCAGCGCAGAAGAACTAGGCGACCGTCGACCCACCCAGTTCTTACGACACCTGCAACATCTTCTGGGCGACAAGGCGGCCTCCATCGACGCCGCCATCCTCCGTGAGCTATTTCTACAACGACTGCCGGCTTCTGTTCGTGTCGGCCTAGTGGTAGCCCACAGGCTTCCGCTCGTAGAACTCGCCGAGCTGGCGGATCGCATTATGGAGGTTTCCGGTCCCATCATCGGAGCAACATAGCAGTCTCCAGACCTTGTTTCGGACATCGCTGAGCTCCGTCGAGAAGTGCAGAACCTGACGACCATCGTGTCCGAGCTTCGGCGGGAATCCCGTGACCATGCTCAATCGTCACAGCAACACTCCGGTCGCGTGAGTCGCCGTCGACCATCACCATCGCCTCGCCTTCCAGACAAGTCGCTATGTCGGTACCAGCGGCAGTTCGGACCGAATGCCCGCCGCTGTTGTTCACCCTGTTCCTGGTGTCTTAGACTTTTTAAAACAAACTGGATATTTATACCATTTCTAAATATGTAACCTCAAAGTAAACTTTCGTTATAGTGTGCTTTAAATACGTAAAGTTTGGCGCATTATGGCCCTCGTTGCTGCTGCGCCAATAAACTCCTAATCATCATCATCACCCTGTTCCTGGAACCAGAAAAACGGGACGGCCGATCGCTAGTGGCGGCGAGCGACCCATATCGGCCCACCAGTCGCCTCTTCCACATCCACGACAAGATCGTTGGCACACGTTTCTTAGTGGACACAGGCGCTGAGGTCAGCATCATTCCAGCCTCATTTTTTGATCGCCGGAATCGCGTCCAAACTTCATCATTGCAAGCTGTCAACGCTTCCCCCATCAAAACGTATGGACAAAAATCACTAACGTTGGACCTTGGCCTCCGACGACGCTTCCAGTGGTTGTTCTGGGTTGCAGACGTCAGCTACGCAATAATTGGAGCAGATTTCCTTCGTAACATCTGGGTGGACATGACACAAAGACGGCTAATTGATGCGACCACACACCTACAAGTCTCTGGTATTGCGTCTCGAGCGCCAGCTCTTAGCCCCACTTTCAGCAAGCCACCTTCCAATTCATTTGCCAGTCTGCTCGAGAATTACCCAGACCTCATCAAGCCGCACAACATCGGCGAGGTACCTAAACATGACGTCACTCATCACATCGTGACGACGGGCCCGCCTGTCCATTGCCGACCACGTCGACTGGGACCTGAAAAGCTGCGGGTCGCACGGCAGGAATTCGAGCATATGCTCCAGCTCGGAGTCGTACGCCCATCTTCTAGTCCCTGGTCGTCCCCTCTGCGCATGGTGCCCAAAAAGAGCGGCGATTGGCGACCGTGCGGGGATTATAGGGCTCTGAACACAGCTACAATTCCTGACCGGTACCCGATCCCAAACGTTCAAGATTGCACTGCCTTTTTGAAGGATACCACCATTTACTCGAAGATAGACCTCATAAAGGCTTACCATCAGATTCCGGTTGAACCTGCAGACATACCCAAGACGGCCATAACAACTCCTTTCGGCCTCTTTGAGTTCGTCACAATGCCGTTTGGGCTGCGTAACGCAGCCCAAACCTTTCAGCGATTTATTGACCAGGTCATCCGTGGTTTGCCTTTTTGTTTTGCCTACCTCGACGACCTCCTCGTAGCGAGCGAAAACCCGGAGGAACACAAGCGTCATCTCACCACACTGTTCGACAGGCTACACGAGTATGGCATTATAATAAACGTGGACAAATGCCAGTTTGGTGTACCAAAGCTGATCTTTCTTGGCCATCAGATTGACTGTCAAGGTATCCGACCACTACCAGACAAGGTCAAAGTCATCACCGATTGTCCACAACCTACAACAAAACGCGCCCTCCGGCGATTTCTGGGGCTTGTGAACTTTTACAGGCGTTTTCTCCCCCACTGTGCCAAGCTTCTACAGCCATTGGAGACACTGCTTTGCACCTCCAAAGGAGAGAAATCTATGTTACCATGGTCCCCGGAGGCGTCGATAGCATTTGAGAGCGTGAAGAAAGAACTCGCCAGTGCCACACTCCTCGTACACCCGTCTCCAGATGCACCAACGTGCCTGATGGTCGATGCCTCAGACGTCGCGGTCGGAGGTGTGTTGCAGCAGAAGATCGCAAATATATGGTCTCCCATATCATTTTTTTCACGTAAACTGCAAGACGCAGAGAGGAAGTATAGTACCTTCGGAAGAGAGTTACTTGCGGCTTGCTTAGCCATCAGACACTTCCGACACTTCCTGGAAGGGTGTGCCTTCTTCATAGCCACGGATCACGAACCGCTGGTTTATGCCATTCAGTCATCAAACCAAAATCATTCACCACGAGAGCTGCGACATCTTTCCTTCATCACGGAATTCACTTCCGATATCCGACACGTGAAAGGAAAAGAAAACACCGTCGCAGACACAGTATCACGTCTGGAGCTGAATGCCCTCAACGCAGAGAAAGATCAGTTCACCTACTCTGAACTGGCTGTGGCTCAAGCACAGGATGAAGAACTTGAATCTATCATGAAGACCGGCCCGTCCCTCGTCCTCGAAGAGGTAACCCTCCCTGATCATGGTATCACTTTGATATGTGATACTTCGACAGGAAAACCCCGCCCGTATGTGCCACGCCAACTGCGTCATGCGGTGTGCTCCTCACTTCACTCCCTCTGTCACCCAGGCATACGCGCAACGCAAGAGCTGGTAACGAACCGTTTCGTGTGGCCCAAAATCAACGCCGACATACGGGAATTTGTACGCTGTTGTCTTGCCTGCCAGAGGTCGAAGGTGCAGCGTCACACCCATACACCACTTGGCAAGTTTCCTCTCCCATCCACACGCTTTGAGAACGTCCATCTAGACATTGTTGGTCCTCTTCCAACTTCACGGAATTTTTCATACCTATTGACTTGCGTCGACAGATTTTCTCGCTGGCCAGAGGTGGTACCACTAGGAAATATCACCGCTGAAACAGTGACACGCGCTTTTATATCCAGCTGGATCAGCCGCTTCGGTGTGCCTGCCACAATCACCATCGATCGCGGGCGCCAGTTTGAGTCTGCGATATTTAGAGAATTAACATCTCTTCTGGGCTCAGTACGGACGCGCACGACAGCATATCATCCTGCTGCGAATGGCCTCGTCGAGCGACTCCGCCGTCAGCTGAAGTCTGCGCTCCGAGCACTAAACCTTCCTCGATGCATGGGTTGACAACCTACCAGTGGTGTTACTAGGTCTGCGATCAACCCTGAAGCCCGACTTGGGCTGTACAGTGGCAGAACTCGTGTACGGTTGTCCCCTGCGCCTCCCTGCTGACATGGTTGAACCATCAACGGCACAAAGTGTAATGGATCCCACCTCCTACGTCCAACGGCTCCGGGAAGCCATGAACTCTTTGCGCCCAGTACAGACACGGCAACCTAACGCACGACAGGTCTTCGTTCATCCTGCCCTCGCCCAATCATCACACGTATTCATACGTCGGGATGCGGTAAAGAAGCCTCTCAGACCTCTATACGATGGCCCATACCAGGTCGTAGGCAGAACACCGAAGTTTTATACGGTACTTATACAGGGACGTCGAGATACAGTTTCCCTGGACCGACTAAAACCTGCTTTCACCACAGCCCTCGACACAACTACTACCCCTGTGTTGCAGAACAACGCTCCAACGCACTCCCCACTTAGTGCGCAAGTTGCCCAGGCCACTTGTCCAAGGGGGGGAATCTGTAGCAGCCGAGCTAGTGGTGCTTCCGCGACGACGAAAAAGAAGCACCTTGGCGCGAACTCACAGAACGAGACTCCACGAGCTGGGAGATTCGGCGACCGAGCGGTACGGCGGCTACATCTAGCGATGCCCAGGACAGTTTCATTTCTTCCGTAAATATTGTATATAAATAGTATGTTGGGTGGTATATTCCTGGTTCCAGCACAGTAATCACTAGTGAACTTGAGGTCCGATATTTCTACTATGGTTTATTTCAAAGTGTCTCGCGTCACAAAATGGATCTGTGTAGGTGTCATGTTTCTGTTTATTGCTTACTTCAAAGTGTGCATTTTTATGTTTTCAATTTCGCTCATAATGGTAAAAAGAAGACAGGCAGGTTCATATACTAAACGAAAAATGAAACTTTCAGGAAACGAAAGGCATAAACAGTAACGGAAGAAAACAAGATATTGGAAATTGTTGACACTGCCAAGAATAATCTCGTGTTTCTTGTCCTACACCTATGGTGAACTCAGCTGAGAAAACGTCAAGTGCTGCTGATATTTTGTAGCAAGTGCTGGCATGGTAAATCGACGGCGACAACTTCACTGTCATTCACCCACACTTAAGATCCGAACACTTGGATGGACATGAGCGCTCGTGTAGGTACTGCAGAACTTCGATTTCTGCATCCATAGTCACCGACAAGGTGAAAACTACGGGACGTCTCTTTTCGTATGCCCGGCCTCTAGCATGCGCCCGTTGCCCTTTGCTGTGCCTTGACTGCACACGCCCCCGCATGGGGTGCCTGCACCTCAGGTGTTAGGTGCTTGGTGAGTGGAGTCACCACGGACCCCAGCCACGTGGGCCACCATACCCACATGCGGGGGCACCTGCTTTAGTAGGTGCTTTGTGAGTGGCATCACTATGAACCCCGAACCATGTAGGTTCGCCCACCCACGCCTGGCTATGCGTGGCTTAACCCGTCTCCGAGGAAAAGGGGATCCTGGTGGTTGCACCGAGTCGGGGTATGTTTGGACCCTTCGGGGTCCCCGGGCAAGGCAATATACCACTTCGGCCCCTGCTTCTCGTAGACGGGTATCCTGGCTTGGTTCTACCAGGTTGATTCACTCAGTCGCCTTTCTTCTCCTCTCCTTCCTTTGCCTTTTTTTCTCTTTCGGCCCTCCTTCCTTTCACCTTCTTTGGTGGCAAGGGCTAACCTTAGGTGGTGACAGATACCCTCGTCCAGATCCACACTTGGTTATAGTTTCCCGGCAGCACTGTTAGAGTAATGTCTCCAGCAGAACCCTTCTTTCTATGGTGCATTAACTAACCTCTTGTTGGGCTCGGTGGTGGGCAGTGCACCGCGGATTGTGAACACCCTTTCCTTTTTACGGCATCCCTCTCTCCTAAGCCCCGAGCAGAGCAACCCCCTAAAAGGGTTCGCCCCGCTCCCCCTACTTTTGCAAAAGCCAAGGAACCTGAAACCTTTTCACGTTTTCTCGTAGTTCATGCTGTAAACGACAGTCTACCTTTGTCAAGGATTTCACCTTTCATTGTCTCTAAGATCCTGGAGCAGGCAATTGGAAAGAATTACAAGGCAAAAAAAATATGCTGGGGACCACCTCATTGAGGTAGAAAATAAAGCCCAAAGCACAGCATTACTTAAGTTGACAAGCTTAGGCAAACACCAAGTCTCTGTAACCCCTGTAGGAATTCACGTATCACCACCGATTTGCCATTTCCCACGTGGTTTGTCAACAACCCGAGTCCAGCCTGGTTCTTTCACGGGAGTGGGATTCCGCTCCCCGTTTATTGGTGCATAAAACACAATGCTCAAAACATTCAATCTAAACTACAAATACACGCGACATTACACAAATATTCACAAACGCATGTAAAGCCAAAGCTAAACACAAAGAGGGCCCCCAGGCCTCGTGTCCCGCGATTACCCTAGGTCCGGTCGCACACACTTGCCTGGTCTCGGTACCGCCCGGAGTCCTAAGAGACTTTTGCCCCCCTCGCCCATCGATCGAGACTATATCTCGATCGATGGGCGAGGAAATTTCTCCTCGCCCGCCCTGGTGCACCTGCAGCGCCATCCAGTGGCTAGAGGAGAAAGCGGCACGTCGGGAGCCGAATTCGAGATCCAATCGACCCCGCGGTGACACGACCATGTGATCGTGTTTGAGGCGAGGCAACTGCATAGCCGCCTCGCTGCAACGATGCCAGAGTGGTTTGATGGGCGCCCTCGTGAATGCACGGTACGCCATACTCCCCTCTCCTAAAAATCGAAGTACGCCGGAATTCAGACGTACGGCTAGGCTGCTTGGGAATACCGTCGCTTTGTTTGGCCTGGAGATTCCCCTTCACGCACACACACACCACTGGTCCCATGGGTCGTCCTCACTGAGGTCCATCAGTTCGCCCGAGGCCTGGGGTGGCGGCCACCGCACACCTCGCAGTAGACTGTGCCCACGTCGGGCTTGGCGGCGGCCACCGCACACCTCGCAGTAGACTGTGCCCACGTCGGGCTTGGCGGCGGCCTCCGGGGCAACGGGGTCCTCGAGCAGTGTGCCCGGCCACCATAAGACTGGCCCCCCCATGGAGTGGTGCGCCGGAGAGGGACTGTGGTTCTGTCCCAGCTGCGACAGCCCTCCCGGAGCGATGCTGGGCCGGAAGTCCAATGTCACTGAGAACTGCACCCCGGCGTCCTGTGTGGCGTTGCGGACGTCCAACGAGGCTCCCCGAGCTGTGGTTCCGGCCGGAAAATATGCTGCCCGAAGACGAGGAGTTCAGCCCAGGCTGGTGTTCGTCCAAACGGCGATTCATCCTTTCATCGTCTCCCAGGAGAGGACCATTCGCTGCACACCAAGCCGCGTCTCGAGGCAGCAGCCGCAGGGCCCATGACAGTTTACCAGCCGAACGCCGTGCATCCTCCTCGAGCAAATATGGCCGCGTCACAACGCTCCCGACACACAGCACGCACAAGATAGGAAAAGTCCAAGACGCACACCCAGCGAGGGAGCAGCACCACAACACCAACAGCAGCACCACACACAAAAATAAAAACATTGAAAACAAAAACGAGGGTTCCCAGGCCCTTCCCCCCACCACAAAGAAGAACAAAAAAAAAAAAATGACGGGAACGCAGATTCTGGATTGTTCCCCCTCTTCTTTCCTTTCCCGGGCCACGCACTCTACGAGGTTCCGATCCCATCGGGTTGCCTCCGGCTACGCGTGTTGTAGCTGTGCCGTGGTGATCCCAGGAAATCCTGAAATCGTTGCTGCCCGCGAATGCCCCTTTGCGGCCGCTTGACCTGCTCATCCCATCCCCTGGGGAAAAAGGGTTTCAGTTCGCCGATGTGAACCGTTTCGCTGACGAGATCAGAATTCTGGTCCCTCAGCGTGTATGTCATTCGAGACTTCTTGGAATCAATGACGAAGGGGCCAACTCACTTGGGGGGCCAACGCCGCCGAGAAGAACTTACTCGCATCGCTCTGAACGTGACTTCGCCAAAGAACGGTGTCGCCCACCTCGAACTGCGCATCGCCGTGCCTTTTGTCATAGGTCAGGGGTGGCCAGGCTGTGGCTCGCGAGCTGCATGCGGCTCTTCGCGTGTTAAAGTGTAGCTTGCAACTCCCTCCCTTAATCCCCCAACTCCCTCGCCTCCCTCCCGGTCACACGAGCACTTCCCCAAAAAGAGAAATGGAACGCGTTTTACATCGAAAGACAGGTTGTGGTTGGGTAGTCTTGTGCTGCTGCTACCTTACGTACAGTTGGACTGCTTTTGACTCGGATAGATTTCAAGTATAGGTCAAGTTTCGTTTATTGCTCAGGACAAAAGTTTGCCCGCCTCCCTTCCCCCCCCTTCCCGCGGCTCTTGGAAGTTTCGTGGCTTTGTTTGCGGCTCTTCGGCCGGGTCAGCCTGGCCACCCCTGTCATAGGTATTCTTCTGCTCCGCCCGCGCGGGAGCCCTGTTTCTGCGAGCGGCGTCCAGCACCTGCGACAGTCGCTCTCTTGTCTGCATCCCGAAGTCCTCGTGCGAGGGCCCCGTTCTGGCCGCGCTTTGTCGCGGGCGAAGAACCGCATCAGTTGGCGTAGAGAGTTCTCTGCCAAGTTCAACAGCGCAGGCGTGAACCCAGTGCTGCGGTTGAGGTTGGACCGCAATGCAAACGAAATCAAATCCAAGTGCAGATCTCAGTCCCGCTGCTTACGAGCATACGCCCCCAGCAACGGCTTGATGTCGCGGTTCCGCCGCTCGGTCACACTTTACTTGGGGATGGTAACACAAAGTCTTACAATGCTTAATCCCGAGGGCCTGGTAAATTGCCACAAAGACTTTCGAGCAAAATATCAAGGCGTTGTCACTCACCAGTTTCGGGGAACCTGTAGCGACACCAGACCTCGGACAGCCTGCTCAGGACTCCCTTGGCTGTCACCTTCCGCATTGGAAACATCTCGACTAATCCGGTGAAGTGGCAGATTATTACCAACACATGTTGATAGCCTCCGCTTGACCACGGCAGGGGTCCCATCAAGTCACAGGCCGCGATCTCCCATGGCCGCATACTCACGACGGGCTCGAGCAGGCCGGGTGGTCTGCCCCTCCTGGGCTTGCGCTCTTGGCACACTGCTCAGCTCCGGACGTACCGGCACAGCTGCCCCTTCATGCCCGGCCAGGTAGCGAAACGGCGCAGCTTATGCCACGACTTCGGCTCACTGCCGTGACCGTCGGCATTGTGGTAGTGACGCAACGCTGCCACTCTGAGATCACGGGGAATCACGGTCTTGAACGACTCACTTGAATCGCTCTCTTCCAGGAAGTAGTGCAGTAGGACGCCGTCCGCATTGATCAGGTAAGACTCCAACTCACCTGCTTCAATGTCTGACCCCTGGGCAGTGGCACTTGGTCCTCTCCCCGGCGTTCCGGAGTGCCGGAGCGTCTTTTCGCCTGTCTGGTCAGGATCCATCTCTTGCCTGAGCCGGTCGAAGATAGCGCGACAAAACGAGTCGTTCTGCTGTGCTTCGAACAGTTCCGTTAGGTTGAACGGCGGTCCCAGTAAAATAATCGCCTCAACCAGCTGTGCTACGCCGCCACAGTGGGGAGCGGAGCAGGATTTCCCGTCTCCCGGCAGAGGGCCACACCCCCGCAGTCTGCTGCCTCGCGCGGTGGGGGATCCACGGGTGAAATGGAGAGCGCGTCGGCCACCACATTTGTTGTGCCCTTCTGGTACCGAATTCGGTACTCATACTTCTGCAGTGTCGAGGCCCAGCGCGCCAGTCTTCCGGCGGGTTCCTTGATTCGGGAGAGCCACCCGTTGGCCAATGCCGATGGACTGTCCCCACCAGAGCGAGAGAGGTTGGCGGCTTTGCTGCACAACTTTGACGAAATGTTCACCGAACAGCCGGGCTGCACCAAGCAGGTGCAGCATCGCATTGAAACTGGGGACGCGTGCGCTTGGAAGTCCAATCTGCGTCCTGTGACCCTGGCCAAGCGAAAAGCGATAGATGCCGCAGTCTATGAGCTCTTGGGGTCGGGAATCATTCGCCGGTCATTAGGACCCTGGGGATTCCCGGTTATTTTGGTGCCAAAGAAGGATGGAACATCGAGACTCTGCGTTGATTATCGGCGCTTGAACGCGGTGACCGTTTCCGAGCATCAAAGAACTCATCTCAAATCTGGGGACGGCCAACTATTTTACCACCCTCGACGCAAGCAAAGGCTACCTCCAAGTGGAGATGAGCCCGGGCGACAAAAGCAAAACTGCATTCGTGTGTCACCAAGGCTTGTTTGAGCTCACTCGGATGCCGTTCGGATTACCGGGTGCACCGATGACATTTAAGCGGTTCATCGACGGGGTGCTTGGAGATGTCAAGTGGCAGTACGCGCTCGCATACCTGGACGACGTAATTGTGTACTCGGAAACTTTCGAGGACCACTTTCGTCACCTTGAGGACGTGTTGCACAAACTACGGATCGCCGGCCTCGCACTAAACCCGACTAAAGCCCAATTTGGAGCTTCTGAGATCAGCTTGTTGGAAGTCCGGATCGAGAGAGGAAAAGTTTCCCCCGACGCGGACAAGTTGCGGGTGATCTTGGAGGTCCCGGTCCCGACCGATGTCGGGGGAGTGCACCGTTTTCTCGGCATGATAGGATACTACCGAGCCTACATCCCCAACTGCGCAGCCATACAGGCACCCCTCACGCAATTGCTGAGGAAAGCTGCTCCCTGGAGCTGGGAGGCGCTGCAGGAGGAGGCGTTCCTCCAGCTGACCAAGGCCTTGGCGCATACAGCATCCCTCAAACTACCAGACCTGAATAGGCCTTTCACAATCCAGACGGACCCAGCAACCGGGGTCTCAGCGCGGTACTCTTGCAGGAGGCAGAGGGAGAGATCCACCGGATGGCATTTGCCAGCCGGGCGCTGAACCCGGCGGAGAAGAACTACACAGTGACACACTTGCCTGGTCTCGGTACCGCTCGGGAGTCCTAAGAGACTTTTGCCCCCCAGTCCCCCCGACTATATCTCAATCGATGGGCGAGGAGGTTTCTCCTCGCCCGCCCTGGGGCGCCTGCAGTGCCATCCAGTGGCTAGGAGAGAAAGCGGTACGTCGGGAGCCGAATTCGAGATCCAATCGACCCCGCGGTGACACGACCATGTGATCGTGTTTGAGGCGAGGCAACTGCATAGCCGCCTCGCGGCAACGATGCCAGAGTGGTTTGATGGGCGCCCTCGTAAATGCACGGTGCACCATACTCCGCAACCACACTCTGAATAATATCCGCGGCGTCATCTTTGAAGATGACCTCCTTCAGTGTACTGAAGAGGAAATCCTTGAAGGTCGACGCAGGAGTGCTGTTGTAGCCGTGCGGCGAATCACCCTACAACGCGACGGAGGAGGTCAGCAATACAGGTGAATCAAAGAACAACAAAATACAAGCAGTTATCAACATTACACAATATTGTAACGCTTTTATTTAAGCATGTCCCTTGCCCCAATCTGTTCCCTGCTCGTCCCCGACGTGACGTCGTCTTCCTCTTCTTACAACCGTCACACTATTCCCCCTCCAAAAAGAAAATAACTACTTCTCATTCTCATTTTAGGTAGAGCTGCCCTCGTAGCGAGCGAGACGGTTCCTGTGTACCACAAACATGCGAGAACGGGCCTTGTGTCTCACACGGTACACCACGGCGTTAAGACGCGCGACAACAGTGAATGGCCCTTGCCAGTTTCTTTGAAGTTTCGGTGAAAGTCCTCGTTTTCGTAGTGGGTTATACAGCCATACTCTGTCACCCGGTTCAAAAACCTCTTGCGTGCTGTGCTCGTCATAGCGTGCCTTCATGCGCTGGAAGCCGATAGACAAGCGGCTTCTGACGAAGTCGTGGGTCTGTTCAAGACGTGTCATCAGGTCATTAATGTACGGCTCTGGTTGAGAGGGACGGTCTGGCGGTCTTGAGAAGGCGAGGTCGCATGGCATACGAATTTCCCGCCCAAAGAGAATTATAGCAGGTGTATACCCGGTGACTTCATGGACCGCTGTTCGGTAGGAGTACAGAAATAAAGGAACAAAGTCGTCCCAATCGTCTTGATGGCTGTTAACAAACATAGCCAAATGCTGCAGTATGGTGCGATTAAAGCGCTCCACGAGTCCATTGGACTGAGGATGCAGTGGCGTCGTTCTTGTCTTGGTTATGTTAAATTGTTGACAAACCTCTTGAAATACTTGGGACTCAAAGTTCCGCCCTTGGTCGGAATGCAGCGACAAGGGTGCGCCGTATCGGGATATCCAGTGAGTCACCAGAGCATCCGCCACAACAGGGGCAGTCTGATCAGGAATGGCGATGGCTTCTGGCCATTTCGAAAAGTAGTCCACAATGACGAGAAGATACCTGTTTCCCGTTTTTGATCGAGGATAATGGACCTAGAACGTCGATGGCGATACGTTCAAATGGTGCTCCACTGATGCATTCTTGCAAAGGCGCGTGCGCTTTCTTCTGTGGGCCCTTACGCGAGGCGCACATGTCGCATTGCCGGCACCATAATCTAACGTCATTATGGCACTGCAACCAGTAGAAGCGCTCGCGTATCTTCCGAAGAGTACGATTGACGCCGAAATGGCCTCCTTCAGGAGTGCTGTGAAGCTGTCTGAAAATCTGGGCGCGGAACTCAGGGTGGTGCCACTAGCTGCCACACGACTCGGTCACCAGTAGGTGATTCCCAGCGACGATAAAGAAGTCCGTTGCGCAATTCCAGCGTGTCCCACTGGGCCCAATAGCTTAAGACGTCTGGAGAAAGGTGAGATATCTCGGTACGTGGCGGTCGGCGACCGCTTCGCTTCCATTGGACACATAGGCCGACAGCAGGGTCGCGCAACTGGGCTTCTTGGATCTCTTGAGGTGACCAGATGTTGTTAGAGATGGCTACCTGGCAGAACATGTCCGTCCGGGTCGAATTACGGCGGATCATACTCAAGCACTGTCGACAGGAGCCCTCACTGCATGGTCGTCTGGAGAGGGCGTCAGCGTTGCTGTGATGTGATCCGGCCCGATGTTTGATCTCAAAGTTGTACTGCTAGAGTTGTTCCAGCCAGCGAGCCACTTGTCCTTCTGGCGCCTTGAAACCAAGCAACCATGTCAAAGCCGCGTGGTCTGTACGAATAATGAATTTCCTGCCGCACAAATAGTGATTGAAGTGAGAGAGCGCCTTGACTATAGCAAGAAGCTCGCGTCTTGTGGTGCAATAGTTACGCTCTGGTTTTGTGAAGGCTTTGCTATAATACCCGATGATTAACTCGTGGCCCTCTTGTTGCTGGGATAGAATGCCACCGGCCGCAGTGTTGCTTGCATCTGTATCAAGAATGAATAAGGCGTCATCTCTTGGGTAAGCCAGTGCAGGGGGCGATGTTAATGCCTGCTTGAGTGCCTCGAAGGAGTCTTGACATTCGGTGGACCAGTTGAACACCTTGGACTTCTCAGTTAGAGCATAAGCGGTTTAGCGACTCGTGAGAAACCAGGAACAAATCGCCGGTAGTAAGTCGCCAAGCCAAGGAAACTCAGAATGTCCGCACCTGATGTCGGGGTCGGCCAATCGGTTATGGCACACAACTTCGTTGGGTTAGGAGAAACTCCATGGGCTGAAATAACGTGGCCTAGGTACCGAGTTTCCTTAGCAAATAGGGTGCATTTTTTAGGAGTTAGTTTCAGGTTTGCGTCCTGAAGACGCTGAAGAACCAGCTCAAGATTTGTCAAGTGTTCGGCGAACGTCTTCCCAAGGACCACGATATCGTCTAAATACACAAGGCACGCGGACCAGGTCAGTCCCTGAAGAACCTTCTCCATCAGACGTTGGAACGTTGCGGGCGCATTACACAACCCGAATGGCATGACTGTGAATTGGTAGAGTGCACAGCCTGTGCTGAAGGCTGTTTTTTCGCGGTCAGGTGAATGTACTGGAACCTGCCAGTAACCGCTCTTCAGGTCGAGAGTCGAGAACCAAGTGGAACCCGCGAGTGCGTCTAAGATATCATCTGTCCGTGGTAGTGGAAAGGCATCCTTCTTTGTTACGTCATTCAGCTTTCTATAATCCACACAAAATCGAGTCGATCCATCCTTCTTTTTTACCAAGGTGATCGGCGAGGACCAGGGTACATAGGCTGGCTCAATGACACCTTGTGTGAGCATTTCTTGAACAAGGTCATTTACGTGCGTGCGCTTAGCCAGCGGCACCCTGCGAGGTGGCTGTCGAATGGGCGCAGCATCACCGGTTATGATGCGGTGTGCGGTCAGATTTGTTTTTCCTAAATCGGTGTTGCTAATGCTGAATGCATTCGAAAAACGAGATAGAAAGCTTCTCAGAAGGACAGCGTCATCTTGTTGAAGTCGAGGAGCAGTTGCCTTGTATAGCGGAATAAGGTGAGCACCGAGGTCAACTGAACACGAGCGTAGCGAGGTAGCAGGTGTAGTTTCCTTGCAAAGAGCAACTGGTGGTTGTGCATCTTCACTTGCAACAAGACGGTCTGTTCTGTTGTGGGCTTCTTTTTGGTAACTCGAGCAAGTCATTGTCGGGAGGGTGGTTGCCGACTGATGCATGGTTGTCCACCGTGAGGCCTTGCGAGCGGCCTCCACTTCTAATGCATACGTGTGAGCGGCCCGAAATGTGCGGGGGTGGTAAAGACGCACAGCCTCTTGAATCTCTTCAGATGCAATAGCATCAATGAACGCCGCAGTGCTGACAGCATCCACGGTGTCTTTGGAAGACCCGAGAAACGACAAGCGCGCAAGACGCTCGATGTCGTCAGCGAGCTGGGACAACGTCTCACCCGATGCTTGTCGTCGATGACGTAGTTCAGCATGGTGAAGGTGACGTTGAGGCCCATCGCCGAAACATTGTTCTAAGGTGTACGAGCCACGGGATTCTGGCGGCATGTGGAGGAGCACTTGCAACGCTGGACCGCTGAGGTTGGCTGCAAGTACTTGTGCCTGCTGCTCTTCGGTCCAGCGATTGGCTTTAGCAAGAATCTCGAACTGTGTTACGTAGGCAGACCATGTGCCTGTGCCGTCAAATTGCGATGGCCGCAGCTTAAGGCGTGGAGTAGATAGAGGTATAGCCGGCGCGACATTCGTCGTCACTGATGTTGGTGGAAGATTACTTGGACTTACCTGTGAAAGGCCTGGCTGGACCAGCGCTCGCAGGCCATCAAGAAGTGCGACCGATATTCGTTCGAATAAATTCGACAGAACCTCCAAAAGGGCCGCGTCTCTGTGCCTGAGCTCCTGGGCAGTCCGTTGGTGGTTGGCATCCAGCAGGGCTCCAATGGCCGATGAAGTGTCAGTTCGAATGTTGGGGTCGATGGAGTCGGGAACCGGCCGGGGCGCGATGGCTTCTCCGGTTCGCGGGATCTCATCCTCAGGCTGTTGAGGAAGGTCCATGCGTGCCGGCAGAAGGCGTCTTGACTGAAGATCCCACTTCTGACACCAGTGTAACGCTTTTATTTAAGCGTGTCCCTTGCCCCAATCTGTTCCCTGCTCGTCCCCGACGTGACGTCTTCTTCCTCTTCTTACAACCGTCACAATATTATTAATATTTTTTTTAATAATGTGCACTGTGAACAGTAAAAAGGAAGTAAAGAAAAATAAAAGAAAGCTTACGCTGTCCTGCGAGGCTGCAGGACGGCCTAAGAAAACTGAAGGTAGGGTACCTAAACTGCAGAGTTCGTCCTTTCGTTCCAAATTCTCAGCGGTGCTTCCGTCGCCGGCATTTTGGGCATGGTTCCCGAAACTGCCGCAGCTGAGAAACCTGCAGAAAATGTAGTGCTACTGACCACGTTTCTGACATCTGTGAAAATGACCATAAATGCATAAACTGTGGCAGACCACACCCCGCATTTTCACGCACATGTCCGAAATGGAAGGAAGAGAAAGAAATAATCACATTTAAGGTCAAACACAATCTAAGCTACCAAGAAGCTAGAGAGCAGCTTGCCTTCAAGGCAAGGGGTTCATATGACCAGGCAGTGCGAAGGGGACCCACCTTTGTCTATGGCATTCGTGGAGACGCAGACTTCCCTGGAAGACCTGTCTTCTCCACAAGGGTCCTCTTCCGAACGTCCCTAGACGGTGGGCAACCCACTGCCTTCATGCTCCAATGAGGTTGTTGTGCCCTCTATGGATGGTACTGCACCCTCCAAAAAGCCAGACGTGCCATCACTGGCACCAGCTGGCCCTCCTGGCCGGGTTCGGGGGCTGCCTCCCCATGGCTCTGGCAGCTCTTTAAAGGGGTACTCCGGCGATTTTTTGAGCTACCTCAACTAACTATATTTTCTGACTCCCCGGCCTTTACCCTTTCCAGTATACTATTTAGTATCACAAAATTCATATTAGTTATTGTGAAATCGGCAAATGAAAATGATGCAAAAGCTAGCATTCAAATATACCCGCACTTTTCAATGCCGTGACGTCAGTGGCAGGCAGGCTTGCCAGTCGAGCAAGCAGACTAAAAAATAGAATATGCCAATCATTTGATCCGTGCTGGCGCGCGGGTACTGGAGCGAGCTTCCAAAGCATTGATTTGACACCATGAAACTGCTTGGAATCAGTTGGGAATAAATTCTACAGCCCAAAAAGTGAACCCCTGCCTTCCACTGACGTCACTTTTTCGTTGTTGCCAGTAGAGACTTTCAGTTTGAAAAACACGGTGAGGACCAAAATTTGAAATTCAATAACTTCGCGAAAAAAAATTATTTTGACCTAATATTTAGGATACTATTTTAGCGATGTTGTTTGGCGAGTTTAGCAAAATTTCAAGCAAATCGGGGACCATGAAGAAATCGCCGGAGTACCCCTTTAAGGCCTGGGCGGTCAGATCCACCTCTGCCGCCCAAAGGACCCAAGGTCTCATTGGATGAGAAAATGGAAGAGAGCATCCCACTTTCTGGTGAGGACCTTCGTCTCTCTGGATCAGGGTCTGTCTCCTCAGTCTCCTGCGAGGCTGCAGGACAGCCTAAGGACACTGCAAAAAAGAAAACTATCCCACGGATTGTGGCACTAAAGGACTTTCAAATTACATTTTACAATTCTAGAGCGCAGCTCTTAGGCACCCGTTTCCGGCTTGAGCGGCGTCGCCGTCGGCGTAACCGCGCGGTGCATTATGGAAAATGTCCCATAATGCACCGCGCGAGGGCCACATGACTTCGGAAGGGTCACGTGACCCCCATGCGGTGCATTATGGAACATTTTCCGTAATGCACCGCGCGAGGGCCACGTGACCCCCCTGAGGTCGCGTGACCCCCCTGAGGTCGCGTGACCCCCCTGAGGTCGCGTGACCCCCCTGAGGTCGTGACCACCCGCTGAGGTCACGTGACCCCCATCTGAGGTCACGTGACCCCCTGAGGTCGCGTGACCCCCCTCCCCTCGCATGACCTTTGGCCATGCAGAGGAGGAGGGAGGAGGGGTATACCCTCCCCTCAGTACCCTCTCCTCCTCCTCCTCAAGAGCTGCGCTCTAATTCGGCATTACAGGGAGTTGTAAACGGCTTTCTTTTTTTTTGTATAACATATGTTGAAGATAAATGTATTTCTTCCTTCAGTGGAACTGTAAAGGCCTCTTGCCTAACTACGACGATGTCAGCTATCTTTTAGAGGATCACCATCCCATTGTATGTTGCTCACAGGAAACACACCTAAAGACCACCCACACTAATGTTTTGAAACACTTCCAGGTGTTTCGCATGGACCGCACACATGCAGCTCATGCAGCTGGAGGTGGTGCGGTGGTTATACAACGTTCAATTCCTTGTAACAAGGTGGCCCTGCAGACTTTCTGGAGGCAGTGGCTACACGCTTTTTGTTAAATCAAATAATTACAGTCTGTTCTTTGTATGTACCTCCCAAGATCAAATAATTATGGTCTGTTCTTTGTATGTACCTCCCACTTATCAGTTATACATATGGAGAAGCTAGAAGACCTCATTAATCGACTTCCTTCACCTTTTCTCACTTTTAGGAGATTTTAACGCACACAATCCCCTGTGGGGTAGTGACAGACGGGATTCTAGAGGGGCCCTTGTCAAACACTTTTTGCTTTCTACGGGATTGTGCCTGCTAAACACAAATGAATTCCCATATTTTAGCTCAGCAACTCACACTTTTACTTCCATTGACCTGTCTATTTGTCACCCATCATTATTCCCATTGCTTTCTTGGAAGGTTATTCTGAATGCTCACGGAAGTGACCACTGTCTCATCATTTTAGCCCCGCAGGGGGCATCTGTGAAAGCAGGTGTTTGGAGAGTGGCGTCTCCACGGACCCCGAGCCATGCGGGTTCGCCCGCCCACGTCTGGCTGTGCGTGGCTTTCCCGTGGCCGGGGAAAAGGGCATCCTGGTGGTTGAGCCGAGCCCGGGGTAGGTTTGGACCCTTCGGGGCCCCCCGGGTGAGGCAATACACCACTTCGGCCCCCGCTTCTCGTAGACGGGAGTCCTGGTAAGGCCCGGCCAGGATGATTCAGTCTAGTCGCCTTTTCTTCTACTATCCACTTCAATCTTTCACCTTTACCTTTCCTGTTTCTTTTACTTCTCTCTCATTTCTCTTACTCCCCTTTCACCCCTCTTTGGCGGCAAGGGCTAACCTTGGGTGGCAATAGACCTCTGTCTTGACCCACACTTGGGTATAGTTTCCCGGCAGCACTAATAGAGTAACGTCTTCAGCCAAGCCCTTCTTGTTATGAAGCGTTACCTATTCCCTTGTTGGGCTCGGTGGTGGGCGGTGCACCGCGGATTCTGAACACTCTTTGCCCTCCTATGGCGCCCCTCTCTTCCAAACCCCGTTCAGGGCAGGCCTTTAAAAGGCGTTGCCTTGAACCCAAGACCATCGACAAAGACTCTGAAGGAGAAACATTTACAAAGTTTTTCGTTGTTCATTCGCTTGATGAACAAAAACCTGTTGCAAAGCTGTCGCCTTTTGTTGTTGCGAAGGTACTAGAAAACCTTGTCGGGTTCTCCTACAAGGCTAAAAAGCAGCACTCCGGAGACCTCCTAGTGGAGGTAACCACCAAAAAACAAAGTGAAGCGATCCTGAAGCTGACTTGTTTTCTTGATGTAAAAGTGTCGGTTAGCCCTCACCGCACGCTCAACACCATCCGTGGGGTCCTCTCCGAGGACGACTTCTTACACACTAGTGAGGAAGAACTTCTCGAGGGACTCCAAGGTGTTGGCGTTGTTGCAGTTAAGCGCATCATATTCCGTAAAAATGGTGAGGAAATTCCTTCCAAACACGTAATCCTTACTTTTGAAAGAAACACACTGCCCGACACCATCAAGGCAGGATACCTTAAGTGCCGTATCCGCCCTTACGTCCCCAACCCCCAGCGGTGCTTCCGTTGCCAGCGTTTTGGCCACGGATCACGCAGCTGTCGAGGGAGGGAGACGTGTGCAAAGTGCGGCAGCCATGACCATCTAGCCGACATCTGTGAAGGGGCAGCTTTCTGCGTCAACTGCAAGGGTCCTCACCCTGCATACTCTCGTTCTTGCCCCTCGTGGCGACAGGAAAAGGAAATTCTCACCTTAAGAGCAAAAGAAAACATATCTTACCCAGAGGCAAAGCAAAGATTTTCCTTTCTTTCAAAAGGCACGTACTCCGACGCGGTGCGCAGGGGCCCTCCACCGCGAACGGAATCGAAGGCCACCCAGGTCTCGCCTGAAGCCCTGGCAGTGGCCCTTCGGGCCCCAACCCCCCCGCAGGGGCAGCAGCTTCCCCCACCTTCTGGAGGGAGCACATCAGCAGCCCCCAAGTCTCAGGACGGGCAGGCAATGCCAATGCCCGTCCTGACTTCGACGCCTTCCCCCGGTGGGAAGGAGCGACACTCTCGCCCCAACTCACTGGAGAGGGCCTCCTCCACCAAGGAGCGGCACAATCCTCGTGCTGCTCTCCCGGTATCCAAGGGGCAGGAACGGGTGGACCTGGGTGAGAACTCACTTAGTACCTCGTCCGCCTCTTCAGCTGGGTCTGGTCGGGGCCGGGGTTTTACCACCTCGTACCTCCAGCCTTCCCAGGTCTACAGGGAGCGCCCCACCTTTAGAGGTAGAGGCGATGGAGCAGTGCACAGAGTTGTCCACTCCTGCATCCGATCAGGACGACATGGAGTGGCAGCTTTCGAAAACCAAGCACAAAGGCAAAAAACCTGTCATTGCACCTAAATGATGTGCCTGATGTGGCTGCCTGTTTGAGATCGAATCTACTCGTTTCTTTCTTTACCCTCCCTTTTTATCTAAGATTTTAATATATTTACAAAATGATAAAATTTGTTTTTATGCAGTGGAATTGCCGCGGCCTTTTACGGAATATTGACGATGTTAACTTTTTTATGGACGACCTCCGTCCTATTGCTCTCTCTTTACAAGAGACACACCTTAACAATCATCATATGTCTGTTTTACGTCGTCACCAAGTTTTTAGAAAGGATCGTTCCACATCAAACTCATCTGGTGGTGTAGCGGTGATCGTCCAAAGGGGAGTTGCTTGTTCCCAGATTCCTCTCTCTACACCCATTGAGGCTGTAGCTGTACGTCTCCTCTTGGACCGCTTTATCACCGCTGTTTCCCTCTATATTCCACCAAATGTTCCACTGCATATTCATGATCTTCATGATTTAGTTACTCAGCTCCCTCACCCTTTTTTACTTCTAGGAGATTTTAATGCCCACCATCCCTTGTGGGGTAGCACACGCCAGGACTCGCGTGGTGGGGTCATTGAACGGTTTTTACTGTCATCTAGCCTCTGTCTTTTGAACAGCAGAGAGCCTACCTTTTTTAGCGCAGCTCACAACTCATTTACATCCATTGATCTTTCCATTTCATCTCCATCTCTGATGTCTTGTTTCACATGGAGCGTTTTAAATAATCCTTTTGGAAGCGACCACTTCCCGGTTGCTCTGGAGAGTGTGAAATCTATTCCCAGTCTCATGAAACGGACTCCGCGTTGGAAGCTAGAAAAGGCGGACTGGGCCCTTTTTAGCCAAAATCCGAGCTTGTCCCCTCTATGTTCTCTTCGTTAACTCATGACGATGCCACAGCCTACATCACAGAGCATTTAATTGGTGCTGCTCTTTGCTCCATCCCTCAAACTTCATCGAACATCCCCAAGAAATGTAAGCCATGGTGGAATAAGGATTGTTCCACCACAAAGAATAACCAAGATAAGGCTTGGGGTGTATTTCGTAGATACCCGACGTCTGTTAACTTGATTGAATTCAAGAGGCGCAGAGCTTGTGCCCGCTGGACTCGGAAGCAGGCTAAAGGAAAATCGTGGAGAGGTTACTTGTCTTCCATCAGCAGCTACGTTCCAGCAAAGGAAGTGTGGGAAAAACTTCACAAGGTCGAGGGGAAATACCGCTGTTTCACAATCCCCCTTTTTCCTTCTTCTGGATCCTCATTGTTAGACCAGGCTAATGTGTTGGGCAATCACTTCGCAGCTGTTTCAAACTCCGCACATTACTCTCCAGCATTCCTGAAGCGTAAGGCAAGCATGGAAAAGACGAGGCTCTGCTTCACAGGAGGAGCGTCTGCATCTTACAATCAGCCATTTACAATGGCTGAGCTCGAAGTGGCCCTGAACTCCCGCAAGAATTCCGCCCCTGGTCCTGATGGAATTCACTACGACATGATCCGACACTTATCTAGAGAGTCACTCAGTGCCCTTCTCGCTTACTTCAATGGCCTGTGGAGTGATGCATACTTTCCTGTTGAATGGAAGCGGGCTGAAGTTATACCACTGTTGAAACCTGGCAAGGACCCTTCCCTCCCTGCAAGTTACCGACCAATAGCATTGTCAAGTTGTATGGGGAAAACCTTTGAAAGATTAATTAACAGGCGTCTTATTTATTTTCTTGAGCAGCATAATATTTTGGATATCAATCAGTGTGGCTGCCGGCCTGAACGGTCTACAACAGACCAGTTAGTGCGGCTGGAGACCTTTGTGCGCGAGGCATTCGTCAACAGGCAGCATTGTGTATCTGTTTTCTTTGATTTGGATAAGGCCTATGATACCGCTTGGAAGTATGGCATCTTGCGCGACCTTTCTATGTACGGGATACGCGGTAGAATGCTTCAGTGCATAAAGAGCTTTTTGTGTGAACGCACTTTTCGAGTTCGGTTGGGAACAACTTTATCAGACTGGTTCGTTCAGGAGAATGGTGTTCCTCAGGGTGGAGTCCTGAGCGTGACACTCTTTGCAATAAAAATTAACTCTCTTGGTAAAATCATTCCTCCTTCGGTATCTTATTCGCTATATGTCGATGACATTCAGATATCTGTAGCATCATGTAATATGTCTAGCTGCGAGCGACAGCTACAACTGGCCATAAATAAAATGACTACATGGGCTGATGAGAATGGTTTTAGATTCTCTCCGGAGAAAACTGTTTGCGTTCCTTTCTCTTTAAGGCGTGGCCTCTGTTTAGATCCTACACTCCTTTTAAATGGAAACAACATTGCTGTCAAAACGGAGCACAAGTTTCTAGGAGTGATTTTCGACCGTAAACTTACTTTTGTTTCGCATCTCAAACAGCTCAAGCGAAAAACTATGCAGGCATCGAACATACTCAAAGTTCTTTCGCACAAGTCGTGGGGCTCGGATAAGAAATGCCTCCTTCGTCTATATTCTTCTCTCATTCGATCCCGCCTTGATTATGGCTCAATTGTCTACGCCTCTGCGAGACCGTCTGCTTTAAAAATGCTCGATCCAGTACATCACCTTGGGCTGCGTTTGGCATCTGGGGCTTTTCGCACCTCCCCTGTGCTTAGCTTGTATGTTGACTGTCATGAAATGTCGCTTGAAAAAAGGCGACAGCTGCTTAGCCTTACCTACGCTTACAAAATTTTGTCAAACCCCAGCTCCCCCACTTACAGTTGTATTCAAAACTCTAGGTTTTCTCGCCTCTTTAACCATAAGCCAACTGTTGTGCGGCCTTTGAGTCTTCGTGTCGAGAGTCTTCGCTCCTCCCTCAATTTGACTCATGATTTTAACCTCTTGGATAGTTCATACTGTACTGCCCCATGGAATGTCAAACCCATTTTTTGTGACTGGTGTTTCACAAAATTCAGGAAGCAAAGAGTCTCACCTTTAATTTTACAGCAGGAATTCTTTGCATTGGAGGAAAGATACAAAGATTACCGTATTTACTCGCATAATGAACGCACTTTTTTTTCCGAAAAATCGATGCAAAGTTGGGGGGGGGCGTTCATTACGCGAGGTAAAATTTTTGCGTCCGTATTTACTCGGATAATGAACGGACCTTTTATCAGAAAGATCGACGTAACTTCTTACCTCTTTGAGCGCGGCGCGCGACTCCAAAACCAAACTGCGACGCGCAAAAAAAAAATATTCCTCTCCTTTTTTTTTTCTTGCTTCCGTGTTTTCTTTTTTGTTGTTTTTTCCGCCTTTCGTAAGTTGTTTTGTTTGCCCATGCATTCGCGACCTCGCTGCATAGGATAGAAAAGAGCGTTCATTTCGAGGGCTTCTCGCTTTTCTTTCCAAAGTGCGAGGAGGAGGCGAGGGCAGGATGGCTTCATTATGTGCGCTTTGCTTAGGCCAGGGCTTCTCCACTTTTCTTTCTAATCTCCTTGCGCGCGACGCACGACCCCGGAACCAAACTGCGCTGTGCAAAAAAAAAGCTTTTCTTTGTTTTTTTTTCTCTTGGTTCCTTGAAGAAAAAAAAAACCTTTGTTTTTTTTCTCTTGCTTCCCTGGATTCTTTTTTTCCCGCCTCCTTTCGCAAGCTGTTTCGTTTCGCTTTGCTTAGGCGAGGGCTTCTCGGCTTCTCTTTCTTATCTCCTTGCGCGCGGCGCGCGACCCAAAGTCCAGACTGCGCTGTGCAAGAAAAAGAAAGCTCCTCTTTGTTTTTTTTTCTTTTCTCTTGGTTCCGTGGATTGCAAAAAAAAGCTCCTCTCCATGTTTTTTTTCTTGGTTCCGTTGGATCTTTTATTTTTTAACGCCTTTTACAAGGCGTTTTGTTCGCCCACGCATTCGCGACCTCTCTGTACCAGGATAGAAAAGTGCGTTCATTTCGCGCGCGTGGGGGGAGGGGGTCAAATTTTTGACGTCCGAGTTGGGGGTGCGTTTATTACGCGAGGGAAAAAAAAAAGTCCAAATTTTGAGAGCCGACTTGGGGGGTGCGTTCATTACGCGAGTGCGTTCATTGTGCGAGTAAATACGGTATAATCATTTTTACACTGATGGTGCAAAGTCGTCAATGTATGTTGGTGCGGCTGTATACTCTTCTCGTTTTTCCAAAGTCACCCGTCTAAACACTCTTGCCAGTATTTTTACTGCCGAGCTATATGGGGTCATGATGGCGCTTGATTATATAGTTCAGAGTAAAATAAAGAAAGCCATCATCTTTGTAGATTCCCAGAGTGTAGTTAGGGCTGTATGTTCTGTTTTATCAACAAAGAATCGGCTGACCCTGACTGTGCGTGGTAAGGTGCAGAAGGGTCTACAGGATGGGCATGATATTAGGTTTTGCTGGATTCCTAGCCATGTGGGCATTGCTGGCAACGAGACTGCAGATAAACTGGCCGTCTCTTCGCAAAATCTTCCGGTGTCTCATGTACGCATCCCCCACCAAGACTTAAAAATGCCTACAAGACTTGCAATCTTGCAATCGTGGCAGTCTGAGTGGGATTCAGAGGTTAATAATAAGCTTCACACCATCAAGCCAGACCTTGGTACTTGGGAAACATCTTACAACAAAAATAGATTCCACGAGGTCCTCCTATGCCGCCTGAGAATTGGCCACACCTACCTTACACATGGCTACCTGCTTACTGGTGGAGAACCTCCATCCTGTGAGTTCTGCAGTGAACCTTTGACTGTCCTTCATATTTTATTTCTTTGTCCTGGTCTTCGGCAGCAGCACAAATTCTTTTTTCCTGACCTTTTCAAATATCGTATTCCATTTCACCCTGCCTTGCTACTTGGTGAGCGACCTCTGATTTCATTCAAACGTCTTTTTGATTTTCTTGAAAATATAGGATTTTTAAACAAATTATAGAACTATTTCCCCATAGTTTAATTCAACTCACCCTTTTTTATTGACCCACCTTGTTTGGCGCAGTATGGCCATTGTTGCTCTTGCGCCATTAAACCCGTAAACAACAACAATCATCATTTTAGAATTTAACCATCTTCCCATGACAGTCTCAACGCACTCACCTCGCTGCAAGTTTGAAAACACCAACTGGGCAACTTTCAAAGAATCGTCTCTTTTGGCATGCACATCACTTGACGATCTCGAGATCGACAGAGCCACTGAACATATCACTCAGCCCATTTTACAGGCTGACATTATCTCCATGCCCATGGCATCCTCGCATCTACCCACGAGACCTAAGCCCTAGTAGAACAAAAATTGCTGTCTGACCGAAAAGGACAAAATCGAGCATGGGGTATTTTTAGGTGCTACCCTACAACATACAACCTTATCGATTAACAGCACTGTATCTGCAAAGGAAGTCTGGGATCGCGTGCATAAAATTGACGGCTCTTACCGGGCATTCACTGTCCCACTCTTAAGTCGAAACAGAGTGTGTCCTGCAAGTCTTGAGGAACAGGCCAACATCCTCGGTGAGCACTTCGAGTATGTCTCCAGTTCCCAACGTTACACTCAAATGTTTCAGTGACACACAATAAAAGCAGAAAAAAACGTTATCACATCAGGTGGCATGCACAAACCCTATAATGTGCTATTTACATTACACAAACACAAACCCCTGGACCAGATGGTATTCATTATAAAATGCTCGAACATCTTCATCCATCCACTATGGAGCTAATTTTGTACCTTTTAGGGGCAAAGCTCCTTAGGGGCTAGCCATGTCCGTAAGTCCGGCGTCCGGTGCTCGTGCTCGGTGCTCGTGCTCGTGAGCTCACGTGCTCGTGTAGGGCAAAAAAAAAAAATGAAAAAAAATGTAAAAAAAAATGATGAAATATGTTTGCGCAGTAGACAGGATTCGAACCTGTGCGAGGAGACCCCAATGGATTTCTAGTCCATCGCCTTAACCACTTGGCCACGACTGCGGGACGAGTAGGGGACTGAGATGTGGTACGTAACTCAAGAGCTGGGGGGGGGGGGGGGATGTCATGGATGAAACGTTGCATGTAGCCGCTCAACGTCTGTACAGGAGAGGGCGCTGCGGTCAAATGCGTATATAATCGCGTTAAACTTTGCATGCATTGGCTCAACATTTATAGACGAGAGGGCGCTGTGGTCAAATGCTCAAATGCGTATATAACCACGTTCCATACCACACATTCTCTTTCTGACATGGATGAAAACGAACGAAAGGCTCTGCATGCTTGCGGCTCAGCGTCTACGCAGACAAGCACCACCAGAGCTTCGCCCCAATCAACATCATTCACCACGTAGGAGATGCGGTCAATTTTTAATAGTTTGGCTTGAGGGCCACTTTCCATCCTCCTGGAAGATTGCTTTTGTTGTGCCTGCGCTGAAGCCCGGCAAAGATCCCTCTTGTGCATCTAGCTTCAGACCTATAGCTCTAACTAGCTGTCTTTCCAAGACATTGGAAAGGATGATTAACAAGAGACTCATGTTTATTCTAGAACGAAACAACTTCCTTAGTAAGTTCCAATGTGGCTTTCGTTCAGCACGGTCCACTGTCGATCCCCTTGTCCACTTTGAGACTTTCGTACGTGAGGCGTTTGCATACCTGCCAACTCTCCCGAATTGTCCGGGAGCCTCCCGAATTTTGATCACATCTCCCGATTGTATGGACGCGACCTCAAATCTCCCGAAAAGTATCCGCTGTAGGTTTCTTTTTTTTTTTTATGACGTCTTATTGCTATAATTATCACGCGTGTGTCATTGCAAGTTACTCGAGAGTAGGTTTAGTAGGTTACTCGGGCGGGTTACCACGTGAAAACTCAGAGCAAAAACGTAAAACGAGGGTAGATTTTCAAACGCCAAGGTACGAAACCTCTACTCCTGAAGTTAGAGCGCATTTTGGAACACGGCTTATATGACCATGGGTGCGCTAGGCTTCAGTTGGCTTTGTCAGGTCGTCGAGTGAGGTGCGGAACGCCGAACTACTCTTCGTGTTTCCCCGAGTTTAGTTGGAACCACTGATCTGTTGGAACGATTGATGGCACTTTCAAAAGCCAAAAAGAAGTACTTGCAAGTATTTCTGAGATCATACGCGACTGATTTTCCGTGCTTTGTCGCCTCGCAGAAAGCTGACAAGTATGGATTCTGTACCATGTGTGCCTGTGATGTGTGAGCGTTTCGCACGGTGGCAAGCTTGACATCAAGATACACATCGCTTCACGAAAGCATCAGAACCATGTTCGTGCCGTAGAAGGACAGGGCACCACAGGCAGTTTACTCCAAAACAACTGCGAAGACAGTGTGATTCGCGCAGAGTGCCTCTTCACAATGTTTCTTGTCAAACTAAAAAAAAAAAATAAGAATAATGTTTTAACTTTTACCCCCCCCCCCCCCCCCCCCCCCGCGGCGGTCTCCTGAATTTTTATGTTGCTAGGTTGGCAGTTATGCGTTTGTCAACAGACAGCAGTGTCTTTCCATCTTTGATTTGGAGAAGGCGTACGACACGGTCTGGCGCAACATCAATTCAATTCCCCGCTAAATCTAGTGGGGAAACTGAATTTCCCCGCTAAATTTAGCGGGGAATTGAACTGCCGTTGAGATCACGTGACAACAAGTTTCCTGCTAAATCTAGCAGAAAAACTGAATTTGTCCGCTAAATCTAGCGGAGAAACTGAATTTCCCCGCTGGATTTAGCAGACAAATTCATTTTCTCTGCTAGATTTAGCATAAAACTTGACGTCACGTGACCTCAACCCCAATTCAATTCCCCGCTAAATTTAGCGGAAAAATTCAGTTTCTCGGCTAGATTTAGCAGGGGAAATTGATGTCACGTGACGTCAACACCAATTCAATTCCCCGCTAATTTTCCCACCAAATCTAGCGGAGAAACCGAATTTGTTCATAGGTGACATGGCACCAAGTCATGCGACGTCATTTTCCCCGCTAAATTTAGTGGGGAAACTGAATTGGAGGAGGAGGGGAGAGGTAGGAGGAGGAGGAGGGGCAAACCCTCCCCTCTGTACCCTTTCTTCCTCCTCCTCAAGAGCTGCACTCTAATTTCACATTACAGAGATTTGTAAATGTCTTTAATTTTTTTATCGTCAAACTTAATTCCATTGGCTGTGCCATTCCTCCTTCAGTGCAATATTATTTATATGTTGATGACCTACAGATCTCCGTTTCATCCTGTAATTCCTCAATTTGTGAACATCGAGTCCCATCTTGCAGTTAGATAGGCCGATATAAATGGTTTTAGATTTTCTCCCAAAAAAACAGCTTTTGTCTGTTTTACTCATCAAACTGGAATTCTTCAGGAACCGTCTTTGAACATGTATGGTACTCCTATTGTTTTAAAGAATGAACACAAGTTTTTGGGCCTTGTGTTTGATACCAAGTTGACTTTCATTCCACACATTAAAGGGGCAGTGCAATGATTTTAATGTTGAAAGAATTGGCAGTTTGAAATTTTTATATTATTTATGCAAGCCCAAGTGATCAAAAACGCGTCACCTTTCACCGAAAAATTGCAATTCTGCTGCGTAATCGCAAAGCAAAAAACGAATTATTTGCCGATCTGCAGCCGCCGGTCGCGGTTACGGGGAACTATAATGACAGCGTCTCTGGGGGATACGCGGAAGTCAACAAAACCTGCCCCCCTCCGCTGCTACACTCGCTGTCAGCCCCGTGGCGAACCATTCTTTGTGTCGATCGCTTCCCGCGACCTTCGACGATGCTAATCCTGTAAAAGTCGATAATCGCGGAGGAAGCGGCTGGGGTCTCTGAAGAGAGGACCCAAGGGGAAATTAAGTGAACCCCCAGAGTACGTCACTCGAAAGTCGACGTGGAGAGTTGAGAGGCACTTTGACCTTCGATTTGTTTCATTCTTTTCTTTTAAATAAGAACTAGCGCTCGCAAGAAAATACGGTTTTCTGCTTTTCATTCTATTGGTGATGCAGATTAATATCCGCAATTAATTGGCCAAAGTCTGAAAATTGTTGCACCTCCCCTTTAAGAGTTAAAAATTCAAGTGTCTTAAATCTCCGAGTCTTGTCACATGTATCATGGGGCTCTGACCGACTGCGCCTGTTGCACATCTATCGCTCTGTAATTCGCTCTCAGCTTGATTATGGTTGTTTTGTCTATAACTCTGCTCGGACATCATTTCTGAAGATGTTAGATCCCATTCGTCATCAGGGACTGCGATTAGCTACTGGTGCATTTCGCACCTCCCCAGTGTTTAGCCTTTATGCAGAAGCAAACAAACTACCCGGAGTATATAGGAGATTTTCTTTGTGTTTTGTGTACTCTGTCAGAGTCCGCTCTGTCGCCGAGCACCCTGTTCGAGATAGTATTGAGAATATCAAGTTTCTGGCGCACATTTCAAAACAAACCTTCCATAGTCCCCCCATTTTTTATGAGGAATAATAGGGCAGCACAATCTGTTGGGATGGAAGCAAAGCCTTTACTAGTCCAGTACCCACCAGATATTGCCCCATGGAACATCTGCCAGATACATTGCGACCTTACACTAACCAGGTATAATAAAAAGGATGTTCCACAGAAAGTCATAAGGCAGGAATTTTTTTAGCTTCAAACCAGGTATCTCGAGTATGCCAGTTTTTATGCAGACGGGACAAAAGAAAGACTCAGTAGTACCTAGGCTGTGCTATGGTGGGACCATCGGTAAATCATATAAAACGAATCAATTCAACGGCCACTCTACTAACAGCAGAGCTTTATGGTTTGCTGCTGGCAGTTGATTACATAATTAAAAAAAGGCTTCCTCACGCTGTAATCTACACTGACTCTAAGTTCTCTAAAGAAGGCAGTCACATCAATGAAACATGTAACAAACCCACTGGTTTCTGGGTTAAAGAACAAGATTATCTTGGCTGAAAATAAAAATCTTGTCATAGTCCTATGCTGGGTTCCAAGCCATGTTGGCATTCCTGGAAATGAAGCGGCTGATTGCGTAGCCAGCTCTGCAAATTATAGAGAAATTGACACACACTAGATACCATATTAAGATTACCACAACTCCTTGAAACGGGGCTGTTGCCTTGTCAGGCATGCCGATGCCTTTTGTGGCAGCCCCCAGACAACTGTATTCCACACGGTTGTCTGAATAAACTTTGATTTGATTGAGTGGAATAATGAAACCTGCAACGAACTACAAGCAATCAAACCTTTTCCAGGTGAGTGGGAGTGTGCCCGACGTCGGGAGCTTCCACGAGGTCATACTCTGTAGGTTACGAATCGGTCATACCCGTCTCACACGTGGACACCTCTTGAGCGGGAAGGATGCCCCTGAATGGGGACACTGTAACTTACCTCTAAGTATTATGCACATACTCATTGAACGCCCTATGTATGATCAATGCCATTATAAACAGTTCAAACTGCTTTCTAAAGAGCACATTCCACTACACCTTGCCTTACTACTAGTGATGAACCGCTCACCCAGGGGCAGATTTAGAGGGGGGGTCCGGATGTCCTGACCTTCTCCTTGATTTCTGCATGTGTAAAATTTAGGGCGTGAAACGAGGGAGAGGGGGATGGGGTTCCTAAACAAATGGTACGCTGACCAACACCTGACCCCCCCCTCAGGAAATTCCTGCATCCGCCCCTGCGCTCATCCCACACAGCTGTGTTCTTAACTTCCTCACAGATATCAGCCTTCTACACTACTGGGATTTTATTTTCTATCCTAAACACATTGTCATATTTTTTACACTTATTGACATTCATGTTCATAGTTTTACCATATTGCGTTACTATAGCTCTTTCCTCTTTTTGAACCTGAATTGCAATAGTCTAAGCTTGGCACAACGTAGCCTTAGGTGCTGATGTGCCATACACCCCCAATCAATAAATCAGTCAATTGACTTTGCATGCGCTTTCGAGACTTAGAGACACCAAAGCATTATTGAAGGTAGCGAGCGCGCATTGGAGGCGGGATGACCGAAACTCCTCCCTGTTGTCCTCATCCTGTCAGCAACTATGTGGAGAGCAAGTTGTTTGCTTCTTGCGCAGGGGTTGCGGTGACGTCAGAACGACTCCGACTTCTGATTGGCTTTGATTGGAAGCATAGTGGGTAGACCTCAGTGCTAGATGCCTTGGGGTCTACCCCCTATTTTTTTCTATCAGCCAATAAGAGTTTGGCATTCTGACATCATTGCAGCCCCTGTGCAAGAAGCACACAAACTTGCACTCTGCATAGTGACAAAGTTGCTCCAAGACTGGCCGAAGAGGCTAGTCATGCATCTGATGTTTGGACTCAAAAATAGGGGTTTTGAACTTTAACAAGGTTTCGGAGTTCTAAATGTATCTAAAAGGTGCGTTCACTGTGTCTGCACATTTGCTGGTCTCCATTCATACGTCTCGGGGACTGACTCTCCCGGGAAAGTGGACGTGCAGGTCTTCTTCATAAACAGGTGCGGGCTACACGGAAGGAAGTACAGTATATTTTGGAGTGGCATGATGCACATTGTGTGGGAAATACGGTGAAACTCTTTACTTCACTGGCGATAATCTCTCCCTGAGTCGGGTACATAGGGCGTATTTGCAGCCTGTAAGTTTACTGTTGCTCGTCATGTCACTCGATTCTGGATTTCTAGAAAACGTCGCTCAATGCCCGGAAGTGGCTGAAGCGATTAGCCAATAGCACGAAACATTCTATTTTACTTTACTACAGGTTTGTGCACGCAGTAACTTTGCGCACGCAACTGCGTGGCTGTTCTCAGTCACATGTTGTTGAGTAGCTGAGCTGCCAGCCGCGCACGCTTTTGTTCCCCTCCTTTGCACCCCCTTGCGCGCACTCTTTGTGCTTGTGGTCATGTGCGAACGTCTTCCCGCAGTTTGAATATGAATACTTCCAATTATGCTTTTTATTAGTTGTATGCTGCCTAAAGATCAAAAATCTACAAAATAGTGCACTTCTTTTAATGTGCCTTTTGCATGCAGCCAGATTTGGAGCTCAGGAGCCATACACACCCGGGCAACACTGGAAAGTGGTCACTTGCTCCCATTGCTTTTGTGCGGTTTGCCTCGTCGCGCAACTAACTGAGCGACAGAGGGTCCTCGTCGTCGCTTGTCTTGTCGCTAGCCAAATGGCTTACATGTGGTTTATACTTAAGTCCTTTGTTGTGAGCATAGCCAAAATTTACTGTACCCTCGTTGCTGTTCCTTTTTTAAGGCTCCCTGTCTTTTCTTTATAATGAAGTAGAAACAAAATGAAAAGAAGAAATCGGTTGCCGCTGCCGTTTCTCGTTCCGGTCAAGGCACCACACATCTCGGCTCTGCCTGTCGTTAGCCGATTGCAAATTCGCATGCATTGGGTGCTTAAAATTTTAGCATGCACCTAAATTTCGCGATATTTTCATTTCGTGAAAATTGGGGGCTGGCAAACGGGTTTCACAGTACGTATGCAGATTGTCATCTCGTCCTTCGCCAGACGACAGGTCCAGGAGGCAGTCCCCGGGGGACGGCAAGTCGCGGTCGGCACTGAGCGGGCCCCGGCCGTCGGACGAGAGCTTCCGGGTCTACTTCACTCAGCAGCTGTCCGGCACGGGCGCCGGCGAACCCGGCGACAGCCCCGTAGCCGAAGAGCGCCTGGAGCGCGTCTGCCCCATCTGCGAGGTCCTCTTCCCCGAGAGGGTCACCCAGGACGACTTCGAGGGACACGTGCTTGAGCACCTCTCGGGACACGCAACCGTTTTCGAGGACCAACTGTCCCCCACGACCGACTGATGGTGTCGGCCGTTGGCTCCGTTCGCAAAGGAAAAGACTCTGTCCCCTCGTGGCCTCGGTACGCTAGTGTCTGGACTCCGAAACGGTCTCAGCGTGCCGGTCAAAGAAGCGTTCAAGGTGTCGTAGCCTCGGTCTAGGCAATGCCTCCCGGAAAGAGGGCAGTACGGAAGTTTCCGTCGCCCCGCCCCGATTGAAGGGTTGTCCTTCTCTTACCGTACGGTTTAGATCTAAAGCGAAAAGCCTCGCCGTGGAAGGAGGGTTCTGTTTTTTCTGTAGCCTCCCTGTCTGGCTTTGGGAAACACCTCTCGTTGTTATAAGGGCTCTGTATAGAATCTTCTTCTGCCCCGTCTCCTAGCGAAATGATATTTATGTGGTACGCGTGCCCCCTTTAAAGGCAAAAGTTGTGTCGGAGGCAAAAGCCTCACGGCGAAAGCCGGGACCTAGCCGTTACCCGAAGGCGAGACCTCGCTAAACATTTTGTTGTCGTTTACTAGATTTCAGAGATATTTATGTGTCGTGTAAAGGTTTCCTCAAAGGCAAAGGTTGAATTTCATACGGACACCTTGTCACAGAGGAATATCTTTATTCTGCCATTTATGTAATTGTGGAGGAGGAGTGTTGCACCTCCTCCGAAAACGAGGCTTTATTAACACCAACATTCCCTCGGACTGCAGTAAAAGTGTATACACAATACTGGTATCTTTTGAAGAGATTGCTCAGCTTTGATGCTTTGCTGCAAAAGGAAAAGCACAATTTCACATATCTGATTCAGCAGAAATAAAGGTGATCTTTGCATAGGAAATGTTAAGTTGGCCTTTGTTTTAAACTAGAAATGCCATTTTTTTTTAAAAAAAGCTTTTGTTTTCTTTCATTGGAGTGAAATTTTATAGAAAAGATGGCAGTTATTCTTACACAAGTGCTTTCCAGGTTTGCATCGAAGAAATTATTTTTAAAATCTATCATGTTTGAGGTCAAACCCTGAGCAATACTGCTGTTACCAGGGGTGTAAAAGCCATTCCATCTGAGCATTCATTACAGAAGCCTGTTTGTGGGGCACAACTATATTTCCCATTTGCAAAGGGCCGAGAAAAGCTTACCGTGCTGTGTTTGTTTTAGTAGTCTTGCAGATGTACAGGGTGTGGCCGTAAGGACCAACACATTTGGCACACCTTGCAAAATTCCAATTCCAAATGTACATACCTGAAGTTGGGCACCCGAATGTATTTTCGCGAGAAGTTTTGTGTATTTTTTCACAACTCAACTCAAAGGGAGTGAAATGTTAGAAATAAAGTAAACTCAAAGACCATGTATTTTCTATGTCCTATACCACCCTGCTCGTCGTCTGCACACTAGTTTATGAGCCCGCTTCTGGAGGGCTTGCTTTTAATGGAGAACGCTAAGAACCAATAGTAGAGGCTGGTGATCATCAATATGAAAGTGATGATTAATACTTTTAACGAAATATATGAACAATGACCACCTGGGAGCAAGATCACAAACCAGTGTGCTGACGACAAACATCCGGTTAGGGCATAGGAAATGCACAGACGCCGTTTTTGTTCTATTTTAAAGCGCAGCTCTTAGGCACCCGTTTCCGGCTTGAGCGGCGTTGCCGTCGGCGTAATTGCGCGGTGCATTATGGGTAAATTTCCCCGCTAAATTTAGCGCAAAATTTTTCCCGCTAAATTTAGCGGAAAAAATTCCCAGCTAAATTTAGCGGGAAAATTTCCCCGCTAAATTTAGCTGAAAAATTTTCTGCTAAATTTAGTGGGGAAAATTTCCCAGCTAAATTTAGCGGAAAATTTTACCCTAAATGGGAGGCGAGCAGGAGAGGAGGGGCATGCCCTTCTCTCCCTACCTTCCCCTCCTCCTCCTTTTCAAGAGCTGCGCTGTAATTCTGCATAACAGGGGATTGTAAACGTCTCATTTTTTTAATATTTTATCACCTCCGGCTCGAGCTCTGAAAAAAAGAAAATAGCCATAAAACTTATTGCAGAACTACGTTCATGTGCCCAGTTTTAGGTATGTGCATTTGGAATACAAATTTTGCAAGGCGTGCCAAATGTGCTGGTCCTTACGGCCGCACCCCTTACTATCTTGAATATTGCCCCACCTGGTCACTGCATCAGTGCTAAATTATGTTCAAGTCACCACTACATAGCACTATTCCTAGTGCTGATTTAGCACTGCAATGTGTTGCACAGACTGTAGAATGGGTTGGAAAAACCAGTGCCTGCCTCTCAAAGAGGTCTGCATGGCCAGATTCTGAGCCATAGCTTTGTCAGTGTAAAAGATTAGAACAGCCTTAATTTACAAGCTCCTTGCTGTTTCAATTTGTTCCTATGTGTATTTCGTTCACAGAGGCCAAGTGGAACCTCGAAACCACGCAGGCTGAAAGTGACCACTCAAATAAGTTAGGGAAAAAGATTGTGGCACAGGTAGAAATGGTATAAGAGTAAGACGCAGGCGAGCTGGTGGAAGGAAAACACGACAGAGACCCAGTGAAAAAGACCAATGAGGGAAAAAAGTCAACAGGAATTCTTTTTTCTTGCCTCCGCTTGTCTCCCGTTACATTTTCACACTCCAGTCTGAGGTTTTATGTTGCAACATTCCAAGTGGGCATAGAAGTTTCTTTGGGAATTAATTTAGATAATATGCATACGAAAGATTTGGATTGTGCTTGGTTATTGTCAGTGTGTTTTCTCAGAACCTTTTTTAGGAGCCCCGAGCAGGACATGTTGCATGGATAAATGTGATGGCACCTGTAACTTGAATAGATTTAAGGGCAAAAAATAGGGTGAAAACACAGAAAAAAAAATGCAGAACAAGGAACGAAGTCGACACACACATAATTTCCTAATCCTGCTTTTTTTTTTTTGCACTGTTTTTATCTTTGTTATGCACCAACCAGCCCAACTCCATGCCTTGTGGAAAATCAACTGCCATTACAATTTAAACAACTTTATATTTGTGGGTTTCGTATTCCTCAAATTTTCCGAATAGCCATTCTGAAAAATATTTTTTGGAAACAAAAGATTGCAGTTCTGCATAGACAAGTTCATAGTTTGTGCGCTCGTGATCACCTTTGTTTTTTGTGCAAACACTTCATTCACATTTTTGTTGTGTGCTTGAAAAGAGTAAGCTATTTACAGTTATCTGGCCATTTTTCTTTTGTATCGATATGTTCCTCTTGTGAAGATCACCCAAATCAGCATTGGTTTGCTTGTGCCCACCGAGCCCTTTTTCTTCAAAGCTTGCGCGACATTCGGGATCTTGCGTTGCAAAGCAACAGGAGCCGAGAGTGTTGTCCCCCAGCAATTCCTTCAGGGAGAGACCGTCCAGGTTTGGGCATCGCATGTCCTCAGAGTCTCGCTGTGACAAAAAATGCATGCTACCTCGAAAGAGGCATGCTTCCATGATGCAATTCTGAAGCTGCCACTAATTCAGATATTTGTTTTAGAGATATGTATTCAAGGCCGACATGGACATACTGTGGCCTAGCTATAAATCCCTATTTGGCGAATTGAAGTCCCGGCTGAGGCTCCCGCAGTCCAACGGATGTCTGTTGCAGAGTAAGCGCCGTGTAACCGAGATTTCGGTTGCATGTCAAAAGATCCGCAGGTGGTCAAAACTAATCCTCAGTTCTTCGGTGAGGCATGCCAGATGCCTTTTGTTGGTTTGGTATGTAAAGCCTGCAAATTCACCTTTCATACATGCGGTGTTTTGTAGTTTATATCGTCCCCCTCTTCCCCACTTTCATTGTCCTCTTTGAGAGGGGAGGAAATGGGACTTTTGCATCGCTAAAGATTGAAGCTATACATTGGTCTTTTTATTAACCTGAAGTTGTTTTATCTAGAAATGACAATACAAGTTGTGGAAGGGCAATAATACTTGGTCGTACATAGCCTAGCTGAGACACCATGTGTGGGTCTGTTACTTTTGTCGCACATGCAGCCCAAACCAGGCTGAAGGGAGGGGGGGGTTGCATATGGCAGATTACAAAGGATGGTTCTGCAAGAAAGCATGGGAATGCAGCTTCTTTAGAAAGTGTTCCAGTTGCACGTGAGAATGATGTAAAATATGAAGTTCCTGTAACGACGCTGTTGTGTGCATCACTGCATAAAGACAATAAAAATGGCATGCTGCCGGTTCTAGCTGTGAACTGAGGGCATTCACATAGGTTCAATTTTCTTACAATTACTTTGCTGAGCTAGTAAGTGGGAACAGAAACTGCTATGTTCCCTACACATCAATGGCTGGTCCTGAGCTTACTTGTAATCAGTCCAAACCCTTATGTTTCTCTTAACATGGTTTCTCAAACTGGGTTCCTAGGAATGCAAGGGTTCCCCAGAGTACCCTCCTGGGTTCCTCAAGCTCAAAAGTTTCTTGCAGTCCCTATACGTAAGTGAAGGGTTCTTCCAGTTTAAGCACTCTTTAGCAGACCAGAGTCATTCACCGTCACCCCCACACAGGTTTACTGTGTCAATGACGGGACGGGTTCCTTGAGATCGAGAATTTTGAAAACCAGTCATGCATCACGTGTGCAGGAACGGCAGAGTTTTTCAAAGCTTGGCCTAAATTGGTAGCAAGTTTTTGCTTCTCTGAAAACTTGATTAATGCAAACCAGGTTGGGCCCTAAAGTGAAGCAAACTAATGGAATCTCAATAGTGCACAGTAATTTGGTATCCTCCTGCAATTTCACTGCACTGCTGCTTGTTCTCGACCATAGAAAGGAAAGCTTGACACAGCTGCTGTATCATGTGCAAGCCTCTGTAGTCTGCAACAGTACAAGACTCGACGACAGTTGTAGGCGGCTGTGCAGGATTTGCTTTGGTCAGGTGCAGATCCACTGCCAAAAGTGTGCTTACTGCTAAAGAGTCTCATATTGATGGAGACTACATACAGACTGCCCCATGGTCAAACAGTGTCCAGACTGGTGGGGGACCTGGGGGGGTTCAAAACTAATCCAGATCTACGCAGGTGTTCGGTTGGGTTTATAAAGCCACAGTACTGTTTTGCAATATGCAACCTGGTTTCAAACATGGCCACTGTTTCTTCATACCTCTTGTATTGTTCACTTCCAGAAGACAACTCAAAGAATGTTTGCGAACTGGTGAAAATTAGAGACAGTTTCATTGAGAAGGTTCACTTCGGCGACAGAGAGACGCAAAAAGTCACTCGCACCACGTATCACAGTTTTATTGCAATCTGCAAATCTTGGCAGTACATTTGTTTTCTTTATTTCTGCAAATCGGGTTTGTAATTTACACGGTTCGGTCGGCTGCTCAAAAGTAGTCCTCGGTCTCTTCGGGGAAAGGCCCGTCACTTTCTCGTTACACGTATATATTACACACTGGAGAATGCAAAGGGAGGAGCACATATAAGTACAGTTCTTACAGGGAGTCGTCAAACGATGCAAGAAATGAAGGCTCGGAGAGGACGCAACACTGAAGCTTCGGCCGGAATAAAAGCAGATCTCTCCTCTCCCAGAAAGCCTTGGCAGCAGAACGAAGCGAGTCCCACAAACCAGCAATATTGCGAATGCCATGTCGAAAGCCGACCATCTCCAAGAGCTAGTCGGCAGAAATGTGAACCGATAAAAACACCTTGGCTCAGTGCTTTTAAGAGCAGACCGCCGCTGCAAGAAGCGGTTGCCGTGCCGGTCGACGAGGTGCCGAATTTCTCGTATCCGACGGCTGTCGGAGCGGCACCGGTTTAATCGCTCGTTCGCGGTCGTGCTCGTGATGCGACGACCCTAACCCGGCTGACCTGATGCAAGCCAAAGGGCAAGCTGAATGGAGACTGATAAAGCGGCGCTTGCTGCGATGGCTCGTTGAATTCGAAAGAGGAAGATTTCTTCGGTTATCGCGCTTGAGGCGTGGGTTAAGAGACGACGCATGACTGTTTCTCGGGTACGTTGCCGTCTGCCCAGTCGATCTGCTGAATCATGGTGCTGAAGATCTCAAACACGCTCTGGAAGAGAAGCATTCGCATCAGTCATCAAACTGAACCGGAACCGTGAGAAGTATATTTAGGGCTTGACGTTTCTAAGCGATGCATTTCAAACTACCGAAAAATTAGCCGGAACCATTAATGTCTAGGAAGCTGAAAATTCTGTTGGATATATTTTACGAGCTTTATTTAAGAGTTTTCAAAGCATTCTTGTAAACCAGTGAAAACAAAAGATCCCTGGGAAATTTAAATGGCAGGCCCACATACGGACAGCTGACACTCATGTTGGGCTTGTTGGACAGCTCAAGATTAGTAACATGTTGGAAAAAGGACAGCCTTCAGATATACTCCTGAGAAATAGCCCACCTAAAATCGAAAGCAAATCCGGTGAAAATAAGGAGTAAGCTAACTTTCGATGTGCAATAAAAAAAAAAAAGTCGAAAAAAATGCTAGTTTTAGATTTGGTGACTCGCAAAACTTGAACTGCAAAGAGGATCATTGAACCACCAATGACGACTGACCTTCCCAGTCGGCAGTGTTCGCTCATCTCCCACCGTGGCTAAGTAACACCATTTCTGCCGAAGTCGCCATTGGAAAATTCCCTGCAATTACTAGAAGTGGGCTGTCTCTCGATGTTTTTGGCAAGAAATAAGCAAATCGTGCCAAAAATAGTGGGCGGGACATCTCTCCAGATGTTACAATAGTAGTCCGCTTTCTTTTCCAGTTTAGTGTGTCGGACAGTGTACCTCCCACTGCACTTCACCTGATATTCGCTTCTCGAAAAGTTTGACAGTCCACTATGCTTTGCTTGCTGCATTAACTAGACCAAGCTGAGGCCCTCTGCAAAGCTAAAGGCTCGTTCACACACTTGCAACTCTTTAGGACCGCAAAATCTTTGCTCCTGCGAAATGTAGTTCCTGGGTCGCCGCATAGACGGCGCCAGCGTTTTCTCGTCGCGAGAGGTTTTAAGGCGCATGGTCCTAAGGATGCGCGTGAGCGGAACGCAAGATGCGGGTAACACCACCTCAAGGTTACGGCTGCAAACATAGACGCTCATCTATTTTCCAGCACCTCGCCATGGGTGTAATTTTCATTTAGTCTTAAAGGGGCGGTGCAACGATTTTCGAACTTCGGCTAAAAAAAAGTGAGGGAGTTGGTCTCGGTCATTTCTAGATCCAAGAACAGAAAACCATTTCTGCTTACATGCGCTAGTTTTTTTTTGTTTAAAAAAAAATGGCAATGATTAAAGTTTTTAACGCCTCTCAACTCGTGCATCAGCGACAGAGCAGTTCCAAGTCAAGTGCGCAGTGAAATCTCTGGGGGATCATGTCACTTCCGGATGGGCTTTGTGGCTTCTATACTTTGGTCCTCCAGCGCTCCTCGTGCGATTCTGAACACTGTGCCAACCGCGTTCTCCACCAACATGGCGTCATTGTGTGTTGGTCTCCGACACCACGCACCCCTGAAACGTTCCTCACGCGGTAGACGATGTTACAAAAGGAGATTTTGGTTGACGAACAGGGGACTCCGGTTTGGGCACAACAAAACACCGCACCCGGTAAGCATTGCTTGTGATAGTTGAGAAACACGAGAAAACAAAAGTTCAGACTGTTATCTGCTCCTTGAACATACCAAACTGCTAGACATTACTCGAGACGTTGCTGAAGCTCTTTAATCTATGTACAAATATTTACACAAGCAGCAGGGTTGAAAACTGGGCCAGTTGGTACCGATTCATCATAAAATAGAAGTGCACAAAAAACCAGGACAAAAAGGAGGACGTGTACCACAGACAAGTGCTGACTGACAACTAGAAGTTTAATAGGGCTTCAGGAAAAACGAAGAATAGTCCCTTCCCTGGCTGCACATGCACCATTCAATATATGTATGTTGCACACTAAGTGTGCTCTTGGCACAGAACGGGACATCGGCAGACTGTTGGGTAGACCAAGCAGTGTGACAATCGCTCGCGCATTAGCTCACGAGACTCTTATTTTTCGCCGCACGCGGAAAAGAGAAGCTGTCCGAGATGCAGCACAAACCGGGGACCGACGGGGGGGGGGGGGGGGGGGGGATGGCACCATGACAATTTAATAAATTTGAGGGATAATACTAGACTTTTCACGCATTGCTCTATGTTCAAACGACAAGATTTTTAATATATAACCTTAAATTGAGCACGAAATTGCACAAATTGCTAACTTAGAAACAAAGTCCCCCAGAGTATGTCGTACAGCACTTCCGTAACCACCACGCGTAGCTGCAGATCGGCTAATAATTCGGTTTTTCCTTTGCAAAACGCAGCGGAGTTGCTGTTTTTTGGGGGAAGGATGCGTGTTTTTGCTTACTTGTGGAGTATAAGCAATATAAAATATACACAAACGGTAAATTCTTTAAACATGAAAATCGTTGCACTTCTTTAAGGGAACACTACTATGCTACAAAAATTTCAACTCGTTAAGTGCCAACGCCCATTTTTAATCAATTTTTTTACAGTCGAAAATTACATTGCTGCCCTATAAATTTCGATAGAAGAGTGAAAATTGGGATTTGTATATTTGTTGTTTTTTTTTGTAAAATGGGAGAACTATAACATAAAAAAAGATATCAAATTTTTTTTAAGCACTTATTTAAACTTGTTGAAAATTGTGCGAAAAAAAGGCATGGGTAACTTGTTTGGCATTAAACAGCAGAGAGTTCTTAAGCTGGCAGTCAACAAAGAGACTAATCCAGATAAGACTGCTGACTGGGCGGGTTGGTAGTTCATGTTGATTACCGTTACAGCACACCATTTTTGTTTTATTTTTCTATTTTTGTAACTGCATTTGGTGTTGTCATCTCGTTCTTAGAACAAAGAAAAAGGAGGTTGTTCTTTGTGCATAGAAGGCAATACAAACCATGAGTTGTGGGTCAGCGCCGAGTGAGTGTATATTTATTTAGTGTGTCTGCGTTTGCAAGTGTTTCTCTTGTGGTGCGCTGTAACGTTAATCAACTAATCCAGAGAAGAGAAAAATACTGTCAAGAAATAAAAACACGAAAAAAAGTTATCTGCAGTATTTGAGGCGATTCCTTGCAAACTGAAGTAGATTATCTAGGAAGTTGTCAATAACCCAAACTCAATCTTTATGGGTGCCTAGTTCCTTGATCACATCTCCAAACCTGAGAAGTTTAAACGGAAGAAAACTGCTATAAAAATGTTCTAAAAATATATTCTAAGAAGAAAACCATACAAGGACTTAAAAAAGCAACCGTGAACACCGTGTCCAGCGATCGCACTACGCACATTATGGGCATCAGTTTTATTTTTTGTCTCGTAAACAAAATCCCTTAAAAACTAAAAAAAAAAAAAAGTGTGTGGAGAGGATGGGGTATCGTTAGAATCGGAGACCCACAAAAGAGTGGTAGCGACTTGATATCTTTGTTTTCATTTGTAGGCTTCTGTCAGAATAAAGGCGGTAATATTCCAGTCGACGACAGCTTTTGGAAGGGGGTGGTTGCTTGATACATACTTTGCACCATCTGCAAAATATCTGAAAGTTGGTAGCGGGTACCTGTTTGGAGGTGGGCTAGTCGGTGGTGCATAGTAAACATACAATTAGAACAGCGCAAAGACACACAAGGACAAGTAGAAGAGGGACACAGACACAGCGCTGCATCCCTCTTCTACTTGTCCTCGTTTTTTGTGCACTGTTCTAATTAATGCTTACTATGTACCTTTAATGCCTGTTCACACATGCATCACAGTGCTAAATCAATACTAGGAACAGTTCTGATGCAATGCTGATTTTAACACTTTTAAAACTTTAAAACAGATTTTAACACTTAGCACTTGAACATAGCATGCATTGTTCTATCAGCAGTGTGTAACCATAACATAGTGCAAAGTCAGCGTTGCATCAGCAAGGACAGTACATTTCCGGCGCTGAATAGCATTGTGGTATATGTACAATCAGGCCTCTATGAACACGGCTGCTTCCTCTGCATCTTGTGTAATATTTTAATTGTCTCAATAGGCAGCAATAAATCAAATGCAGTGGCTTATCAAATGAGACATTTAGGGCCGGTTGCACCAACGCCGCTTAGCGCAAAGCGGAGCTTAGCCGGGAACCTAAGCTAAGTTTCGGTTTCGTTCGGTTGCACCAAAATCGCTTCATCGCTAAACCTAGCACTAAACTACGCTTATCGTAAGCGCTCAACATTGGGCGCTTTGCTTTTGGTCGTTTCTTAATCCTGGATTTAAAACATGGCGGCTGGTTTGTGGCGGTCGATGCGGTGGACGAAATTGGTTGTACAAGGTGTTTTAGGCTACAGCAGCGCGAGAGTCTCGACAGAATGACCTTCGATTGTGACAAGGATGCAAAATATTGTCGCGTGAAGTGTTTATCGACCCCTGTTCTCAAGTTGGCTCTCCACTCTCAGTGCGTGTTAGCCCTAACCGAGATACGTACGGAGCTGTGGGGCTCACGTCTGTCTTCCCGTTGGTTATTCTGTCAACGAGCTTATTCGTATGTATACCTTACTGATTTTCGCATAACTGTAACATATTTTTATTTACCAGCTTGTGTATTTTTACTTGCAACGCATATCCTTCAATCCGATCAGCGCGTTGAATAGTGGCAGTACATGATCTCGGCGATCAGCTGATTGTCGACACTTCTGCCGTTTGCATCAGATTGCGGCGCTTTTCAAATTATAAAACAGCGAAACGTCAATTTCTTTCGTTTTCCGAGTTTCTAGACAATCTTAAGTGAATCTTCCTTGTCTCGCGAGTAGAATCTTGGCTTCAGAAAACTGTATCGTTCCATAACCGTAACTTTTCTGGTGATCGCGCTTTTTAGAAATATTTTGCTTTATATCTTTCATTCGTGGCGACGACAACTCGACGACTTCTATTCGACGATTTCCAGGCATTTTCGCAGCTGCCGTGGCAGGTTCGTCACTGTTTTGAACTTCATCGGTCTCAGGCATGACTTGATTTTAGTAGTCATCTTACCTGCCTACTTATTCTCGATGAAGTTTTGTCTTCAGCGATGTAGCGAGTAGAGCATCCTTCTCGCGTTCGGTGAGATTTGGGGCCCCCGATGGCTCCTTTATCTCAAAATGTGAGCACGAAAACTACTGTCACTGCCAAAATATTCTGTTATCAACCGATATCAAACACACAATCACAGATGTAAAGAGCATTCGTGTTTATTTAAAGCGTTGACTCCTGTTTTTGAAAGTTAAGCGAAAAAAATGATTGAATTTGGAGACCTTTAATTCGTTACTCACCGAAGAAATACAGCGAAAAGCAGACGTCGAGGACGGCTACTACAGCAGATTTTTTTGTTTACATCACGAGATTCCTCTCCGCCAATCGTATTCGTCCCTCTGAGCGTTCCCTACTTTGCTCTGTTTGTCCCTACATTCCCTAGGCAAATCCAGCGTTTAGCTAGGGGCGCGTCTGTAAAGCCGGGTTAACGTTGGTGCAACCGTAATTTAAACCCGTGCTTATCCGAACTCGGTTTAGGGCGCTAAGCCGACTTAGGAAAGAGTCGCTTTGGGTTAAGGTAAGCGACGTTGGTGCAACCGGCCCTTAGGAGAGCTTCTCTCTAATCCTCTCGACAAAGGGTCAGATTGGACAGATGAAGAAACGTCAAGAGAACAGAGCCTTGCCTGGTTCTGCTTGGCCGAGGCCTCCAAAAAGGCAGCCTTCATGTAGTCAGCAGCTTGTCTCCCCTCCTCGTAGCTTACCACCCTTTCCAAAGAAAGAATACAAAATGTCACCACTCCTTCATGAAAGCACCGTCCTGTATTTGATCAAAATAGCTCAATTTCAAATACTTATTTGAAATAAAAAACAAAAAAGATGAAAAAAAAACAAAAAACACAACAGGCTTAATTAGTGAAAGGAGCAGGATTCACTAGCATTAAGATTCAAGAAAACGTGATGGTGACTCTTTTCAAATGTGCACCCATAGTGCATGTGCGAAACTTTAGAGTTATACACAAGCTTTTATGGTCCTGGAGATATAGATTTAAAATACAAAGTACTCTCGAGACCGGTTATAACGAAGTCACCGGGAATCGTAAATCGCTTCGCTATATCCGCTTCTTTGTTGTATATAAACTTGTACAAATAACATGAAAAAATAAAAAATAAAAAAAATCACGGGTTGTTAGAGCACATGTTTATCGAGCCTGCAGAAAGCAGTCGAGGCTTCCCTGCACGTGTCCCCTGCTAGATCGGAGCCGTTTCTTGCCAACTGCGAGAAGCTCCGATCGAAAAAAGATCCTGCTACATACGGACCATGTCGACAGCTGCGACGGTGGACGGCATTTCTTCGTTTATGCGCACTCCGTCGAGGATGGCACGCATTTTAATTCAAGGAGATCGCCTTCGTTTTCCCCGTCGAGGTGTCGGGACTCTCCATCGTTGAGTGGCGATGATTCGCCGAATCGGTGCTCGAGCGAAGTAGACTTTCGCGCAGAAGCGACCTCACCGACCAGACGCAGACGCGGATCATGAAGCAAACAAAGAAGCGTGCACGGCACAGAGTTCGCACTCAAGCTTGTTTGCCGTCGGTACAGAGCGCCTAGATTTAAGAGATGGGGCAACTGCTCGATCGGGGTCACGTGGTTTGTGGGCCGCGTGACCCCGATCAAACGTAAGGCAAGACGGCTTCTCCGCATGCGATGCGGTGCAGTAAAGCCGCTTCCCAGGTAAGGAGCGGGGAGCAGATGACAATGCAGACTGCTGCCAACAGCAAAGTGCGGCGGTCCGAGACTTAGTTATTTTTTTAAATTATCACAAAATCTCCCTTCGCTATATCCGCGGGAGCAGCTCAATTTCCTTCGTTAAAAACGGACACAAATGCATTGAAAAAGTGAAACAGGAATGGGAAATCATGTTTGCTTCGCTGTGGCCGCTATTTCGTTTTAACAGACTTTGTTATAACCGGTCTCAACAGTATTATAAATTTGTTTTGAATAACTAACTGCTTTCGCCAATTGTGTTTTATGCGGAGCGCAAGTTTGTCTGCTTCTTGCAGAGGGGTTGCGATGATATCAGAATGCCGAGCTCTTATTGACTGATCGAAAAAAATAGTGGGTAGACCTCAAGGCACCTAGCATTGGATCTACCCACTATCCTTTCAATCAAAGCCAAACAGAGCTCGGAGTCATTCTGATGTTACCGCAACTCCTGCGCAAGCAGATGACTCGCTCTCCACATAAAACTCAATAGCTCTTACGCACTTTGTTTTTATACCCAACAATCATTCTTTACAAGTCTTAATTTTTTTTTTAATCGCAAGAAAGAACAAAAAGGAGACGACGGCACAAAGCTCACTGCCGATGCTTAAAGTTATGATTGTATAGTTAATACTGACGTGAGGAGGTAAGAGCCGATATGAGCCGAAATGTAGATTGCAACATCCTTAAAATTCTTCGTGTCTCGTGCTAGGCTGCTGGTTTTGCAACATTAGTAAGCTTGCATCTGGAAGCTCTGTTCAAGAAAGGGTCAATTCTAACATGGCCTGAATTCCCTGCATTTGATGTAAAAGTGGGTAAACAAAAAGGCCTACCAGAAGTGGGGAAAAAACCCTGGCCCATAACTACATAGACTGTCCCCTCCCCCCCAAAAAAACCTCTAAAATTTGACAGAAAAAAAAAAGAAGAAAATAGGTTGAGATTTAATTTTACGAATGTCGTATCTGGAATCTAGGTGTACCTTGAAATGTTGTTTTAATTCCCCGTTCCCACTCCTGCATCCGACGGCCGCCCATAAGGCCTGCTTCAGACGGGGCAACTTTTCCAGCAATTTTGAGGTTGCTGGCGGGTTGTTCCCTAGCTTTCCCTAGATCGACCCGAATTGCTGAGATTGGGTCCGGCTCGAAACAAGCGAGCAACTCGAACAACTCGAAGACGTTTGAAGCGGCAGCAGCCAATCAGGGACGCAATATTTTCATGTGACACCCCTGTGATGGTGATGATGACAGCTAAAGACTTGGTTCTGGTTTGAAATTGATCGTTTTTGGAAATAAACCTTTTCAGAAAGATGAGTTAGTATTCTCAATGCCATTCAAACATATAAAAACATGTTTTTATTGTGTAGCTGTGCGTCTAAATAGTGCGAGAAAAGTAAAATTGAATGATGATGGCAAGTCCTAGCAATTCGGTTGCTGCTTGTGAACGCGGGCGGCCCGTGTTGCTGGTGTTGCAACGTCAAGTTGCTAGGTGAAATTGCTCCGTCTGAAGCGGGCCTTACACCACCGGGAGCACAATGCCGTAGTTGCGTCGCTTCTTTCCACATTTTCTAGTTCAGTCTAAATTGGGGCCTGAAGCATTGTTCTCCTCTGGAAGACGTATGGCTCGAGTCACTTCCCTTTCTTACAGTGCAACTGTTGCCGGGGTCTCAACGTCATTGCTCCGACAGACTCGAACGGTAGCAACACGCAACAAGCACCGATTGTAAAGGCACTGGGCAAGCAAATTCCACCTTACCTTTCGACCCTAAGGTCCACCTTGTTCCCGACTAGGACAATGGGCACACTACACGTTGCGGGGCAAGAGAGAAAGAGATGAAAGCAAATGTGAGACGATGGTTACCCGTTCCACACTCGACCAATGGGTCATTTTTGGGCTTATTTTTTCGTGAGCGAAGTGTATTCCAGTATACAGTATATTACGGACCACTACACTCCACGGACTGTTACACACTCAAAAGATTTTTTATGCGGTGCAGTCTAAAGTGCTGGATGAATTTAAATTTTATAAACAAGTACCGCCAAGCTGGTGCATGCCGGGACGCACTTAGCCAAAAATGGAGGAGTGTCGCCGACAACCTAGTTTGTTGTGGCGGCGCGGTGTCGGCATCTACAACAGACCAATGGGAGCGTGCTGTCAAACGGTGGCGCATCACCGGTGGCCGCAGCAGACTTATTGGAGTGTGAGCGCGGGATGCGTCATACGAGCCAAAAATGGAGACGAGTCGCAGCCCGCAGCACGATCAAACGACGGCGGTACTTGGATAAGTCGGGATGTCCAGTGCTTTAGTGCAGTCCGTCCACAGATGCGGTCTATAAGAGGATTATTTTTTTTGACATTGTTCATTACAATACGCGTGATTTGTGAGCTAGTAAAGCAGGCATCTGTTGAAGTGTGCTCGCGTATTATATAAAGACTTTTTAGGTGTCGACTAGGCACCAGGTGCAAACTATTAAAGAAAAATATTTTTTTTTTCATTCGAAATGTGCCTTTGCGGACTTTAACCGGGTATGGAATATAGTTGGGAAAATGTGGTATATACACACGCGGGCTTCATAACTAGGGAATTATTTTTCTACCAAGTCGGGGGGCGTTTTTCCATGGTTAATTTTTTGGCCACATATTCGAAGGATTTTGGTGTAGGACAAAAGTCTGCATTCGTCGGGAGCTAATGTCGAAGACAACGGGACACCGGCATGCACATGACCATGCACATGACCTGAATACTTGGAAAACAATCCAGTGCCAATAAGAAAAGGTAACGAGATAATGGATGCAGTTCCATAAGAAAGAAGCAGCCTTGGAGACAGGCCTGTATTTCAAGTCAACAACAAAAAATAAAGCTGTACTAGATTAAACAAATTTTCTCACGAAGCAGTTTTTTTTTTTTTTTTTATTCAGAGATGGTTTCAATTTGGGGTTTTTCAGCTTTCCTCATATTCAATAAATCCGGCTCGGGGGTCGCTTTTCGGAGTTCATCGGTGTATACCGAAAAACACCGAGCCCTTTTAATGCCATGGTACTATCTTTAAAGCGAAAGAATACCATGGACCAAGAGAGACGTGCAACTACTTTTTGAAACTCAAACAAGAGAGTCTCGCGTTACTTGTATTTTGATTTTCACGCTTCAAAGCTCACTTTAGAGAGACACTCTTCCCATTGTGTTAAAAACTGATAACAGCTGCAAAATTTCAGAAGCATAAAAAATAAATACCGATATATATATAAAAAAAGTCTGCGTTTAATTTTCTGGTTTATTACATTGTTCCAAACAATGCAGTATGGACGCAGCCATCCCCATCTTTTGTCACATGCAAGAGAAATTTATCCGTTTTAAACTGTGCACACTCAAGTGGAGCGGTCTCAACAGCAGGGCCGCATACACAGCGATAGCTTTTAGGACCCCAACTAACTCGAGCAGTAGAAATGTACAAGTTATATTGATTCAATTGCAGACACTGAGCTGAGTGGAGCCATTGAAAGAGTACATGCAGAGCAAGCTCAAATAGACTAGACCTTTATCTGCATTTGGTTTACCTGTTTTTGTTTTAAAAAGGCACCTTAGAACGTAAGTCTCGCAATCAACTACACCAATCTAGAGAAATATTTTTCTGAAACATTCCTTTGCATAATGGCATCAATGAATGCTTTACAAAATATATTTAACTCCTATCAAGAAATATTTACGAAAAAGTCATTCGATTAATTTTGCCAGAAACTTTTTGCCCAAAAGCAACCTTAGAACAAATGCCTGAAATGTTGGGTGGTGTGCCAAACCAGGAAAGTACCTAATCGTGCCTCCACCGTCATGGGAAAGCTAGATGGATGGATGGATGCATGTTAATGGCTATACCCTTTGTAACGGGCGGTAGCTTGCGCCACCTAGCCTAGGTCTAAAAAGACAGCCATATGATTCCTCCCGCCCTTCTAAGCCAATATTCTCCCCCTAACTATCACCAGGCAGTGTGCGATATCACCAGGATGACCTTGGGGGGATCGGGCAAAAAAAAAAACTAGAAAACATCATTCTCCGCCTCTTCCCCCCAGCAAGGGAGTCGCCAACTTCCCTCTGGTCAAACCTGGTCGGTGTTACCCCAGCACCGGACCCACTGGGAGACAGAACTGAGACTTTGGGCCGGAGCCACGCGGGAGGGAGTCCCAAATTTCCTCTGTCCCGTCCGTCCCCGCCTGTGTTAGTTGTGCATCACTCAATTTTCCCTAGACAATTTCTACCAATCTTCTAACCGCCTCTTTATGACTGTAATCCTTTTCTCCTCTGCCCTTTTATTATCGCCAGCAAAACCTAGGGCCCAGACCAAATATGTTACCCCTTCAAAGAGGGCAGGGCAAAGCCCCGTGGACTTGAAAACCAAATGCTCTTATTATGGCAGGCAGCACATAATGTGTCAGTCTCCTGAAATTTAGCCCTATACGTTTTCGTCCTCAAAACTCTGGTTCTCATTTCAAACAGTAAAGAACGTCCCAGTGAATTGTCAAACACATTTTCCTTTCTTATGTTCTGTTTTTGTCACCTGCACATTGTTAGAGCTGATTTTTTCCTGCATTCTTACCTCTCACGCTTTTCTTTCTGCTCTTTCACTCCCTTTTCCACGGAAGTAGTCTGCTCAGCCCCATCACTAAGTGTACATATTTAAATGCAAGTTTTCAGGTCTGGTGTGTCTATTCTGTGTTTATACTTTTCATGTATAAATACTTGAATACCTTCTGTTCCCACCGCATATCATCCATTTCGGTCAACTTTTGTTCAAATTTCAACTAATTGCCTCCCTGCTCTCAAAAGACGACCAGCCCATGTCCCCCCGTACACCTTCATTTGATGTCTTTGTATGTGTTCCCAGAGTCAATCTGCCTACGCTTCTTTGTTGAATCTGTAATCCTGATTGAACCTGATTTCATGCAGAGTACCCCATTGCCAAAAGACAGTCCTGGTACCATCACTCCTTTCCATATACCTCTGACCACTTCAAATCTGTTATAGCACCATAGTGCCTTGAGCTTCATAATAGATGAATTTCTTTTGCCCTTTCTAATTATATTCTCCTTGTGTTCCTTTAGATATTTCCTTCCCTCATTGAACCAGACTCTCAGATATTTGTACTTTCCTACACAGTCTATTAGAATGTCTTGTATCCTCAGGGGTTCCTCTTTTCGTCGTTAAACACTAACGACAAAATGGTATTCTGCCCATTGTTAGTGCCTCATTGCAGTTAAAGCTATGCACTGTGCTATTAAAGTCCTTGAACGAAGACAGTGATGTAACATGAACCACTGTGACGGCATAACTTTATGGGTTATTGCTAGCAGCAAAGGGCTCCTGTTGCCATGGGAACGAGATTTTATATTAGAACGTGCAGCAGGCCTCGTTTCTGCAATAAACACGTAGGTACATGTAATTGACACACCAGCCAACATTCCAGGGACCATACTCAAAGAATGGTAATAACTAATGGAATATACCCAGAATTCACCATCTCTGGATGTCATGTACCCCAAAACTTCAAAAAAAAAGAATGCCTGAATTTTACTTATTCAGAGTGAAATTTAAATTAAACAAGCTTGAATTTGGTGTAGGTTGATATGCCTAAGGCCAATGTTTCCAGTTATGGGCTTTGCAACTAAACAAGAGGGCATTGACTCTCCCTCTCTAGCCTTTATGACTTTACTTAAAAGCAAATTCAAGAGCAGATAATTCTAGTTTTCAGGATGAAGCTAGGATTAACCAAAGCTTCACAAACACAAAAGGCTCTAAAGACTAGATAAAATTAGTTTTACCCCAAGACAGGACTGTTCATATACTCATAATGTTTCTGCGGGCACGAAAGATTCTGATATTTATGACCTAGTGATGCAGCACGATGAAGGTGAATCGAGCGCATTATAGAAAATAAGAAAACATTTCCACGTTTATAGCTACCCATCCTTCAAGGGGGGGGGGGGCAATGATTTTAAGATTAAATTAATTTGCATCTCATTTTTACCTTGTTTATCGTGTCCCGGAGGATAGAGAAAACATCTCCTTCATTAAAAGATGTTGCGATTTCGCTGCATAATCGCAAAGCAAAAGTCTAGCTTTTCCCCCACCTGCAGCCACGAGTGGCAGCCGAAAGAACTGCGGCGAAAAGATTACGTGACCTCGCTCGGCTGTAAGCTGCAGCATAACGCCCGCTAATGTCAGCAGAGAGAGGGAGAGGAAGCGTCCTCCGAGGGGGCACACAAGAAACTACACGGCACCCCGAGTTACGTCACTGGGAGGGAGACTAGGTGTGACCCTGAAGGCTGGAAGTGAGTTGAGGGGTGCCAGAAACGCCAATCTTTATTTTTTTTTTTTTTTTTTTTTTACAACAACTAGGACACGCAGGCGAAATCGGTTTTCTATTTTTTACTTCAGAAGTGTCAGAGGGCAACTTCCACAAATTTTTGACCGAAGTCCGGAAATCATTGCACCCCCCTTTCATGTGGAGCTATGTGTTCTTATATTGAGTGGCGTGTTCGAGCCGAGTCACTCACTGGACTTTGCCGGTCATGTCGAGAAGCTTCTCGTAGAGAGCCCTGACCACTTCGAAGCTGGGGTGGACGGGAAAAAGAAGGACGTTAGAACCTTTCGCCACGTGCGAACAGTTGTGCACTGGTCGAGCCAGACCTTTTTGTGGAGTTGATGGAGTACACAAGGACGTATCCATGGATGTCCATAGAGTAAGACTGCGGGAATATAGAGTACTCGTCCTGAAAACAATAAAAACACGTGGCAGTTATTTTATTTATATTGCAATGGTCACAAACAAGCTGAGCAAGGTACCCATTGTCCATTTTTCCCCCTGGCGCAATGACCCATTTTCATTGGGCGCAACGACCAGTGCATGAGATAAAACTGCTTTGGCACCAGCTAGTGGGAATAAAGCACTCTTCATATTGTTATGGTCTTTCCATCTACTAGCATGGAATATAAACAGCCGGATTAGTGCATGAAAAATGATGCATACAATATCATCAAAGTTTTTGTACGACAGCTACAGGAGTGCTTCTGCCAGACCAGTCGTGAAAAAAAAACTTTTCAATTTCAAGAGAATGTAAAATGTAGTAAGGCAAGAAGGTAGCAGCCGAACTGCCATCGGTGGAAGGTCTGTATTGGGAATAACACATGCCTAGTTTACTGGACTGTACTGACATATTTTCAGGCTCTTCTTGCACTTGTCAATGAAAGCTGAAACGGGCCTCTTTTGTATGACATTCTTGGGACAAAATCCCTAATGGGCACGAAAGCTAAGGTCAGCAGAGCTCGACACGGACCTTGGATTTGATTTAGCGATCCGCTGCGGTTGGGAGACCCTGTAGCAGCGTAAAAACCGCCTGTCAGCGTGTACAAACCAAAGGACACTCAGTGGCAACAACTTCTGCTCATGTCCTCCTCTCCCCCTTTTCACTCCTTCGCTCAAAAAAACTTCGCCCTCCCCTCCCACTCTGAAGTAGAAAATGAACGAATGAAGCCCTGGCCTCTTTTAGTCTCCTCTCTCTCTGCTACCCATGCAGGTTTGTTGAAGATGAGGACGCCGAGGAGTTCTTTCCTGTGCTCCATTCCACCTGGCAATGGACCGCAGCAGATGCCCCGAGCCATCGGAATTGATCCAATGTCGTGCGAATGTCACGTGACCCCTGGGAGGGGCACAATGATGCGCGGGGCGCAGTCACGTGACACATCTGCAGCGCTGAATTGGCTTAGATGGCCCGTGGCCTCCAACACAGTCCATCGAAAAGCGAAGTGGAGTATGGCAAAAAAAAACACACCAGAGTTCTCTGTAGGCAGGGGCTGGAGATATAGCAGTCCTCTTAATACTAAAAAGTAAAAAAAAAAGTGAAAAGTTGTGAAAACAAATGTTTGATATATTTCGATCCTACGGAATAAGTCGGTACACCAAAACATATTTCCGTTGTGCTCTTTAGAACTTGTGGCAGACGTTGGTCATGGCATGTTATTCTATTCCCAACACTGTCCTTGTACATGTTACGGTGGGCACATCTTGGATCCCTTGTTTCTTCCTGTAAGCTGTTCGAACACGAGCGCCGAATGCCGGCGTCCGGCTCTCGCCTATCAAGCAGTTAGTAGAAACCACCGTAATGGAGACAAAGTCGCGTAGCTTTGCGTCTGCCGACCAGTTGGTGCGGCGGCAGAATGTCGAGCTCGCCATCATGGGGTCGTAAGGGTTCGATACCCGTTGGGACACGATCAGAATTGTTTTCTTTCTTTTCTATTTACCACTCTTTTACAGATTGTCTTCCAAAGTGGGAGTTAAAACATTTCGCGATGGTTTGCATGGCGTCCCGTCCCATTTTTCTCGGGCACCTCGACCCTTATGCACACTTTGCCCTGGAAGACCAGCAGGACACCCTGTTCAGAAAGATGTGGAGGGACCAGAAGAAGCATCACTCACCTGCCCTGCAGTGTCGACAAGCTTCAGCTGATATTCCTGCCCCTTGACTTTCATGGTCTTGTGGAAAGCTGTAAAATTCAGCCATAAGACAGATTCACAGAGAGGGATGAACACGCAGGATGGCAGTACCCTGATAATTATGTCAGTTAAAGATGGCTCGCACAGCTCCATTCCTTTACCTTACGCAAGCTCACGCCTGCATTGCCGCAAGCCGCCGGGACATCCGTGTCTTGTATGAAGCTTGGCAATCAGTTCAAGAAGTAGCTTTTTACACGGCATACGAAGTATGGATGCCCAGGTGACTAATAGCGCAACGTAAGAATATGTAAGCAAACGTTCCTGCGTGAATGAGCCCTTACACCGTTACTAAAAATGACAGGTCTCAAGGTATGCACCCTGTAGTGCAGGACCCAACTATATGTACGGTAGCCCCAAGTGACAACGGCGAAAACTCTCCTGTATCGTCGTACACCTACTATTTTCAATGGTGGGGTCATATGAATCCACGAACTGGTTCTCCACAAACTGGATAGTCAGTGACGATTTCCCTGAAAGAAAAAGAAAAGAAAGCCAAAGGTAACGTTCATTCGCGCTGATCACAAAGTGACGTCCCATTTGCAGGTGTATAAGACAGCAGGTGGAGAGACAAAACAACCGCCAGTGCATGACTTGCAAAAACTAACTCGTTCATTTTATTTTCTTGCTTTTTGGATAAAAGAACGTTTCAGATTTCACTCGAGCAGATGTAACCGAGAGCGCCGCCCGCACACATGCGAAACAAACGCACACGAAAAAAAAAGGAAAAAAAAGAAGAAAGGTCGAGCCGGGTACTAAAACGATATTCTTATCAGACCGCTTCAGAAGGCGGAAAGAGCGCTAATCGTCGTATCGCTCCTTGAACATTCCTCAGGCGGTGACGATCTGCCCACTGCAGTTTATCAACGAGCCCCCGTTCGAAGCAGCAGTGAACAATTCATACTTAACGCAACGATGACGCATAGAGGAAAATCTGGCAAACTGTGCCAGGTTCAAGCGGAGTAACCTCGACCACGATAAGACGGAGTTGTTTAGGCTTAAAAAGAACTCACCGACAGATCGGAATCCCATAATAGCGATCTTCCGCGATTTCGGAGGCATGTTTCTTCAGAGAGACGAGCTGCCCGTTAGCCGCATCTACGTCGGTGGCGCCTGCTGAAGCCGCTGACTTTGTAGAGGAGGCGAAAGATCGAGCGACGTCAAATGCGTCAAATGTAAACAGTAGGCTCGAGAATTCTCCGAGAGCGCAGCGCGTCGACTTCGTCGCGGACGACGACGGCCCGACGTGCTTACCTCTGCCGCTACGTGGGTTCAATGATCAGGCGTAACGTTGACAGCTGTTAATTAACAATGCGAAGCGGACTCACAACACCAGTCAGAGGAACAGCGCTAAAAACAAAACTAAAAACAAACTATCACGGGAGGACAAGATGGCAAAGAGCACGCGACAACGATGCCCTCTCCACGACAAGAGGAAAAAGTGCAAGTGGCTGTGCGGATGCGTTCGAATATTCGGTGTCATCCGTTGGTGTCATCTAAGGTTGGTGTGATCCGTGTGTCTACTACACCCATGTGACCCCAATCACCCTAACGACGTCAACTACTTCCAAAGAAAATAATAAACGTCTTGTTTTGTAAAATCTTTGCTAGGTTCTTTTAACATTTTCAACGCTCAGTACAAAAATAATAATAATAAAGTTAACGTAGAACGCGTGGAACCAACGTGGAACCGACATACACAACGTTAATTGCGTAAAACTGGATAAATACAAATTTTGCCTTTTGAGTTGGGCAACGACTTGCGCCATCTGATTTTAAAGTAGAAGTGAAAAGCGTATTTTTATGTGGGTCTTGTTTTGTTTTTCTAAATTTTCTCTCATCTGAAAACATTATTACCCGACTAAGCCTTCCTCACACTTGTCAATTTTTCGTTTATTTAATCCTTTGGAGGTACCTCTTTCGTTCATCTCTACCCTCCCTTTGATACCAAGGCCTACAACTGTTTGAATTATCCAAGTAGTCCTCTATCTCATCTGTATCAGTTGCTTCTTTTCGTTTTCGCGCCTCCAATTGTCTTGAGCAAATTCCAACTGGCATGTTGTCTGGCTTACGAACACCACAACGTCAGCTTTCTCAATCTTGTCTTGCGCTACCTTGCCCACACATTTTAGGGAGTTTTAGAATAACGTACGCAATTTTAGCGCACGCTAGCGCTAAATTTAGCGCTTGTAGGCGCTACCAAGATACAGTCACAATTTTTATTTCACACACGAAGTGCTGTAACTTCAGAAAAAACATTTTAGATTTGTTTAAACATGAGAATGCGACGCGAGCAGTTGACAGGTCGTGTCCGCTTGCGTCGCCTCGGCAAGAGCGGTCTCGTGTACTGACCTTCGCACATCATACCTTCGCCGAGAAATCTTTGCGCGTCACAAGCATCAAGTTGCCGGTGATCGAGTACAATTTCGTTCCGTATTGAAAATCGCAGTCGCGAGGATGCCGCCGACGTCGCGCTCATGACGCCGCCAAACTATGCCGCCAAAGCAGCCGTCGACATAATCCTGGAAGCCGCCATTTTTTAAACTGCTCGTCTTGGAGCGCAAAGACTCTTTGCGTACGCACGCTATTTCCAAGAAATAGCGCACGCTAAAATTGCGCACGCAAAGCGCAAAACGCGCAAAACCTGGTTTGCGTTCGGAGCATGCGCAGTGGCGACGACGCTATTCTTTGCGTACGCAAAGCTTTAGCGTGCGCTATTCTAAAACTCCCTATTACAACACGAGATAAGAGGAAAATCCAGCCAATGAAAACGGGACTTTTCTTATTTTGCCATTCCTAGCTCCGTTTTACCAAACTGGTTCCTAAGGCAATTCATTTTTACCTAAATATGCCTGAAAATGACTAAGTGGAATTAGGAAAAAATTTCAGACGTAAGCAAATGTCCATGCAATGGTCTCATTCTTTATTTATGTGTCCTAAAGATGAGAAAATAACAGTTCTGGTCATGCTAAGGAGAGCCGTCTGGAGCGCACGATATGGCAAGGGTCTCATCGTCCAGTCTCCTTTGCTCCTGAAATAAAAGGCGGAAAGAAACATGTACCTATGAAGACGACCTCGCACAATACCAGATAAAAAGTGCTTAAATGAAATATAGGCCTATAGGTGCAGCCATGAAATATAGGCGCAAGGGTGCAGCAATCTTGAATGTTGTCACTTCTGGTATGCGTTAAAACATCATTTTGATCTCTCCACGCCGTTGGAAGGTGTTTACGAAAAATGCATGATTGTCACACATTCTTGTTTTGCCTCACCTATATTTTTTCACATTTTCCAGGTTGAGATGATTTATTATTTTTTCGTCCCGCATACCACATACAGAATTCATGTGACTGAGAGCGAAAGAAAACGAAAAACGTCTATAAAGCAGAGATGAAATGTGACGCCCTCCAGTATCGAGACTGAAAGTGAGCTTAATTCCTGTTTCAATGAAACAAATGTTAGACGGGGTCAGGACGTATGTAAAGTGTAACTATATAGCTAAAACCCACTAGACATTACTACCGTATTATCCCGAGAGATAGCCAACCTAAAATCAAGAGCGAATCGGGTGAAAATTAAGGGTGGGCTAACTTTCGGTGTGCAACGGTGTGCAGTCAAGAAAAGTGGAACAAATACTACTTAAGGTTATGTGTCCCTGCCAAACTTCTTATTGCGGCGAAGGGGCCATGAAGCAAAGATGACTGTACTTCCCAGTCAGCATTGTGCGCTTATATCCTACCATAGCTAACTATTCGCATTTACGCCGAGGCCATCATTGATTCCAAATACCATGATTACTAGAAGTGGGCTATCTTTCATGTTTAAGAAAAAAATAGCAAATCAAGCCGAAAATAGGGGGCGGGTTACCTTTCGGGGGTGGGGCATCTCTCGGGATGTTACGGTATATTTTAATCAAACCTGTTTTGTAAACGCGTTAGTTTCGTGGATAAATTCGATTTAGCTGCGGGGCCCTCGGATCCACCCATTCAGGAAGGCCACCATGTTTGAAAGGCCAGTGACGAAGTCTATCCATGCATCAAGCATTTATCTGACAATGTCCCTAGCAGTGCAGTGGGGCAGCTTCAACCGTTCTGCTTGCATGCATTCGCTGGCTTGGCTCTCTCAGCGCTCGGGTTCCTTCGGCCTAAAGCTTCCATAATGCCCTCTCACGTCTCGAGCTGATAGAGTCTATGGCATCGCTCACGTAATTCAAAGCTTTTGTTTTGGTGGACTAGGAGCAAAGATCCGGCTAGGAGACAAAAAAACGAAAGTAGCCGCATGGCTTGCAGCATACAAGCATGTGGTTCATAGACAAAACGGTGCAACTCCTCCGGGCATGTTACAATAAATTTTAATCGGGGTCGCCTGGCTACCAGATACAAATGACTGGCATTAGAAAATTGTATTTTGAGATTACTAGAGCTCTAAAAATGGCGCAACTTGGTGTGTATACAAACTAACTTATAAGCATTTCATATCCAGAGCGATCTATTTGTTTAATTTTTGCGTCCTGACCCCTTTAGCTCTTCGAGTGCTGGATTTTTTTCCCACATGCCGAACGCAAATTATGGTCTTAGTAACACTAGCATGTCCTCTGAAGAATATTTATTATGAAGGACACACTATTTTATGGGCAAAAAGTTAATTGATGTCTGCATGCCTCCAACCCTTGACACATTTCTCGTATTGTACTATTCGAGGCATGGTTCTATGCAGTGGCAGCTCAACCTTGCACACTGAGGTCACTCTTTTGAGCGGCCTTACTCTGCCTTTATTTATTCAGAACTGTAACTTCCTTGTTTTTATGATTGTCAAATACCGAGTTCCTTAGTAGTTTCAAGATCTGTGTTCGCCATGAAGCACGAGGTTGAGCGATCTAGATTCGCCATTCTGTAACAACAAAGGAGCATACCAAAACGAAAGTCGCCTAAACAAAAAAAAAATTATGTACTATCAAAAAGCAACACAATACAACAAAAACATCCTTTTCATGGCTTGCATATACATGGGTGATTTCATCTCAACTCAGGCACGGATTTAGGGTCGAATTTTTAATTTTAACGAAAAAATATATGTTTTGGGGCAATTCCTATAATAAAAGAAGACGCAAACGGCAATGTTGTCGGATTTTGTTTTCTCAAGTTATGGACTGTTGAAGCGGCCAAGGTGGAAACTGACGTTTTTCCAGCCTATCGGAGGTGCCATATTTCACTCCATCCCTTTTACATACTTTTTATGCTACATCAATATAACTTTTTGGGAACACTCTAGACATAGGCTTTTTCATGCTAATTAAGCATCTAGGTCATAACATGTTTAATGATTTTTTGTTTATTTGTCAAACTGCCTCTCTGCGACGATATTTGACGAAGTTCAACAAGCTGTGCTGTGTGATCTAATCAACATATTTTTATGATCTTTATATCACCGTAAAGTTCCAATTAAGCTCTTTCTTTTGAGTATACTTTCAATATTTTGTAATAAGTAAATAATGCACTACATGTGCCTGAAAAAACGAAAATTTCGAAAAACTAGCAAGTTTGGAGTCGATTTTCTAAAAAAACCTACTTTTTATTTCTTTTATTTTTTATTCACAGTTAACTGATATAGTAGTCTATCAGAAACTACCAACAGAAATTGTAATATATTGTTTGTATGGCCGCTATTAAAACTCGAATCTCGTGCTATGAGCGTTTTGAACAGGACTTCGCACAGGCGCTCTGCTGAGCAGAAATTTGGCCTATGTAAGGTTTTCTATTTATCGTTGGCAGTTACCTCAATATCCAACCATAAACATTAATAAAATTTGGAGTAGTGTACTTAAACAAATTTACTTCGAAGTCCGTATCCACAAGTGCGGGCACAGCGCTTACTTCCTCTCAATACGGGGAAATGCAGATCGCTAGAGAATTCTTCTGGGGCATTTTGCTTTCGGCTTTGAGTTTGAAATACCGAACTTGACATGTAATTGTCATATTTTTTCATGTCAAACCGATATTCAGTGCATATACATATGTACGATTTAGTAACTGACGCTTAGGAAGTATGGTTTATTTTGTGCGCGTACGGACTCTTTCTTAAAATAACAAGCATTTCGTAGCGTGTAAGGCTGCTTCAAATGTGTTAGTAACGTGTTTAGGTTTCATTTTTATTTTCAGTGATTCATGCCGGGTTACTTAGACTTTTTCCTCTTGACTTAAGTTTGTCCGGGAGTCTAGATGTTACATATCTTCTCCGTCAATACATAGGGCAAAGCTCACACACCTTCCAAATCACGCCAGTGCCAAGTAAATAAATATTGTTAGGATAAATATTGTTGCTTTACTGGCTTTTACGCTGAGATATTGAGGTAAGTACTAACATTAAATAGAAAACCTTACATAGGTCAAATTATGTTCAGCTGAGCGTCTATGCGAAGTCCCGTTCAAAACTCTCACAGCACGAGATTCGAGTCCTAATAGCGGCCATAAAAACAGTATATTAAAATTTCTGTTGGTAGGTCGTGGCAGACTACTATATTACCTAAATGTAAATAATAATAAAAGAAATAAAAGGTGTTTTTTTTTTCTTTTAGAAAATCGACTTCAAACTTGCAATTTTTTCTAAAGGAAGACTTGCAAGTTTAAAGTCGATTTTCTAAAAAACTCCACCTTTTATTTCTTTTATTTTTTATTTACATTTAGGTAATATAGTAGTCTGCCACGACCTACCAACAGAAATTTTAATATACTGTTTTTATGGCCGCTATTAGGACTCGAATCTCGTGCTGTGAGAGTTTTGAACGGGACTTCGCATAGACGCTCAGCTGAACATAATTTGACCTATGTAAGGTTTTCTATTTAATGTTAGTACTTACCTCAATATCTCAGCGTAAAAGCCAGTAAAGCAACAATATTTATCCTAACAATATTTATTTACTTGGCACTGGCGTGATTTGGAAGGTGTGTGAGCTTTGCCCTATGTATTGACGGAGAAGATACGTAACATCTAGACTCCCGGACAAACTTAAGTCAAGAGTAAAAAGTCTAAGTAACCGGGCATGAATCACTGAAAATAAAAATAAAACCTAAACACGTTACTAACACATTTGAAGCAGCCTTACACGCTACGAAATGCTTGTTATTTTAAGAAAGAGTCCGTACGTGCACAAAATAAACCGTACTTCCTAAGCGTCAGTTACTAAATCGTACATATGTATATGCACTGAATATCGGTTTGACATGAAAAAATATGACAATTACATGTCAAGTTCGGTATTTCAAACTCAAAGCCGAAAGCAAAATGCCCCAGAAGAATTCTCTAACGATCTGCATTCCCCCGTATTGAGAGGAAGCGCTGTGCCCGCACTTGTGGATACGGACTTCGAAGTAAATTTTTTTAAGTACACTACTCCAAATTTTATTAATGTTTATGGTTGGATATTGAGGTAACTGCCAACGATAAATAGAAAACCTTACATAGGCCAAATTTCTGCTCAGCAGAGCGCCTGTGCGAAGTCCTGTTCAAAACGCTCATAGCACGAGATTCGAGTTTTAATAGCGGCCATACAAACAATATATTACAATTTCTGTTGGTAGTTTCTGATAGACTACTATATCAGTTAACTGTGAATAAAAAATAAAAGAAATAAAAAGTAGGTTTTTCTAGAAAATCGACTCCAAACTTGCTAGTTTTTCGAAATTTTCGTTTTTTCAGGCACATGTAGTGCATTATATACTTATTGCAAAATATTGAAAGTGTACTCAAAAGAAAGAGCTTAATTGGAACTTTACGGTGATATAAAGATCATAAAAATATGTTGATTAGGTCACACAGCACAGCTTCTTGAACTTCGTCAAATATCGTGGCAGAGAGGCGGTTTGACAAATACAAAAAAAAAAAATTTAAAATGTTATGACCTAGACGTTTAATTAGCATGAAAAAGCCTATGTCTAGAGTGTTCCCAAAAAGTTATATTGATGTAGCGTAAAAAGTATGGAAAAGGGATGGAGTGAAATATGGCACCTCCAATAAGCTGGAAAAACGTGAGTTTCCACCTTGACCGCTTCAACGGTACATAACTCGAGAACAAAAAATCCGACGACATTGCCGTTTGCGTCTTCTTTTATTAATGGAATTGCCCCAAAACATATTTTTTTCGTCAAAATTAAAAATTCTACCCTAAATCCGTGCCTGAGTTGAGATGAAATCACCCACATATATGCCAATAGGCATAAAAACAAATCCCAGCTTGAAGGAAAAGGGAGCAAACTGATGCTGCAAGGGAACACGCCCGAGTATACCCAGATACGGCAATCTGAGGGTTAGGCTGTCTGTCTTCCAATACTGAAGCACAAATTGCATACTGCATAGAGTAGATGTAACCCTCTGATAATGCAGGTGGTACCTCTAACAATATGTCAGTCTATGTACCTCTGATAGCCTAGGATATTTAGAAATTCCATCCAGGTGTTCATCCTCCATCATCTCTTGCATTTTCCGCTTGTATCTGAAACAAAGTTATGAAATCATCACCCAAATCAAAATGCACTGTATGCGTCACCTTCCTTAAGCTGGGGCGCAGCAGGTGTTGCCGCAAAGGTAAAAAGAAAAAGGAGTAGTGATTTTTATACATTGTTTTTCCCCGGTGCTCAATGTTGTATAGTGCGTGGCGATACGAGCTGGCCCAGCACCATTCAGGCTGAGGTGGCACAAAGGCCACACGGAGAGCCGCGGCTACCTTAAAGTGACACTAACACCCCCAAAAATATTTTTCTTGATTTTTTTGCCAGGCAATTTATTATGGTGTCAGGAGACCACCCAATAAATATAATGCTGCATACGGTAGCCATATATATTTTTAATAAAGCCAGAAAACTTAACTGCTCAAAACCGAAGCCGGAACACGAGCTTGGAAGCTCATGGCTGGAAATCACGTAGCTACACCTGATCGCGTTTTTTTTGTTTTTTTCACTCCGCTTCTTTGGTATGTGAAGCAGAAGACAACGACGATGAACCTACGTGCACCGTTTGTCAAGCGATTGTTTCACGCTTATATCCCTTCTCCTCGATGTTCTGCACTTGAAGATAGAATGGCCAATACCATAAACGACAGTTCCGAAGTAGCGGCGCCATGTTCGTCGCAACGTTGGTCCATCGTGCGCCGCCATCGCATCGTCCGGCCCGCGGTATGTCGCCATATTGAAAATGACGTATACATCTACTTCTCGTGATCTGTGCAACATTTTTTTTTTTTTTTTTTTTTTTTCGATTAACGTATTTGCAGCTTTTTGGAGGCCACTAAAATGGGGTTTATATTCTTTTCTATTTTTAATATTGGATGTGTGCCTTAGATGACCCACGACTTTGAGCATATTTGGTATGCATAGTTTGAATGCCACGTGATCATAGAAAAGAGAGAGAGCGCGACTGAAACCAGCCAATTCTCGACAGGCTGTCTTTGGGCGGAAAGAAAACGAATTTCGAGCCGCAAATTGTGTTCTGGGTAGTTGGACTCTTCTAGGTCATGTTCAAATAAAAACCTTGGCAAGCATAAATACCCTGTCCAGTGTCCCTCTAAAGACCGACGTACACTTTACGCTTTCCACTTTTGCCTGCCTCCTTTTTTCCTATATCTTCTCCACATTTTACCTTGCACAAACTTGGCACCTCTTGCAGCTTAGGGGAGGGGAGCGCTAAGAGGAGTACCTTCTCTGCAGAAAACCGAGGTTGCCTTTAAGCTCTTAAGAAAGGGGTTGGAATAGACTACCACATTTCCAGTTGTCACAATATAGCAGTCGGTTTTGTAGCCTAGCGCACTGGGGGCACCCCATGTGGCATTATATAGCCTTTGCATCTAGCACTAAGGTGCAGTCAGCAGCTGGCTGTACCTTCTTTGACAGTCGTCAAGGGCTAAGGGGATCGTGAAAAAGGATGCCGCTAGCTGCTGGTTGGAACTGAATTATATTTTAGGTGGAAAAAACAAAAGGCTTTCTACTTCCCAGACACCAACAGGTACCGAGTGTTTCAGCGAAGGCGTTAAAAAATCTCTAAAAATAGGGCGGCGGAGACAAAAATAATTTCTTTCCAGGAACAAGCCGCCAGCCATGGCGGACGTCAGGGGTTGCAAAAGACATACTAATTAGCTAAATAGTTAACTAGAATTTACTAATTATCTTTTTAATTAGTGAAAATAAGCCCATGCTTCCATTTAGAAACTTGCTAAACATCATCAAAAACCACTATATCAACTAATTTTAGAAATATACAAGGCAAGGGTAGCATTTTATGGCGTTCCAAAAAAACGCTAAATTTGGACGAGTTTCTAGGTTTTGGTTCCTTATTGAAGCGCATCTTTGCACCAGCGGTCCTGCTCCCCGGTGGTTGTGGCGCAAAGGCACACCCTGGCCTCCCTCGTAAGATGGGGGAAGTATGGCGCATCTCGGCCACGCGGGAGCGCTGCTGCAAAGACACGCTCCCACAGAAAACTGAAACCTAGAAAAGCGCTCAAATTGGGCGTTTTTTCGAAACGCCGCAAAATGCTCCCCTTGACTTACTTTTTTATAAAATCAGCTGATTTAGTGGTTTTCGACATTGCTTAGCACGTTTCTCAGTGGAACCACATGTTAATCATGAATTAAAAAGATAATCAGTAAATCTTATTTCGTTATTTAGCTAATTAGTATTATGTTCTTTGCATTTCCTGACGTCTGCCGTAGCTGGCAGTTTGTTATTGGAAAGAGTTTCTTTTTTCTCAACCACCCTATATTTAGGGATATTTAGGGAACCCGTATCTTTAGCTGATGTGGCATTAGTAAATTAATGTTTCAACTTGCACTTCTATTTAAAAGAGCAGGTAATGTTATCGTTTCTCCAATAAGTACCACACTTTGTAATATATTAGTGATGAAAATAATCCCTGGAGAAGGGGAACAAGGGGGACAAAGGACAAACAGAATTCTCTAAACAGCTAGGTGACTCTTGCACGACTGAAAAAATCCACCTAGTCCTGTTATCAAACCAGGGACCTCTTCATTCCCAGCGGAGCGCTCTACCAGCTGAGCTAACCAGGAGTTAGACGTCAGTAGGGCTAACAGGTTTTAACAGCTGCCACCAGTCCAACACCAACAAGGGTGAACGGCCTGCATTTTAAGGTTATTGTATTATCATCATGTATTAGTGGCTTTGAAAAAAAAACAACAACTAAATATTGTAATTTTGATTATTGTGCTTTCAGAGTTGCATGGCTTCTAATTCCAGCTTATGCCCAAGTGCAAAAACCTTTTTTTTATAACCCACAAGTATGTTTTCCCTAAAATAGCTACAATCAGTGGTGTAGCAACAAGGGGAAGGGGCGGGGGGGGGGGGGGGGGGGCCTTGGGTCCTTGGTATTAGGCGTCCCAGTCATATGATGGCTGGGACGCCTAATAGCATACTAAATGCTGTAGAGATGAAGCAAAAAAAATAAAAAGACTCACATTTGGCTGTCAGGGTTATTCTCCTGGTTCCTGCATTTTTCAAGTTTCTGCTCCGCTGCCCGCACCCTGTCCTTTGGGGGAACTTGAATGGCCTTCACCATCAGGTGCAGCTCTGTAAAGAGGAGACTACTTGCGGCCTCTTTCAACGGGCAGCATAAACGCTAGCGTTAGTATGGAACCCCGAACAATGCTGCCACTGTGCTGGAATTACATAGTGACTGCCGCGTCGGAACTTTTAGGATTCTTGGTAAGCCTAGATTTTAAAACGATTCAGTTTTTCTGGGGTGTATCTGACCAGTCTGTGAGTAATCTTACTCTTGACGGCATCCTTGATATGGTGCAACTTGTCGTGCGAACAGCCCGCAAAGAGGATGTCCGTGACGTATCTGGAAGGATAAAACAAAGACAACAAACAGTAGCTGTGAGGTGCCCTCTAGTATTACAGCAAGCTGCCATAGCCTAACTTGAAACTTTCACACTGAGACTTTGGAGCCAACGAAAAACTTTACCACAAAGCTATGCGAAGGAGACAATGGCTAACTCGATCGCTCCTTCTTTACAGGTTCTTCTGTGCTCTCACTTTCATGAGTAAAAAAGAGGTTTCGAGTCAAAGCCAGTTCCAGGGATGGAACTGGGCAAAGCAGCTTTGGAGCAATCTTGGGAGCAGAAAGAACTACAGTTTGGAGCAGGCTGGGAGCAGCAAAAACAAGGTCCTGGAGCAAGTTGGGAGCAGCAGACGAAGAATGTTAAAATAGAGGCTAAATGTCACGGTAGTTTCAAATAACATTTTATGTGAAACATTTTTCACAAAATTACATGAAAATTATATCAATCAATCAATCAATCCTTTATTTAACATCAGAAACTGATGTAGGCTGCAGGGGCAAAAAGACAAAAGTTTGACTTGACAAGGCCTCTGCAGCCTTACAATTGGCACAATATAAAGCAAAACTGTGTGATAGTGTGACACGTGATGGAACCTACTTGTAAAGAGGTAAATATAAACAAACAGGTAGAAATAGTTTTCAGCTCATACCTTGCTCCATCATACCCATACACCCCCCTGCTTGTTCGCCTTTGTTATCATCATTTATTTTTCCTTAAGGGCCCGTGGGGCATTATACAAGGGGGTGGCAATAGAACAAAAACAAATAGAACAGTAAACACAATTATAACACTGTAAGTTAGCTAGGTAGGTTAGATAAAGAGAGGGTAATGGCTTCAACAAATTTAGTAGTATCACTAATAGAAACAATGTTATGAGGTAGTGAATTCCAATCCTCGATGGCCAATGGTAGTGTGGAAGTCTGGTGAGAAACAGTTGATGATCGAATTGGACGTAATTTACATGGGTTATCTAGACGCGGGAAAATACGATGGGAAGGTGATAGCGGTGGTTCTTTGAGGTGGCTATTGTGATAAAAAAAATTCGATGGAGGAGAGAAAGGCGTGATACTCGGCGGCGAAGGGAAAGTGAATGAAGGTTAGCTGATTGGCGTAATCCTGATATGCTGGTATATGGTGAGTAGTTGTTATAAATAAAACGAAGGGCTCTGTTTTGGACGGATTCTAGATTATTTGCAAGGTAGGACTGCCATGGGGACCATATAGATGAGGCGTATTCTAACTTCAATCTTATAAGAGTAGTATACGCTAGTCATTTTACGGAGGGTGTAGCAAGTTTGAGGTTACGGCGGATATATCCGAGAGAACAGTTAGTATCAGAAATAACAGAAGTTATGTGAGTAGTCCATGATAGGTCAGAAGTGAGATGAACACCCAGGTATTTATAAGATGAGCATACTATTACTTGAGTGTTAGAGAGGTAATACGAAAATGGTGTGGCACACGAACTGCGAGAAAATGATAGGGATCTACATTTATTGACGTTTAACGTCATCTGCCATTTTTCGCACCAAGCTCCCAATGTTCCCAAGCTTTTTGCACGGGGCCTCGGGACGGGCCAACGAGGGCTGCGGGCTTGCAATACACCTTTCCAAATCAGGGCGAGTTCATTGCTGTGCTTGTGTTATGCACGCAGTTTCTGGCTGGCCCCAACTGCGAGCGAGCGCTGTCTGGAACTGTGATTTTACACGTGTGGTCTGTGATTGTTGTTAACAGTGGAAACGTCTATAGTCATGCAAGTACAGCCAAGAGGGAGGCGCGCCAACTGAAATATATTTGAGTTTATTGCAATATGGCGGCACTGTTTGCTCCACTATTCAGATGAAATAACTCCAGGACTCCAGAAAAGCACACAGCACTGCCAGCTATACTTCAATTCAGCTTATGTCCAGACACAGCCGATGCTACAAGCGCCAGCACATGGCCTTGAACAATGCTTGCATTGCACGAGCGCATTCTTGGCAGGGATGCTGAAAGTCTGGAGCTTGCGCTTGTAGCATCATCTGCGTGTGGACTTAGACGAAGTAGAGTGACAGGACAGTGAATGGCTTCATAGAGGTCTGGTAGCAGAAGCATCGCAATGAGGGATGCTGTAACAACTGTTATAAGCTGAAACGAAGTATAACCATGGCAGCGACCTTTGGATACAGAGCCTCAGATTTTGATTCGGATCCACTGGCGATCCCTTTGGGCTAGAAGTTCCAATGTCAATGTTGCCAACAGAAACTGCGAGACGGCTAATTTCGACGAGGCTCGTTTATAATTTTAGTTTGGGCACACCTTGGTGCAATTTCATTCTAATATATACTTTTGTATCAGTCTGGCACATGACAAATAATTAGGAACACAATAGGGCCATTGGCACAGCAGTTCCATCCCCGCAGTTGTAACATGACACCTTCCTGACACAGCATATTATAAGTAGGGTGTGTATTTTCCGGTTTTAACCGAAAAACACCGATAAACATCCGTCGGTGACGAAAATACAAAATCGGTTAAAACCGAAAAACACCAGTGGTTGGATATTTCCGCCCTGGTTAAAACCGAAAAACACCGGTCGAAAAAAACCGACCTAGCGAAACCCTTTCCCCGTAGAGGTTCGTCAAACGTGTTATCTCGTGGATACTGCATTCTTACAGTGTCTATACATGGCTTGCACGTGGCGTCAGTGCGCTCTCCTTTCTGGGGGTCAAAAGCGTCTGTTAACGCAGTGGAAGCTATGCTCTACACGCCTTTCCTCCATTGTGTCTCCCATGGCCCCCTTTTGTGGAAAAAATAACGCAGTGGAGGGTACGCTCTCACGTGCCCTTTCCCCATTGTGTCCGGCCAAGTGATGTCGGTGCAAGCCATGTATTCAGAGGTTGCTCTGGTTCCTGGAAGACACTGCCAACATCCGTGTCGTACAGGGCTACTGACCTTTGAGAACTGAGATGCGTTCATTGTTATCTGTTTAGTTTACATGGGCATGGGGGAAACGGAAAAAGGGTTTTGTTGGCGTGGGGGTTTTTCGCTGTATAAAAAAGGACCGTTCTGTAAAAAAAATTTGCAGACATGTTTGAGAAGGCGCGTCCGTCCCGCGTCTGCGGGTTTCCTCAACGTGAGACGTTAAAGCTTGTTGATTCCTTCACTGCCTACTATCAGATGATTCAAAGCAAGTGGTTTAGGACTGTTTTCCGAAACATCTCTGATGACTTAGATTTCATGGATGAATCGGCGTTCTGGTTCCGCGTGCAAATTGTCAATCCGTGCATAAAAGTGGAGCTGCCAGAGGGATTTGTGCCTTATGAAAGTATCTATCGGCTGGTCCTCCGAGACGAGCGCAAGCTGAGTGATCTAGAATCAGAGTTTCTTTGTACCGCCAGTAGGCTGTGACTAGCACCGTTGATCCAGTGTTAATTAGGAAACTTCATTTACTTGACTGGCCACTACTATCCTAAGCCTCGCTAGACATTTTGGGATTTCCTGTGTCCAGCGCAAATGTGGAGCGTGCGCTTTCAAAATTGCGGGTTGTGAACCGCAAGGAACGTGCTGCCATGACGGATGCAAGCCTCTCGAAGTAGGCTTGCATCTACTATAATAACCAAGCGTGAGAAATAGATGCTTCCTCGAGAATAAGTGTATGAAATATGGGAATAAAATTGGAACTCTCTGTCTGTGATCAATAGCATTTTTTTTTCCCACCGATAATCACCGATTTTAGCCTCGTCGTGAGATGTTCCACCGAAATACGCCGGTGTTTCGAAAATAAATAAACACCGAAAAACATCCGCCGATTTTTCCCACAAATAAACACCGGAAAGTACACACCCTGATTATAAGGCAACTCCACTTCATTTTTGTTTTTGAAAATACAATGCAGTCCTCTTCAGTGTCACCTAGGAAGACCACACGTTAAATATTACGACCTAGTTACGTCTAAATGTTTCTGAAACAGTTTGGCAAACATTGCAATGCACCAAGTTGCCGAAATCAGGTGACTCCGACGAGCGAATTGAGGCACAACCAACAGTGCAGCCGAGGCTACGGTGTTGGTGTAGCCAACATTGAGCTAAACGTCATCCCCATTGCCCCCTTTTGTTTGTCTTTACCTCTCCGGGCAAGCGTAATTGGTGATGTCAGCAACGTTTCCTCCCAGCGCTCAGCGGTGTCCACTTGATTAGCGTAAAGCGCCTACGCAGCGCGCTTCTTGGCAGCCGTCCGGCTGTCCCGCCGTTTCCCGCGTCACAACCGCCGTCATCGTCTCACTCTCACTACTTGTGATTATTGTCTCTCGGAGTTTCATTCACACCGTGTGCACAGACGGATGCCGCAGTTGTGCAGACGTCATTGAATGTCGTAGAAACCAAAACGTGGTGAAGAGTGTGGTGCAGACGACACTTGCGCCTGGTACACGCCCGCCCCAACGGTGTCGTGCCAACATGACCCAATCCCACCCGTCGTTGCGTAGAGGACCACGTGACATCTCGTACGACGTGATAGCCATGTCTTTGGCAGCCCGAGGCCAATGTTGCCAGACGGAGCCGAAGTTTCGGTTTCTATTTCCGCTTATGGTTAAATGTGGCGACGCAGGCGAGTTGGCTCATGATTACAACTAGTAGCAGCGCGCAAAAACACAAGGAAAAAGGGAGGAATTTACAAGACGAGCGCTGAACACAAGGACAAAGAGAGGTTAAAGTAAGATTTAACAATATATACCCCCTTTTTCGCAAAGCAAATGATGTAGTGCCTTTTCTTAGTGCTTTTTAATGTGAAATTACTCATTAATATGAAATTTTCAAAACTGAGAAAGTTGCCCTTTAACACCAGTCTTGAAATCGGAAAAGGACACAGTTTTAGAGCTATAGTCCGTTGCAACTCAAGAAGGTAGGGCGAGGGTAAGACGGGCCGGGGAGGAGGAAGCAGACGGAACGCTGGAGAAGAGAAGGGGAACCTCCTTCTCTCTTTAGCGTTCCGTTCCTTCTTCTCCCCTTCCTTCTTTCCAGCCGGTCTTACCCTTGCCTTACCTGAGTTGCAACGGACTATAGTACTGTGGACTCGCGATAAATCAAATTCGGATATTTAATACTTCCGGTTAATTCAAAGGAATTGAAAAATTTTGGTTGTCCAGCTATGTTTATAATGTATTTATAAGCTGCTTAATTAAAACATACTTTTTTCTTCATTCATACTATTTGTTCATCGTGGCAGGGTAGCCACGTTGACTGCGCTTCACATGGAGCACCCGTGTAGTGCGGGAAAGCAATATACCGGCAAAGCTTGCGGGCATTGCTTTTCCGCAGTACGGAGGTGCTCGGTGAGAAGCGCACTCGATGGGACCAACCCACCGCGATTATGCAAGCAGTACTGTCCTGGCAGTTTGCTTTTATTATTCATGCTTGTTTTTGATTTTTCTAAGGGGGTTAAATTCGAGATTAAAGAAAGAATATGTGCATATAGCAAGCAGATTTATTAATTCCCTCGATTAGGACAGCTGGGCGTCTCTTTAGATTTATGTCAAACCTGTGATTTACGCGCCACCCAAATTCAGGCATTGGGCTTTTTGAGGCCACAGTTCATAGATATAGCAAATACCATGTATGCCAATACTGGCAACTCCTGCGTAGCACGGGCGAAAAGGGATCGCAGCTTGGAGACTCCGCTAGCAGACGAATTCTCCACAACGCATTGGTTCTGCTTATCTCCGTGTGAGGTGACCAATGAAACAAAATTGTAACGGAAATTCGCTGCTTTGAATGCTAAAAAACAGGTGCCACCTCATAAGTGAAGGACATTTTCTTCGCGTGGGAAAGATGTTAGAGTTTTCAGGGTGCAATTTTGGGGCTCTCCCGTTGTAAACATTCTGTCACAACTTATGTAAGCCAGGCAAAACACAAATGTACCTTCGTGCTGTTTTTTGAAAAAGGGCATTGTGCAAAAATTTTAGAACTTAGCTACGTTTCAACTTTACTCTTCTTATCAATCAATTTGTTTTGTTGTTGCAATTCCCATTTCTCATGAATGTCTTGCTTATAAGTGTTCTGTCGAATAGGCGAGCTGGCTAATCCCGTTAAGATTGTCTCCGGACGAAAAAGCAAAAGACAATTTCGAACCACGTATGTTACTGCGATGTCAGTATGCTCTCGAAGAAGTCGATTGTGCACATGCAAATCTGGCGCTATTACTGAAATTAATAAAAGCAGAGTTAAAAAAAAAGCAGACTTCTCACGCGTGCCATAAAAAAAAAGAGGAGAGTGTCGTAGCACAAATAAAGGCGATTTCGGTCACATTATATACGGTGAACAAATTCCGGTTGTTAGCGCCAGGACTAAGGTACTCTGCGTCTTCTACTATAAAGGCCGACACCCGTTGTACCGTCTTGTAACTCCTTCAAATTTTCAGTCTACTTTCTTTTTATGGTTGAGGTGACGCTACGCTGCCGTGTTCTTTCTTCCTCCTGCTTTTATGTTTGTATGTTTTTTCTCTCGCTTATTTTGCTTGACGTTTGAACCATTGTATAGTTTGCTTTGCCTTGTTTGGCTTAGTTTTTACTCTCTTTTCTTTGCTTCGGCTCTTACTACCGCGGATTCGTCTGCTACCTATGCTATGCCCGGACATTTTGAGGGCCCTCTACAACTTTGTTCTTGTTGTTTTCTTCCACTGTCATCTGCAATAACCTCCTATTTTCGCCTTCTACTGAGTTTCTAATCCGAAATCTTTACATGTGCTTTTTAATATTTATTAAATATATTAAAAAGTGTAAGCTCGTTATACATTTTTATTCGATTTATTTGTGTACGCTGGCACGTCTGCTATGGGCCATCGTTCGTTGATCAACTTCAAGCATACACCAGCACATACTTAGAGATGGCAGGCATGCCATGTGCTGCCTACCACTGCAAAAACAAGTTTTTGCGATGTGGTGAAAATCCTTCTTCGGCTTCCCGAAGACCGAACAAACATGAGTAATTAAGCAACTGCAGCATTCATATTAAACTGGAAGAGATATCAAAGTCTGGTTTCAAAATCTCCACTGACGCCTCAACAGACGACTATGACAACTCCACAGAGATTGTGGAGAACTTTACGGACGACAGACCAGATGCACAACTGAACACCCAGTCCTATGTAACCGGGTGGGCAGTGAGTCAGATCTGTTATCATGCTTGCCAAAGCCAACTGCAATCAGAAACATGGAACACCTCGAAAGACATTCTGTTGAAGAACGAGAAATATTCGCATGCGAAAATGATACCACCCTCTAACTTAGCTCGTCACCCACCCGGTAACATCAGCCGTGCCTTCAAAAAACACATTTCACTGATGTATTGCACCAGACAAGAGTTCAGCTGAAGGCAGACTTGAGGCAGCTGATCGACACTTGAAAGAAAGACACGGTGCGCAAAGATTGCCTGGACAAATACGTCAACAAGTACTTGAATGTATATTTGAGCTGCTTTGTCAAATGAGCAAACGAAAAACCTGACAAAGTTACTGGAAAAAAAAACGTGAAAGCAAAAAAGTGTCACGCACTGCTAGCACGTAGCGGATTGCAGCGTGCGACTTTTATTTACCGGGCAGTGGGAGCTGGACTACGTTATTCCTTTCCCCTGTTTTGTTCTTAGGTTCTACCATTGCCACGAAAGCAAATAAACAAACATGTAACAAGCAGCTGAAAAAAAAAAAAGTGCAGTTCGTTTCTTTTTTATTAGTTTCGTCGTGTTGCTTCCGCTTTGTTTGTTGTGGACTGAACACCGAAGGAGACAACCACCTGCTAATTTTTAATGCTCCTACCGACGCCCCACGTGTGAGATGCTCAAGCTGCTGCTGCTTTCCTTTTTTTTTTATAAGGGCCGCAACGATTGTTGTCATTGAAGAACTTTTTAGCTGGGTGATTTGTATATTTGTATCGTCTGCTAACTTCTTTGTTTTATTAACCATTGTTCGCAGCTGTTCCCCATTTCTTTTTATTTTCATCTGGGATGGGGACCCCATCTTTCCTGCAAAGCTCGGAAAGTGTTTGCACGGTCATATTTCTCGTTACCTTTTGTTTTTGCTATGCTGCAGCAGCTGGTGCACTTGCTCTGGTAATCTTAACATGTTGCATGTGCACGTTTTAATGATCACATATTCAGGTAAGAAATAGTGACAACGCAGTTTTAACGGATCAACGCTAACCTCTTATGACGTAGTTTGAGTAACTAAACACCTTTTTCCACCTCCCCGATGCGCCTCTGTTGTAACCGTTGACCCGGTAGGGGGCGCCGCCGCGCCCCTGATAAATAAACGTGCGGCAGCTGTTGCTGCAGGGATTTTTGCACTGAGACTCGAGTTGGGTGTCGTCAAGTATGACAACTGGCGACGAGAGATAAAGCACGCTGTTACGCGGTGCCTGGTGCCGCGGCGAGATAGCGCGGAGCGGGTGGGGCTGGCAAGATGCCGTCCGTTGGGAAGCTTGAAGCGTTCGACGCGAGCACAACTGAATGGGCGGAGTACCAGGAGCGAGTTCTGCTGTATTTCCTGGCAAACGATGTGGGTGCGGCAAAGCAGCCTGCCGTATTTCTGACAAGCTGCGGGACGACGACGTACTCCCTGCTGCGAAGTCTGCTTGCGCAAATGAAACCAGGGGAGGCGACGCTCGCCGAAATCTTCGCAGTTCTTAACGCCCATTTCAAGCCAAAGGTATCAGAAGTCGTCGCAAGCTTCAAGTTCTTTTCAAGGCGAAGGCAGGAAGGCGAGTCCGTCAGCGACTACGTAGCGGCGCTGAACAAGTTGGTCGACGACTGCAACTTCGGCACTACACGTGACCGCATGATGAGGGACCAGATAGTGTCCGGCATTAACGACACGGGAATGCAGACACGGTTATTGGAATCGTCAAGCCTGAACCTGGAGTACGCCAAGCAGCTGGTCATCGCAATGGAGGCCGCGAGGAAAGACGCTCACGCCCTGTGTCCGCAGGTTACGTCAGCGAGCACAGTGGAGGCCGCAAACTTCGTCGAACCACCCAGACGGGATGCTGCCCATGCCGCTGAGCGGGGCTGTGTCCGGTGCGGAGATAAGCACCAGACGTCCCGATGCCGACATCGTGCGAGCACCTGCTTCAAGTGTGGACGGCAGGGACACATCGCAAGGGCATGCAGAGCGACAGTGACTGGCCTAAAGAATCGAGCGGACTGCCGTTCCGTGCACCAAATGGACGACCTCCCGGGAACACAGGCCGACGTCGACGAGTGCACTATGTGGTCGCTGCGAACAGCGGGACCCGGGCCCATGCAGATCGAAGCCATCGTGAACGACGTGCCACTGGTGATGGAGCTAGACACCGGCGCCAGCGTCTCAATAATCGGTGAGCCGAAGTTCAATGCAATTTTTCCGGGAACGTCATTGGAACCCTCTGAAGTGAGACTGAAGAGCTATTCAGGCGAACTCTCAGCGGTCCTGGGGAAGATTACCGCAGCAGTCAAGGTGGGGACGCGTGAGTCGACGCTGCCGTTGTTCGTTGTGAAAGGCACATGCCCGACGCTCCTGGGCAGAGACTGGATGGAAGCATTCAAGATTACCATTTCGAAGCCTGAGGGGGTGAATGCGGTCAGCTCTGTCACAAGCTTAGTCGAACAGTTCAGTGAAGTTTTCGCAGAAACGCTCGGAATGTTGGAGGGTGTGTCTGCAAAGATTGTTCTGAAGGAAGGGTCAAAACCCAAGTTTTTTAAAGCAAGACCAGTGCCGTTTGCACTCCGAGACAGAGTCGGGGAGGAACTGCAGCGCATGCAGCGTGAAGGGATCTTACGCCCCGTCAAGACATCGCAGTGGGCCGCGCCAGTAGTTCCAGTGGTGAAACAGGATGGCCGCGTGCGCCTTTGTGGCGATTTCAAGATCACCATTAATCCAGCGACGGTCAGCGAAAGCTATCCGATCCCTAGGATTGAGGAACTGTTCGCAAAACTGAGCACCGGGGTGAAGTTCACCAAGCTTGAATTAAAGGACGCCTATCAACAGGTCCAATTGGATGCACAGTCACAAGAGTTGGTCACGATCAATACACTAAAGGGAACATGGTTAAAATTCGCGCACAAAAAGACAAGGACAAACAAGAAAGGAACACAGAACACAGACAAGCGCGCACTCACAACTCTGTTAAGTAAAGAAAAGAAAGATGAAGTATGATTTTTACAGGGGAGCACGGAACCAGGGGGTGAACAGGTCAGTCACCGTCAAATGTTCGCAAGAAGGCAACTTCTTTTTCACTCAAAGCTACCGACGGCTGACTAACGCAGCGATCGGCCAGGCTCAAGATGGTGAACGCCTCGAGCACCTCGCGCGTTTGTTTTTCTTTAAAGCGGCCAATGATTGATGTTTTTTCCAAAGATGGTGTGCACGTACAGGTCTTACAATGCACCGAAAGGTGACCTCCTACAGTGGATGTTAAAGAAAGTTTGTGCTCTCGGAGCCGGTCATTTAGACACCGTCCGGTTTGTCCTACATAGCATCTTCCGCATAGCATCCCCCTGGTTCAGTGCTCCCCTGTAAAAATCGTACTTCATCTTTCTTTTCTTTACTTAACAGAGTTGTGAGTGCACGCTTGTCTGTGTTCTGTGTTCCTTTCTTGTTTGTCCTTGTCTTTTTGTGCGCGAATTTTAACCATGTTCAACGTTTACCAACTCGCCCAGCTTACCACTCTACTACACTAAAGGGCCTTTTCCAGTTTACAAGGCTCCCATTTGGCGTTGTGTCTGCCCCTGCATTTTTTCAGCGAGAAATGGATAACCTTCTGGGCGACCTGCCACACGTGGCAGTCTATTTCGATGACATACTCGTGACTGGTGCAAGTGACGAAGATCATTGGGAAAATGTTTGCCGGGTTCTCGGCCGCCTTCAGGAGGCCGGTCTTCGTCTGAAGCTAGCCAAGTGCGAGTTCATGAAGGAGCGCGTAGAGTACTTAGGACATGTTATCACGAGCAAAGGATTGCATCCTAGCCCCAAGAATGTCGAAGCAGTCCTCTTGGCTCCAAGGCCGCAGGACGTTAAGACCCTTCAGAGCTACCTGCAAGTTTATTCCCAGACTGTCGGCAGTACTGCACCCGCTGAATCGTCTGCTGGTTCCGGACATGCGGTGGACCTGGACGTCACCGGAAGAGGAGGCTTTCTGCCAAAGCAAGGCACTACTGGCATCAGCAGAAACTTTGGCTCATTTCAACTCCCAAGAAGAGGACAGTCCTGGTCACAGATGCATCGCCGTATGGGCTCGGTGCGGTTCTGGCTCAGAGAGAGGAGTCCGGAGAAGAGCGGCCTATCGCATTTGCATCTTGGAGCTTGGTTGTTGCCGAGCGGAATTACAGCCAGCTTGACAAAGAGGCACTGGCTCTGGTGTTTGGAGTGACACGTTTCAAGCAGTATCTCTGGGGTCGTTCATTTGAGGCTGCCACCGATCATAAACCACTGCTCGGGCTCCTGGCAGCTGACAAACCGATTCCCGAGTCATGTTCACCACGTGTCTTACATTGGGCATTGTTCTTGTCTGGGTACGATTACACCTTGAAGTACAGGCCTGGCGGACAGATCCCTCACGCAGACGGGCTGAGTCGGCTGCCCTTACCTACAAGCGAGGTCCAGGTCGAGTGCCCTCCAGAGGTGTTCATGCTCCAAGGATGCTACCCAAGAGTGTTGTCAGCGCAGGCTGTAGCTGCAGCTACGAGCAGAGACCCGTACTTGTCACAACTGCGAGCTGCATTGTGGACGGGGCAGGGGGCACCCCGGGACCAGCCGTGGAAGCCATACGAGGCTCGGTTCATGGAGATGAGCGTTCAGAGTGACTGTATTTTGCTGGGAAGCAGAGTGGTTATCCCCCAATCGTTGCAGAAGGAGGTGCTCCAGCTGCTACATGAAAGTCACCCGGGAGTCTCGAAGATGAAGGCAGTGGCCCGGAGCCACGTTTGGTGGCCAGCTCTGGATGAGGACATTGTGGCAGCAGTGGAGGCATGCAGTACCTGTCAAGAAAATCGGCGAGCGCCAAGGCCGGTACCAGTCAGGCCATGGCCATTTCCGGAGAGGCCGTGGTCTCGGCTACATGTAGACTTTGCGGGACCCCTGAAGAACACCTATCTATTTATCGCGGTCGACGCATTTTCCAAATGGATTGAGGTGTTCCCAGTGAAGACACCTTCGGCGTCCGCGACTGTCGATTGTCTGCGGAGGATGTTCGCAATTCAAGGTCTGCCAGATGTGGTTGTATCGGACAATGGTTTGGCATTCGTCAGCGAGGAATTCAAGGCATTTTTGCGGAGGAATGGTGTCAGACAGGTGCTGGTGCCCCCGTACCATCCTGCGTCCAATGGGGCCGCCGAGCGTGCGGTGCAGACTATCAAGCAGAAGTTGAAGAAGGCCGGATCTGGAGACCTTCATACACAGATAGCAAGACTGTTGCTCTCATACAGGACAACGCCGCATGAAGTGACTGGTTGTAGTCCTGCTGAACTTTTGATGGGCCGGAAGCTCAAGACCGCACTGAACTTACTGCGACCAGATCTTCGAACTGCAGTGAATCTGAAGCAGCTCCAGCAGAACGTACGGAGCAACGAAACACCGAGGCTCGTGGATATCCAGCCCGGGATGCCAGTGTACACCCGTAATTTCCGACCAGGCCCGAGTTGGGTACCGGCTACTGTGGAGTCCGACCAGGGGTTTGCGTCGCCGCTGCGGCTCCCGGATGGCAGAGTGTGGACAAGACACCATAATCACATCCGTGGAGCACCACAACCCCACAGCTTGTCTGGTGGCCCGGGACCCTCACTCACCACTTGCCCAAGCACGGCCAGTGTCGAACCATCTGCTGTGGACACCAGTGAACCTGCGGCTGACGCCACAGCTGCTCCAGCTGTGTGTTCTCCGGAGGTGGGCGCCGAGTTGACTACTGTTTCTGGAGACAACAGGCACCAAGGTGCCCATTCCAGTACAAGGACTGGGGTCACTGTTCGTCCAGAGCCAGCGATACATCCGCAGACTCCAGTTCGTCGGGGCACATGAATAAGGAAGCCGGTGGTTCGGTTCTCGCCTTGAAGAGTGTGATGAACAGTTACCTTGCGGTGTTCCAGCATGTTTGTTAAATTTTTTTTTTACTGCTAGTTTTGTATAATGGACGACTCTTTGTAAGAGGGGAAGAAGTGTTGTAACCGTTGACCCGGTAGGGGGCGCCGCCGCGCCCCTGATAAATAAACGTGCGGCAGGGATTTTCGCACTGAGACTCGAGTTGGGTGTCGTCAATTATGACAGCCTCAAACGCGTGTGATCCCCTGAGTGGCATTTGAGACCGCTAAATAAACTGCTCCATCTTTGTTTTTGCGCGCGTTGTTATTCGACTGTCGTTGCAGTTGCGATCAGTCGGTTCCACTTTGCAATCGGACCGACCGTAATGAATTGTTTTATTGTTGGGATGACGAAAGGGGTCTCCCAAAGCTCGAGGATGTCACAGAGTCTATACTTTTCCACTGCGTCGTCCGCTTCCGTAGACTCCAAGTCCACTAGAGGCGCCACTGTTGCATTCACCGCCACTCCAATGGGTTTTCGGAGGTGTTTCCACTATTGGCAAAGCTATATCGTATTTGGTTATAGTTATATTAAAACAACTGACTATAGAAGTGGACAAGTTTAAGGTTGGGAACAACCTTCACGAGTTCAGCTCAATTTTCGTTTCAGCATGGTACAACGGTCGTAAAAGGCTCGAAGACACTTTTCAATATTTGATTAGAAAATATTTGACCAAACCCACTATTTGCTTCAAACTTCACAAATGTTTTATGTGTGTGCCTGCTAATAAACAGGCCTGTGTAGAGGAAAGTAAAAGAAATCTGTTTGGTACGTGTAGCTATTCCCATAGCAAATTGCTACTTTGCCTCACATCATATTTAGATGAACTTCTGATAATTCAAACTTGCGATATATCAAACTAAAGTCTATGGCTTCCTGGAGTTTGAATTAATGAGAGTCAATTGTAAAACAAAATGTGCTGGTAAGCTAAGTCAAACATGTGGGAGTACTTACACGTCAGAGTTTGCTTGAGCCTTGTTTGCCGCATAAAGAACTGCTGTCAGGGCTATCTAGAAAGAGAAAAAAATTAAAGACATTTACAAATCTCTGTAATGCGAAATTAGAGAGCAGCTCTTGAGGAGGAGGGGGGAGGGTACAGTATGCCCCTCCTCCTTTAATCCTTATCTCTCCTTCCCCTCCTCTCTTCCTCCTCCTCTGCACGTGACATCAATTTTCCCGCTAAACCTAGCAGAGAAACTGAATTTGTTCATAGGTGACGTGACAGCAAGTCATGGGACATCATTTTTCCCGCTAAATTTAGCGGGGAAACTGATTTGGTGTTAAGGTCACGTGACAAATTTTCCCGCTAAATTTAGCGGGGAACTGAATTGCTGTTGAGATCATGTGATGTCAATTTTCCTGCTAAATCTTGCGAAAAAAATGAATTTGTTCATAGGTGACGTAACACCAAGCCATGTATCGCCATTTTCCCCGCTATATTTAGCGGGGAATCGAATTGGTGTTGAGGTCACGTGACACCAATTTTCCCGTTAAATTTAGCGCGGTTACGCCAACACTGCGAAACCAGGAAACGGGCACTTAAGAGCTGCGCTCTAAAACAATACGATCCTCCTTGAGCCAAGATGGTAATTTGGCAAGACGAGCAGTAAAAAGAAAATTATGAGAGCTATACTTGTGGACACCTTTCTGTGGCTATGCAGTCAAAGGTACGGGGGCACATGCACAAACGCCTATTAAAGCTGCGCATGCATACACCTCATCTCGTCGACAATGCGACAGAAAGTTGTCCACGGGTATTGGAGCCTACATCGAGTAGCAAATTGAGCATATAAACAAATATAGAAAAGCATATGCATTCACAGTTAAGATTTAATTGCAAACACATTAAAAAGTGCAGAAGTTAAAGGCAGCACAAGAGACAAAAGCCTTCAGTTTAACGATACCCATACATTACAATGTCAGAAGCAGGTACTAACAGCTCGATGTCCAATTCAGCGTGCAGACGGCACCCTATGCCCACCGGTACCGGTTTACCTGAGAAGGGGCCATGAGCAGCACGGCATCGGTGAACAGTGTCCTCTCCAGAAAGTCGTCCATAAGAGATCTCAGCTTCTCGGGGTCTGGAAACTGAGGACACCTCGTCTAGAAGGGGGAAAGGATTGGTGTGTAGAAAGCACCCGCTGTCATAATGTGTGCAGACATTCTTTCAGTAAAAGAGCTTGCTTGTGAAGTCGCTAAAACGTAACAAGGAACCATACCAATGGACATGCTATTGCAAGAGCTGGTAGTTCAACAAAGCAATGCTCGATATTGCTACATAATGGCTAAAAGGAATTTATGGTGGAAAGAGTTGAAAACTAAAAGTACTTCTCATAATTAGTGAGAGGTTAAAAATTGCAGGATGCTTAAGCCTCACCTTCAAGAGTGGAATGCGATAGCTAAATATAAACCCTTGCTTGTTCCCAAGCCGTGAAGTGTCTGCGTGGCCTAGTCGGTAGCGTATCTGGCTCGCAACTGAAGGTTCATAGATTTGAATTCCACCTCCACCTAATAATTTTTGGATTTTTTCTTTAAGGCAAATTAATTACTTTATAAAGTTAAATTATTTGAGACAAGTGGCGACTTTTAATTCGCATTACATGTCATGTTTTAATCACTTTCATTCAACGCGTGACGTCATGTTTCACGTGAGCATTGTGGGCTGTTTGAAATTCCCACGCGAGGTCAAGTGACTGTGACGTCATAACCCTATCGACGAACCAGGATTTTCCCGTTTGCCACTGACGCCGACTTTTTTGCGACACAAGCTTCTTAAAGATATCGCTTTAAAATTTGGTAGAAGTGCCACCTACAACACAAGCTTTCTGGCTCTGACAAAGCTAACAAAAAAGCGTGCTGGAGGTCGGGCATCCGAAAAAAACGCCCCGCCCTTCCTATCTCGTTACCGACCATAGTAGAAGGTGCACCCATTTCATTGCTCGTAGTCAGTAGAAGAAAGCAAAGAAAGTAGAAAGTCTGGATGTTCCGCCTCCCTTCTTCCTGGCGCAATTTTATGCTGCAAAAAGGGTACCTTGATGTCAATGAGCAGCCCTTCGAGCGGTCGGTACGGGTTGTGGATGGTCAGGTGGTACTCGAGCTGCTGCATGAGCAGGAGCTCGTTGTTGAGGATGATGTCAGTCGCCTTCTCCCGGTCCCCCCGGACGTTGTTCACAAACTGGGCGATGGACACGTTAAACTCCTCCACCTTGCACGCCAGGTAGACGCATGTCACCCTGCCACCGAGGAAGGGGCAGGAAGAGGTAATGAAACCGCCACGGCACAGCACGGACGTACGGCGCAACAAACCTAAGGCCGATTCACAGGCCCGCATTCGGATGCAACCGAGCACACCATGCAGCCCATTGCTCTCTTACGACGGGAGAATGTGCCGGCACCCTCTGTGAGGTGGCCCCGGCACTACACTAGAGTGAAGGTTTTGCAGTACTTATGAGATCAAGTGTACATACGATCTACGAGGAATGGTCGTTTATAACATTGTCAAGTTTTTGAAGCCCACAACAAAAGAATAATATGTGCAAAACAAAAGGGGAACTCTACGGAAATTGAATATGTTCCACGGCTAGCTGATAGACGGCGCAGTGTGTTCTCTCGTTATAAGAGATCACAAGACCATAGAACACATTCGGTTGCAACCCAACGCAAGTGTGTGAACCAGCCCCTATACAAGACAAGTAGTTTTCTTGTGGCAACACTATCTTGGAGGAAGCCGAACGGCGGCTCGTTGACGTAGCGCTTTGACACGGTTCGTCGAGTGCTACGTGCAACTGTTGTTCGGCTGCCGCCAGGATTGCAATCCATAGGAAAAGACGCAGTTCCTGCATTTTGCGTACGTTTGGTGAGCACCGTACACTTGTCATACGTACAGCATGTGCTTCGGATGGTAGTCCATGACGGAGTTGTTGAGGTAGAAGCGTTTGAAGTAGTGGAACGACGTACCCTGCGAAGGGTTAAAAAGGGAAAACCGTCAACATCAGACTCGTCTGTTTGACAAGTTTGACAAACGTCTATTTCCAAAGACAATGCCAGGTTGCACGTAACGGAACACAAAACTTACAGTAACGCTGCGGGGAACAGGGGGCTGGAACTTTTTGCAGAAGTCCCTCAGAGCAAACTCGTAGTGCTTGTAGATGATGCGCTCTTCTTCCGGGGAGAGAAAATAGTCGTACCTGCTTTCCTGCAACGACGGTCGATAATTCAGTCACTATTTCGGCAATAATTGTCGTTATCTTTCTTTTTATCATTTATGGGCCAACGTCAAGTCAGGATCATGGTGAACAGGGAGGTCGTTCAGTTGTCCCGCCTACAGCGCGAGCTTTCCACCTTCGATAAAGCTTCAGTCTCGTGAGTCTCGAGCGTGCACGCACAGCCACAAGACGACGGAAGGCAACAAGCGTGCGATGGAGGTCGTACGTCTGAAGGATGGTGTGGTGTCAAACTTTAGCGTCAAAAATGAGAAAGCGTGAACGTTCCCATCCTGTCACGAGTCTCGTCTTACGTTTGTTGGCCGTCGGTGCGTCAGTCTGTGGTTCAAGGCGTCCAGGACCGAAGCCGGCTTACCCGTGATCGGCATTCGTCCAGGTGTCTCTCGATGAACCTCTCGTTCGCCTCTTGCCTTCGCCTGGAGATCTGCTGTTCATCCAGGAAGATCCAGCGCTTGCTTTGTGTGCTGCTGGAAAACATGACTCTCCCTGGTCCTAACGTCGCGTGTGCCGCGCGATCGCGACGAAATTGTTTGTGACTGTTCTATAACACCAAATGCTTTTGTTGTTTCATTTACGTGCTGTCACCGAATGAACCACAGCGTAATGTGGGATGTAATTGACACACTCATAACACATTGCATTCACCAATCGCTCTGCCGCTCATACTGCTCATACCCACATGCGACGTGTTTTTTTTTTTTTTTTTTTCGATGCCATTGTTGTTGTTTTTTTTATTTGATGATGGTGATATCTAGTGGTACCGGCGGGTTTGTGATTATGCTAGTTCACAGAAGTCTCACCTCTGATTTCTAGTTAGAAAGCATGCACTCAATATAATTCGATACGAATTGTTTATAGCTACATTAACGAGCAATTCAAGTCAGTTATGTGTTTAATGGCCGTTTGCTTTGATTGATTGTTCTGGCGGTTCTGTCGTCTTCAGGTTGTGCAGACACGAACACTGGGAGCGCATTTTTTTGTATGTTTTTTTTTGCGCAATAACTGCGCTTAGCGGCTTAGCGGTCGTCAAAGGCTCCAAAGCCGGCTCCTTTTAAATATACAGCAGATATACAGAGAATACAGTTCGGTGAGTGAGCAAATACTCGCCACAGCTAACACAGCGACCACCACTCTGCTGTCATCCATAAATTGACGCACACTACGACGTTTGCGCCCGAGAACGCGTGGAACCGATCATGAGTTGCACGGACGAACCCGAATTGGCGAAGTCCAAGGAAGAAAGCCAATCAAACAGCGATCAGTTGCTGCTGCGGCTGGAGGAAAAGTTTAAATACAGGTATACGGACCAAGACCCCAGCTACATGAAAGTGGTCAACAAACCCCCGGTACCGCCGCCTTGTGTCTACCCTTGGTTCGTTCAAAACAGGAGGCCCTTTGGGCGACGGTAAGTCGTTGTTTGATCTCTGCTGTTGTGTCTAAACGCGTTTGCAGAAACTTTCAAAGTACCTAGCCAACATATTGGTGTTGGGATCTAACCATTGTTTAGACTCTAGATGACACATTGGTGTTTGGATCTAAGCATTGTCTAGGTAGTTCTTGTAGTGCCCTCACAAGGTGGCCGAGTTGTAGTTTCCTAGGATGTAAAGGCAGGAAAGTAGAAGCGAGGAGTCAATCGTGCGCTCGCTCGGGGCGAATGTGTCACTGACAAGGTCCGCCTGGATTATAGATGGAACTGATCCAAGCTGAAGGCATGAATTGGATCCAGCTGGATTAAGGTTAATTTACAGTTGAATTTAGATGCGACCAGTTCCATAATCCAGCTCCAGCTGGATTAATTTTTACTTGGGGCGCTTATTAGTTCGACGTCTTGAATCATCTGCAGGGGAGGTCATCAGGGTGGCTATGATCGTGGCCGTGACAGAAGTGACTACCAGCAAGACAGCTGGAGCAGAGGTGGTGGCAGCGGCAGGAACTGGGAAGACCGGGACCGAAGCAGAGACTACCAAGACCGTGGCAGGGACTACCGGGATCGTAGTGGGGACTACCAGGATCGTGGTAGGGAGTACCAGGACCGTGGTAGAGGCTACGATAACCGGAGTAGTGGCGGTCACTATCGGAGCAGGGACGACAGGGATCGCGGTGGAGGGGGCTACGAAGACCGTGGCAGGGGACGTGGAAGGGGCTACCAGCAGAGGAGGGACTACTGAGCTAGTGGTCCTTTGCGGAGCAGACTACGTGGTACCTTTGGTTATGGGGGCTCTCTTTAGCCGTCCCCTAGCCTACCCGTGGGACGGCAGTGGTCTTGTACGAGCAGCCCTTTGGTGTAAGCCTCTGCGGGGGACTTTTGTATCTTGTTTCTTACAAGAGTGGAGTACTGGGAATTCAACATGAGGGGCCGAAGTGACTGAGTTTTCAGACTGATGCGTTGCTGCACTTCATCTATGTTTTTATGCTCTGTTCATCCTTTTTAAGGATAACGTAGAGGGAACATGCATGAGGGACGAGGTCACGATGCCACATTACGGTGCCGACATATGATTGATTCAGATGACTGGCTGCCATTTCTATACTCAGGATCAAAGTACGGCTGCGTATTGAGGTTTCATACTCTATTTTGGTCGGCTTACTTTTTAAAGGTGCCTATAATTTGCACCCACGCACATCGGATGTGAAGCGTGCGGTGGAGGTCGGCCCTGCAATATACTCCGTTTCACCTTACAATGGATCACAGCAGGCGCTGCAAGCCATCAGAGCCAATCAATGCCTTGCAAGTCACATGACTTTCGGGAGGGGCGCAGTGATGCACGGGGCACATAGTCACGTGATACATTCATGGCATTTGATTGGCCGGGTTAGCTCATAGCGTCCGCTGGGGTTCATTGTGAGATTAAATGGGGTGTAAATATATTCAAGCTGAAGAAGTATATGGTGCTACATTTTAACTGAACAGTTGAGTTGCATCTGAGGAATGTATGAAGAGAAAACAATGCCACTGGAGATGTAATCTCTGACATTTCATAGAAGGTTCTTCATTTTAGTTGTTTGGAGCTGACATGTTCGTTTTCTCAGTTCTCGCAGTCATTGCTAGGTTCGGTTTTGACTTTCTTGTAAGGAGTGTACCATGTGAAACAAGGATGCCTTGTTTTTCAGCAGGGTTAACCCAGCTCTGGCCGGACCTGTGAGGTTATGCATTGTCTCACTTGTTGCGCACAGTGCTGTGGAGAACAAGGTTGGGAGAGAGAGAAAAGCTGCTTTTGTATAAATTTTTAATGACTAGCTTTGAGGGGGAGGAAAGCGATGGGGGGGTACACAAAAGAGAGTCCGGGTAAGAGGGGAGTTCCCCCTTCCCATCCAACTGTACTCTGATCCCTGCACCTTGGTAACACTGTGCACAACTAGTGAAGTATGCCAAGCTTCCCTTTGACTGCAGTAAACACAACATTTGCATAAAGGACATAGGACCCACACTCTTATTTAAGGGGCAATAAATGTGTTTGTGATGCACATTTTATGTGCGTTTGTTTCACCGTGTTTTTATTCTCTGTGAACCAAATCTCGTCCCTGTGTTTTCACCACCCGTCGGGAAAGGTTTCACCTCGCGTCATCCAAACTTCTATGGTTGAAACACACCACCAGCCAGCATTTTGTTAATATACTTGTTTTCAACTTAAAAAAAAAAAAAAGGTTTTGCACGTTCATACATTGCACTAAGTAGTTCTTACAAGATTTGGTTGTTGGTGGAAGAGGCAATGCTTTTGGCGTTTGAAATGTGTACGTCTCGATACAACAATATATATATCTAATCTAAAATGCACCTATTTATACCTTAATTTTCTACATAAAAAAGGAAATTAGTGGTGCTCCACGAGAAGTCTAACCTTTTTTTACTTCTGTTGAAAACAAGTATAGACGCTATCACAATAAATCCTTGTCAGAGAGGGGTCTATAGTCGTACCGTTACAAAGTCTTCGAGAGCTGTGGAGTATGTGTCAACTTTTTTTGTACAATATGCGATACTCTAACAGCACCAAAAGGCATTCTGGGAACCAACTGTATAGACCCACGCACTCTTCCGATGCACTGCCACGACAGCACGCGATTACCGTTGCTGCCCACCAGAATGTCGGCCGCCCAAGCTTGTGTGGCCTGTGGTTTTCGCGTCATCTCTCTTCAGTGCAGTGGCGTCGGAAGTGGGGCATGATCCTTCCCCAAACATATTTTAAAAAATTAATTGGAAACAATACAGGAAAGGGGGCAGAAATTGCTCTTGCCCCGCACCCACCCCCATATCCCGAACGGCTCCGACGCCTCTGCTTCGGTGCTTGTATTGACACTCCAACCGATATAATTTGTTGTTGAGACAAGCTGCCCGTCTGGGGGTTATTTTACAATCTGACCGCATGCGGTAGCAGTAGCGGACGACGGAGGCAACGTGGGAAAGCGTGCAAGGTCAGGCGAGCAACTGCGCTACCCTCTCACTCTCTCCAGTGTCTCATGGTAGGTACCGCAGGAGCAGACGGGACAATTGCGCTGGTCGTTGCTCACCTCGCACACTGCTTTATGGAATTTTTGTACTAGAGGATCCGTGTCGACGAGCAATCACATGCATGTTGCTTCAGTTTTTTTGTGAAATTGAAAGGGCCTTGATTCCAGCGAAGCTGAGTTTTTATCGTTACAAATGGTCAGGTCGTGTCGCAAGTGTCTGAAACTATCAGCTGGTGGGATTTAATTTTGAAAATGGTCTGTCTCGGTTCATCTGGTCTTTATGGTAGATGGTGTGATTTTGTGATCCGATGACAACATATATATTCCCAGATATCCACAGACATTAAATTCATACCTGTAGCAATATTTTTTACTGGCTAAATGCTTTACAATATATGGTGTAAATGGTGTACTTGCTAAATGTTAAGGTCTTTATAAAGTAAATTTATCGTAGCTAACTCTTTTATTCTATTTCATGCCATAATCTGACTACCATAGAATACCGTGCATCCGCCCGTTCACACTAAGTGCCAACCACTAAAGTTTGAAACATCTGAAAAAATATGCACAGTACATATATATGTAAAATTAATGACTTCACATGTGCCGTCCCCTATTTTTTCACGATTGACTTCAAATTTTGAGTGGGCGCATGCTCAATATTTTACGATAAATAAAAAAACTTTCAGCCTTTCCGCTCTGATGAAGAAGGAAGACCAGTGAAGCTGTACTATGATGGGATGACCTCAAGCACGACTTCTTGGGCGACCTCAAGGACGATGTCTAGGACGACCTCAAGGACAACTTCTAGGGTGGCCTCAGGGATGGCGTCTAGGACGACCTCAAGGACGACGCCTAGGACGACCTCAGAGACGAGGTCTAGGACCACATCAAGGACAAGCTCAAGGACGACCTCGAGGACAACGTCTACGACGACCTCAAGGACGACATCTAGGACGACCTCAAGGATGACTTCCCGGACAACCTCAAGGATGACGGCTAGCATGACCTCGAGGTCGACTTCTAGGACGACGCCTAGAGAAATTCAGCCTTTCCACTCTGATGAAAACCAGAGTGGAAAGGCTGGAAAGGTTGCCGCCATCTATGAGCGAGGCCGGCAAGCCAGTTGTCTGGTTGCCGCCGTCGCTCATAGACAACGGTAGCTGTCCAGAGTTTTGTGTCGACATTTCTTTGCAGGGGACACGATCCTCGGAAAACTAGCCCTGCTGTAAAAAAAAAAAAAAAAGGGATTTTGAGGCACACGGAATTGTTTTCTTATTTTGTTTCGCCTCTGTGCCACGGCAAAAGCTTCCTGCGCTGGAAAATATGGAGAAACCTGGTTGGAAAGAAACACAAGATATACTTCCAGACCATGCAGGTATGAAACTTCATTGCATCGTGCCAGTGGGACTAGTCTGTTATGGCTTTATTCGTAATAATTTAAAATTTTGAGGGTATAAGAACAGGTGTCTTTCACTGTCATTTGACATCCAATATTTGACATACTGAGATGCCTCAAGAGGCCTTGCAATCATTGCATCATACCCAGATTCACATTTCATCAGCCATCTGACACTTTATCAACATCTGCCCACAAATCCTTCGGTTTCACCTCGGAAACACAAATATGGCCATTTCCTGGGGCTGCAGTGACAGCCGTAGCTAGTAGGTGCTGAAGACTCCAAGGAACATACCGTAGAATACCGTGTATCCGCCCATTCCACACTAAGTGCCCACCCCCAAAATTTGAAACATCTGAAAAAATATACACGGTACATATATACTATGTAAAATTGATGACCTCACATGTGCCCATCCCCTATTTTTTCGCAATTATCTTCAAATTTTGAATGGGCGCTTGCTCGCTATTTTACGTTAAAACAACTACTGATAGGCACTGACATGTTTCCACTGATGTGGCAGCAAATCCCCGAACTTGCAGTTTCAGATCTGGCTACCGTGTGGCTTGCTGCAGCCATATGACGCAGCGTGGGCCTGTTTTTGTGTTTACTCATGTCGATGAACTTCGAGGCTACAGAATTGGCAGGCCAGTTGTCTCCATACACGATATAATGGGATATGCCATATTCCTTTATCGAAGCATTTCTGATTAGTAAATGGCTTCATATTTTGCACTGCAAAGATGCAGTAAATAGTAAATAGAAATAAACAAACTTAGGTCAATGCCACTGACCGTATTCTGTTAGTCAATTTTCATTTCTCCAACATTCTAGAGATATAGGATAAGCCAGAACCAGCCTTATGAACTGCAATCTGGTCATGAAATATGTGTGAACAAATACAGATTCCAGACTGTTACTACAATGACGGTCATAGTGCATATTCATAAAAGCTTTGTCCCATGGTTCTCAGGCAAGTAGATCTGGAAATAGGAGGGTGGAAAATAAAAAGCTCGGGGTACACCTAAGCACTGCTTATGAGTTGTGACTGCGAAAGCATGCAAGCCGCTCGTCCGTTCCCTTTGTCGTCTGCTCGTCCGCCCCCTTTGTCGTCTGCTGCATACTTTTTGCTGCCGGTCAGCGCACATTCTGACCTTGGAGGCTCCAAGTTATTGGCGCGCTGATGGACGTGCAGCATCATGGGGTGAGCGGTCGTGGAAACTGACGAGCGCAGCGGCCAATATGGGAGCCCCGTCAACGCGCGCCAGCCAATGGAACCGAAGGATTGGGGAAACTAGGGGCCGTTTTCGCGCTTCAAACTGATGACGTCAGCTCGCTCCATGGGACAGTTTATGCTTTCGCATTAAAATCAAGGTGATTTAAATCGCAGTGGTTTTACTATGATGATTTAAATCGGGCCTTTCCCGCAAAAATATTTGCCAAAATATTATTTTATTTAATGTCAGTTTATCATTTTATGTGAAGTCAATTTTATGCTTTCTATAGACCCCTTTCAAAAGTCACGTGCCGATTATTAGGGGGTCGGAACCACTGCACAATGGCGGAGCGACTGCATCGAGGAACGTGCAAGTCATTTCATAAGATAGCGAACAGTCGGAGCGCGGCCAACACTACGAGCTCAGGAGCCAATCAGACGGCGTCGAAAGTGCAACGTCACTGCGATCATTACCTTTTTTAGTGGGTGTGTTTTTTTCAGTGTGCCGTGACGTTGAGGTTTTGGTCCGCCATTGTGCAGGAATTTCATAGCTGCCAACAAAGTGCCGTATTTTGAAAGGGGTCTATATGTGCATTTGTTTTGTATTAAGTTCAGGCAATCACCAAGCAAGAAAGGTTTGTAACAGGTTGAACTGGAACAAAAAGCATTGCTAGCAAGTCGTGCTGAGCTTTCTTTCTGCTTTGCCCTTGGTTCATTAGTTGCATAATGTCCTCTGCAAGCAAATCAGAATGCGAAAGAAACGAAAATGAGTAATGTCTTATCTAAAACAAATCAAAACGAAAAATAAAAAAAAAAAAAAAATTTAATGAATTAAAAAAAAATATTTTTTTGCTTTTGTTCTACCGCATGTCCCAAATAGTGGTTAGGCTCTTTAAATCGACCGCGAAAATCTTCTATAAAATTTGCAAAGAGCGAACCTACCCGAGGAAAAAGAAAGAAAAAGGCGTAACTCCTACGGAAACGCAGCGAAGCCACCGGTCTTACACCAGATGACTTCAGTCAAGAGGTGTGGCGGAACCCAATAATTTTAATAAACGTTTTCTGATCTGCCACCGGTCTTCAAACCATAGACCGGTGGCTTCGCTGCGTTTTTATAGGAGTTAAGACTTTTTCTTTTTTTAGTTTTTCCTCAGGTTAGTTCGCTCTTTGCGAATTTTATAGAAAAAATGCACTACCTGTGACCAACGCTGTAAAAAATCGGAACACGATAGGTTAAGAAACCGATTTTTGCAGTCGATTTAAAGAGCCTGGCCGCTATTTGGGACACCCGGTAGTATGGTGCAGTTTACGTCAGTTACAGTTTGCATATTTAAATTGGACAGATTGATCAATCCATCTGCCATATTTGAAAATACATCCTGATAAAGAATTACTTTTTTTCTGGCTATGGTGAATCAAATCAATCTGATTTAAATCATGATTTATAAAAGATAACAGGTTGCTGTCATGTGTGTGTGTACAGATCTGTTCCAGTTTCAGGAGATCCCACAAAGCCCTCCACTAACGCTGGTGAGGAAATGAGTCCACCTCTCTTGCGTTCTCTCTGCTAAAGTTGTTGGTCGGAGGGCTTTGCGGGAGGTGCTTTTCATAAAACAAAATGCAGTCGACAGTTCCTGGGTGTTATGATTAATCCAGATGGCCGTTGTAGGAAATGTTTAATTACCAATCATATCGCACGTCGCATGGACAACCCATTTGATTTCCAAAATTTCACTCCTTTTTTTTTTTTTTTATAAATTAAAATGTTATTGAAAATAAATTTTTATAAAATCGAAAACTCGAGGAAAATATCAGATTGATATGGTTCATTCATTCGCTGGGGTCCCTACGTGGGGTCCAGACAGGTGTGGACATAGTAGCAGGTGAAGGAACATAGTTAAACAATAACCCCAACAATAAACAACGAAAGTAAATCGCGTATATGTGCATTGTGCGTTAGCAGGGGTTGGAGGCAACATCGCATAATGTCTCCGGAGAGGCGACTTGAAAATTTCCCTTAGAAAATGCATTGACTGTTGGCAGCTCACGTTTCCACTTTGTCTTGTTGCTATTAATAACACAACGCATTTTAATTCAATCCACTCTACTGAAGAAATTTGTAAATTTGCACGCTGCGCCACAAAATATCACCTTGCACTAAACGAAACCAAAACCGCGCCAACAATTTTTTTTGTTTTTTTTTGGTGGTGTGAACCAACGTAGAAGCTTTCTACCGAGTTAAACTAGCAACGAGTAAGTAACAACATGACACCTATTTTAAATTCAACGTCTATAATATCAATAACAAAATAAACAATAAAATAATAATGAGAAGATTGAACACTAGCGCCATTTTTTAAATGTCACGCGGTCGCGTAGGTAATTGATTTTTGTTGGAGCACGCCTACGCAAGCTAGCAGATTTTTTCGGTTTGCTGCTCTTGCCAGTTACGTGTTTCTAGTCAGCTGAACTTTTTGCCCTTCCTTGTGTACATAAACTACCGCAAACATGTGTGGGGGATTTACGTGCTCCAAGAATGCTCTCACAGCGCTCAACATCATGTATATTGTGAGTAGAGAGCCGAATTTTGTTTCTCGTCACGCATGTTGGCCAGTCTGCAAGTGAGCGTAGGTGCGGCACCAGCGGGTCGGCGGACCCCGCAGATGTGCTGGCCCCGCACGATTCGTCGCTCGCGATCGGAAATATCGACTGCGTAAACAGTGCCGGGAAAATGTCTTGTCTTGATCTGCTGGCTCGTCTCAATGTAGACGCTCTCTTTAATCTCCCCAAGGATCGGACGTTTCCGTCCCGGCCTCTTCTGCCTGCTTGTATCCGAGGGATCGCGCGTTCAGAAACTGCAGCATTTCCGAGATACTAGCGTCTGTTACTTTGTGGACATTTGCATCTTTAACTGGCCACAGACACGTACGCTTTTTGCGGCGTGGGCTGAGGCTCAATGAACTGCCCAATCTGTTTAGCGTAATGTGGCGCGAGCAGCTTGCATCGCATTGCTCGTGCGGATTCGTTTGCCCAGTTGCCGAAAGCGTCGGTTCTGAACACTGGCAGTGTGACGTCGGGTTCTACAAGCCATGCAGTAAAACAGCTGTTTGCGATTTGACGTTGTGGCGCGCCGCGGAAGCGCGCTTCATCGCTCCGTCGTGCGTTTCTTTACAGATCGTGTCGTTCATTCTTATCGGAGTTGCGGCGTACGGCCGCGTGTCGAGCATCGTCACCAACATCACCATCTTCGGGGCAGTGATCGCCTGCGGAGTGTTCCTGTTGCTCCTATCGCTCGTCGGCCTCATCGGGGCCGTGAAGCACCACCAAGTGCTCCTCTTCTTCGTATCCTTTCTGGGCAACGGGAATCCAGCTCTGAGGTCGCAAATAAACTCAATCGATCGATCAATTTTTTTAATTATTTATGGTTACAGATTTTACGTGCTGCCGCGGACAATATGAGCTGAAACAGCACTCCATGCATCTTTGGCTTAACCGTCAGTTTTTAAGGAAGCTTTGGTTCAAACGTGCTTTAGAATGCAAAACTTGGGCCATCTCATAAGAGCTTTTGGGAACTGTAGCCACAGCAACAGTCCAGATCGAGTGTTTCAGCTCATATTGTCTAGGGGCGTACATACATAAATGAGTCCCAACGTCAGCCTATGCGGTTTGTGCATAGGGTTGCAACGGAGGTCAGATTTAGGCCATTTAGAAATTCACTGACATCATATCACAGGTAATTTGGGGAGCTACTGATGCTGATGGTTAACTTAGTCCAGTTCATCCCTGTGTTTAACGTGGCGCCACTTTTGATGTGGTGTTGTACATAAAAAGATTCACTCTGAGATACTCACTTTTACGGCCCGCTATCATCCTGACTTTCTCTGTCGAAATCGAGGGCTTGTTGCAATAAACGACCTCCTGTTTGTGGTGATTTAGTTTTTCGAATAGAAAGTCATCGTGAAATTCTGCATCTCTACACAAGTCGCCCCTCGATGCTGGGCACGGTGTATGTTCTGGGAGACGACGACATAAAATATGAATGACGTGTGGTAACACCGAAGGGAGGTTGGTTGATTCTTCCAACACACAACTAAGGCTAGTGTGTGCGACAGTGTTGGGAACTAACATGTGTAAACAGAACTTTGACCACCTCATTGCAAATTTTGTTTGCTAAGAATGCCCCCAAGGCAGCCCTTTGGAATACTCGCTAAATGTAAAGACGTTTGCATAGCTTACAAGCTGCAACATATTGGTTCCGGTATTCCCTGCCAAGTCTTCGAGATGGGAGGGGAGCGCCGTGCAACTAGACATGACGCGACGCAACATTGTCAGCCGGCGAGCTTCGTCCTTGACCGCCCCCCCAGTACATGGTGATCCTGTTCCTGCTGTTTGTGGTCCAGTTCAGCGTGGCCTGCGCCTGCCTGGCCATGACGGAGGACCAGGAGCGGGAGCTGGCTCGCCAGGGCTGGGAGAAGGCCCCCGCCTCGGCCAAGGGCCAGGCGGAGCGCCTCTTCCGCTGCTGCGGCTTCGAGGACAACGTCACCAACCCCGAGCCCTGCCAGGGAGTTCCCACCTGCTGCGACCCGTCTCAAGAGGTATGCCCCTCCGCCGAAGCGGCCGGCTGCACGGGAGTCCCGGGGCGCATCTCCGACCGGTCCCTTTACCGCGTTCGAAAAAATTGGCCCCCGACTTCCACCCAACGACATTGTGGAAGTATCACGCTGTCGTTGGCTGCGGTGGTGGATGTGGCAGACGCCTGTTCTGCCGCAGGTCACTCTCTGGCTGGATGGTTCACAGAAGCTTCGGAACTTTCCGCAACTTCTACTCGCGACCACTGGGATCGCGAATTCCGACTGCGCGACACTGCGCTTTTTGCGACGTCGTTTGTTGCCACTTGGGGACCCCTTTTGATGCACGGGCGGAAGAGGACGATAGACATGACGGTCGGAGACGTGCTCCGGGCACCCTGTCTGGCCGACAGAGCCTGCGGTGTCATCTGGGACATGTTTATTTATTATTTTGAGATACCGTTAACCCCTCTTAGAGTCATTATGGGAGAGTAAAAAATTAAAAAAAAATGTATGGTAATAAACGGCGGTAGGAAACGAGAAACACCACATACATGGTGCGTAATCTGCATTCGCCGATAAAAAAGCAAACGCATTAATGAAGCAAAAACACGCACTCATAGTTTTACAATGTCTGTGGATTATTATTAGAAAATTTGCGTGCACCTTTGATGGTAACACAAAGAAACTAGTTTTACGAGCACTTCAAATTATTTAAAAACTCTGCGTTTTTAAACTAAAAAGGCAAAAACGTCACATCCGGCGCACTCATGACGTAGTTTGTCTCGGAATGAGCCTGCTGCGAGGCTGACGTCGTCAGGATGCCCTAGCTGTTCCAGCCACCGAAGCGGTGCGGTCGAAGCACGCCAACAGCCACCGCAACTAACCGCAAAGCTGCTTTTGTGTGAATTTTGAGTGACGGGTTAATCTTTTATAATCTTGTAGAGGGAGAAAAGTGACGTCTGGGACACACAAAAAAGAGTCCCGTTGAGTGGGGAGTTCCTCCTTGCCCTCTTCTCTTGTGCTGGCCGTAGAGCTGTCAGGATGACGTCAGGTTCAAGGCATGTATAGCTCTAGGCGAGACAGTTGTCATCACTACTTGTCAAGGTTCCTAGACGGGAATTACAAAAGAGGCTTTAGCGACATCCACCAGGTGCTCTTTGCTAATCGTTTAATTTGTTTAAAAAATTCCTTTTTGTGTCTTTTTTATCAAGATATCGGTGTGTCCGATGTGATACTGCTCCTTTGAACATGTATAGACCAAAAAATAAGCGCCGAAATTTCGTTGTAGTATCCCTTTAAAGAGGTCACGATGCATCATGGAGATGTACTTGAGTCTAGCATTCTTGTGCCGGTCGGAAAGAGGTGAAAGGTCTATACTCCATTTCACCTTAGGTTGGTCTGCGGTGCACGCTACGAGTCATCGGAGCCAATTCCGTGCCGTGTGACTGCCACATGACCCTCAGGAGGGGCGCGGTGGCAACGCGCGGGGCATGTAGTCGCGCGGTACGTTCGCAGCGCTGGGTTGGCTGAGATTGACCGTAGCGCCTGCTACAGTTCATCGTGAGGTGAAACGGAGTATTTAACGTGCCAATAACAGAATCTGTTTGTTTCTATCTGGAGAGTATATACCAGGCTGCAAGTCTTTGCACTCTCCGATTTCTGAATGTGATTTTTCTGACAGGGGTTTCATATTACATTTTCATATTCTAAAACTGGCCATATGACTGTTTTGTAGACCATCAGCCTGGCGCTCATAGTTTCATCCCTAAAATTTCTTTTCCAATATCCTAATGTACGCTTAGCAGAACGGTACATATTGCTGACATGACTCCCCCATTTTTAATTATTTTCAATTGCTACGCCTAAATATTTGTAGCTATTCACTTCTTTTAAAGGAGACCCATTAACTGTATATGCACAGGGTAGAATATTGTTCTTATTTGTTATCCCTCAGAAGTACATTTTTGTCAATATTAATTGCAATCCTATTTTCGGCACCATGATCCAATTTTCTGTAGAGCACTGTGTAGGTTAGCTTGATCCTCCTTAGTTTTTGATATCTGTGTAAATGATAGTCATTTGCAAATACTGTAAACGACTAAGTTTTCACGGGGACCTCATTTTCGCGAATCGCCTACAATTTGCGAAAAATACGTCCCGCGAACAATTCGGGCAATATGTGAACGTTACGGAAGCTACACTCCATTCGCGAAAATTAGAACCCACGAATAATTTCAAATTTTCAGCTTTGGCCCGAGCCCACGAAAATTAAGTCGTTTACAGTAATCGCATTGCAACAATCATCAGTGGCTTGTGCTTATGTCATTAATGTATATCAAAAATTAAACCGGATCCAAAACGGAGCCCTGTGGGACCCTCAATGACACTGGCAGAATGCTAGATATTATGTTATTTATTTCAACAAACTGTCTTCTTTTTTTTAAGTATACACTTATCAAATTAGCCAATTTTGAGCTGACTCCAATTAGTTTAAGTTTATTTATTAGACATCTATGTCATGCACGATCAAAAGCTTTTGACATATCTAGAAATATTGCGTCTGTTTGTCCCACGGCGTCAATACATTTTCTAAAGTTTTGAATTAATTCGCTCAACTGAGTAACCGTTGAAAATTTCCATCTAAAGCCGTGGTGGTTCTTGTAGAGAAGGTTATTGTTTTCTAAAGAGGCGGAAAATGATTTTGAGACCACATGTTCCATTATTTTAGAGCAGGTGCTCATCAGTGATATTGGCCTTTAATTGACCCACTCAGCGTACCGTTTTAAAAACAGCTACTCCTCGAGTCAATGAATATAACTGTCAGTTTATAACATCGCTGTTTCTTTTATGGCTATTTTGCTATGTCTTCACTGTCGCAAGTAGTGTTCTTTAATTACCCAGATGGGAAGTGCACATCAAATTAATTGGCACTTTTCTCCAACTACCCAATCACTTTGTAATTAGGGTCCCGTGTTTTTGGATAAATCCTATGAACTCTGAAAAAGCCTCTCCGATAAAATGTTTTACAATTTGGATTTATGTGTTTGAAAAACTTAGAATTTCGAGGTCACAATGCCAAAATAAAAGGACAAAAAGAAAAAGATATTTTACTAATGTAGTTTGCCAGCGCACAAGGCTAGTGGTCCTGAGAAAAGGCCAATTCAGTTTTTTTTTTTTTTTTTATCTTTGACTATTGACAAGAGGGAGTTTCCCGTTTATCTTGTCAAAGTTCATTCAGTACAATGGGCCAGTGCACTTTTGGACCACGACAAGAAACACCGTTCTGGTTTCCAGCTTGAACCATATCACAGAGGCTGTGTTTTCATAAAAGTGAAAGATGTGAACCTGTGGATATTTGGGATGGGAAGGGCAGCTGGACGTTTGAAAGGGACACTGACAGGGTATTTATGCTCACCAAGGTTTCTATTATAACACGACCTATAAGACCCTAATTACCCACAACACAATTTGCAGCTTGAAATTCCTTTTCTTTCCGCCCATAAACAGCCGGTCGAGAATTGGCCGGTTTCAGTCGCGCTCACTCTTTTCCATGGTCATGTGGCGTTCAAACTATGTGTATCAAATATATGCAAAGTCGTGGGTCATTTAAGGCACACATTCAATATTAAAAATAGAAAAGAGTATGAACCCAATTTTTGTGGCCTCCAAAAGACTGCAAATATGTTGATCGAAAAAAAAGAAAAAAATGTTGCACAGATTACAGGAAGTACATGTACATGTCATACTCAATGTAGCGACGTACCGTGGGCTGGACGGCGCGATGGCAGCGCACGATAGACCAACATTGCGACGTGGGGCCGCTACTTCGGAACTGTTACAGGCCAATCGATCTTCAAGTGCAGGACATCAATCTTCAAGTGCAGGACATCGAGCAGAAGGGATATAAGTGCGAAACAATTGCACAACAAATGGTGCATGCAACTTTATCGTCTGCTCTAATGTCAAAGAAGCGAAGAAAAAAAAGAAACTCGGTCGGGGGTTGCCACGTGACATCCGGCCATGAGCTTCTGTACTCCTGTTTCGGTTTCAAGCAGTTCGCTTTATTAAAAATATGTGTGACTCTGCAGGAAAATATTTATTGGGTAGTCTTCTGACACCATATTAAATCGCCTGTCAAAAAATAAGAAGAAAGCATTTTTGGGGGGTGTCAGTGTCCCTTTAAGCGTCCAGGAGTTTGACCGACGTTTATTGAAGTAACATTGTTTTAAAGATTTGTCATGGCACAGTTTGTACTGTCAATCGCAAGGGCATCAATTGCATATGCACTTGCAGAAATTCGGTAACGGTGATTTTTTCATGAATATAGCATAATTTTTGTCCAGACATTATTATTATTATTTTTTTTTTTAAATAAGAACGTAGTAAAATTAAACTCAGAATTTCTTAGAATTGGGAACCTAACAAAATATGAACTCCGATGACTCCGAATTGCTAGCAAAAAATAAACTCCGATAAACACCCTTTGAATTTCACAAAGAATGCTTCCTGATCTCTAAGATTGTCCCATGTTGTCATTTGTTGATTTGATCACAAATTTCCTCGGCCGTCCCTGCCCCCGAGTAAATTGTTATATTTTTACATCTTAAAGGGGCACTGACAACCCAAAGGTCGTATTTTTTTTTATTGTCTAAAACGATGCAAGTTGTAGTCATAGACACGCAAAAAAAACGCATTGCAAAAAAAAAACTTCCCGCACGCGCGCGCGCCTTTTTATTTTTGGCGTTTAAATTTCCCGCGCTCACCTCCTCGCTTCTTTTGATCGGTGACGTCAAAAATCGGGAAATTTAGAAGCTTTGTAGGTGACATTTCTATAACATTTAATAACGGCAATCGTAAAACATGTTTTTTAACGCAATTGCGAACGCACTACGGCCCCTCTTTTTGAAATACCAGAAATCAGAGTTCGGTGTGATGTTGCTTCCTAGATTTGTACCCTCCCTCGGAAAACTTGGCGGCACTCGTCGGCGAGTCGGGGAAGAAACCGTTTTTTTTCTGCGCCGGCGTGATATCACCTCCTCCTCGCTTGGGGTCGCCGTGGCAACGGCGCTTTGCTTCATAGCGTGGAGCGGAGGTCTGAAAAAAAGTCGAGTCGCAGGAGACCGCAAAATTTGACTCACTGCACTGGCGCGGATCGTGCGGGAACTTCAAATTCGGCATTGCGGGAACTTCAAATTCGGCATTTGGAGATTGTTTTTTTAATTCACAAATACTGAATTTTCAAGTTTCGAATTTTAAGGGTAATGTCCCGGCATCGTTTTCAATCGTTTCGGATAATAAAAAAAAAAAAGATTTTGATGTGTCAGTGCCCCTTTAAGTGCTATTTTTTTGGATCTGGCCACCCACTGATGCATAACTATGTGCCGAACCCTCCCTGTAAATGTGCACTATAGCTTGCAAGGCCTGTAGGCCTCTGCGCTGATTTATTACATTATTGTTACATTACATTAAGGGGTGACACCACCTTCAACTGTCAACTTTTAAACCAGTCATTCAATATTGATGAAATTTAAAGGGTCTATTCATGTTGTTGCCTAAATGCACGGTATGATGTTTCATCTCCGTACAACGATTCTCCGATAAGCTACAGGGAGGTATTCAGCTATTGATGTAAGTCACCTTACTTGGCAAGGAAATCTATCATATAAAATTAAAATATCTAGAACCTATGGGGGTTGCGGCTATCTATTTTTTACCCTGAAATCTGCGCTTTTTTAATGCAAAATTACAATTCAAAAAGCATTCCACATAATGGGGCATTTTCTCCTCATCAAAACCCTACTTTTTATCAATAAGAACTTCATTTAAATAGAAAAATAAATATCTAGCTGCAATCCTCATTAAATTTCAGTTCTGGAACACCCACAGCAAAGAATAAATTCCGCAATTCATTGAAATGCCTAAAACGAAGTTGCTGCAAAAAAGTGAAACGGATAAAAATTTTATTTGAAGCTTGATTTTACCGGTGGTGGTGGCAACTAAAAGGCACCAAGAGCATAGGTGGTGCCTTCTGCTTACACCCAATCTCCTGCATGGCCTTGCTGAGTGAGTCCGAGCTTAAAACGCTTTCTTCAAGTGTCATTTTGTCGTCGACGTGTGGACATTGATTATGAAACAAGTGAGGAATTGGATATGCTTGCAATACACAAACAAGTGTCAACAATTATAGGGAGGGCAACGATTGTTGAAATACAAAGCTGACAAACCCGTGAGACTTTCTATAAATGATTGTTGGTTTTAGTTAGTGTTCTGTTCAGTCAGGGTGGGCTTTTTCATTCTTAGCCATGTGCATAGCCTCTTCCATGGGAAAGCTGGACTTTTATAGTGTTCTTGCACTAATAGTATTTACTCTCGAACAAATATGTTTAATGTACTGAAACTGTGAAGAAATGCTTTTTCGAACCAGAGTATGATCATCATTCTAGGGTGTATCGGTGCGGAGCTACAGCGGTTAGAATATAGGAAACAGAAGTTTCACATTTTCAAAACATGGTTTTGCATCGTCGGCTTACTGAAAATGTTTCATTCCTCAGTAAATATTTCAGAAATTGAAATAAAAATTTGCAGGAGTGTGCACTAATTAGTTGTTGAACCACAATAGATAAAAATGAAAAAAAGTCATTTTTTGCTCAAAAATCGCAAATTTAAACGGCCCCTGAAAAGAAGAAAAAAGTTTTTTTAAACAGTCTGGCTGGGACACGCATGTCAAAAAATAAATTTTATGCAAAAAAAAAAAAAAAAAATTTAGAGCAATATTGACGGCACGAGACTCGATTTAGTCGACAGTCACCTCGTTTCCACTTGTTTTCTCTCGGCATTTCGGGCGCACGGAGGAGAGGTGGAGTGACTTCGCCTTTTAGACCAAAATGGTCATTCCGGAATGACCAGTGACATCATGGACTTCGCGCAGAATTTCAAATAAACCTCTCGCCGTCAATATTGACCTAAATTTTTTTTTTTTTTTTTTGCATAAAATTTATTTTTTGATTTGCGTGCCCCACCCAGTCTGTTTATTTATTTATTTATTTTTTTAGGGGCTTTTTAAAGGGGAACTTTGCCGATTTTTTGAGCTACCTAATCCAAAGGCATAATCTGAATGCGGATGGCTTCCCGATTCCGAAATGCTATCTCTTTCTCCCAGATTCACTCTAGTTAAAAAGTGATATTTTGTTTGCTGCCGAAATCGAAACATCGTTCTCCCTAGTTTTTCCCTAGTTTTCCCCGCCACCCAAGCGTGACGTCACGGATGTGCAGCAAGGCGCGCGGCCGGCAATAGGGTACGCTCGCGGCCGCCTTTTTTGCATTTAACAGCGAGAAAACCTGGGCATTCATGCTATTTGAAGTTGATAATTATCTATATTTGCACAAAGTATGACCTTGGCCTATGTGCTAAACTATGAGAAAGTAAAAAAAAAATAAAAAATAAAAACGGGAGCAATTGGAATTTTGATCAAACCCTTTTTGCAACTCGGTACGCTCAAGCCGCGGCTCGCTAGTTTCGTGATATCGCTAGTAAATCCATTCTCTTTTTATTAGAAGATGGCTGGCGAAGAAAGGTCGAAGAGTCACGCAATACATTTTTTGACAAATTGCCAAAGCACGTTGGAAAATGCTCGGAATGTGGGTACAGATGCCCCACACGCTCGTATAACCTGAAGGAACGTGCCATTTGTTTTACATTTTCTTTAGAAAAGTTACTGTTGCAGGCGCCAGCACGTGTAACTACTCTTGTGGCATGAATATGCTCCTTGGTACTTAAGTAATTTAGCAAAAGATCTATAGACCATTTCTGAAAAGCGCTTCTGGTCGATGCCATTTTCAGCGTTTGTGCGTGTGGCGCGTGCATTGCTCGCCTTGCAAAGCGACGAACATGTGCGTGCTGGGCTGGGACCCAACACATGTAGACTGTGATTCTCGTAAAATATGAAATATATAGAATGGAATGAACTGTATTCGTGTAGATCATATGAAACGTTACCGGTCATGAAGATTGTGTTAAAATGACAATTAAAAGAACTCTGCAACCACCAAGCCAAACATCAAGGTGCAATGAAATGCATATAAAATACACAAATACACTGTTCATCTTTAAATAAAGAATATTTGCTTGAAGATACAATAGTGCATAAGGTACAGAAAGACATCATAAAACGTTTACTTAAAAATAAGTTAACAAAAGTTACTAAAAAAATGTGTCCCCTTTTTGTTTTTAGTTTTTTTTTTTGTTTTCTTTTGGAGTAAAATGCAACGCGTTCAAACACCCATCCACGAGAGCACATGGGAAGGAGATAATTTTATATAAGATTTTTTTTTTTTAATTGTTTTGGTTTCTTTTTTTCTTAAAGTTAAGTTGGTTTAGTACAGTTTCCATCAGCTGTAAATTTGCATGCCTCCCCTAAATGACATTAATATTTTCATGATTTAAAAAAAAAAAAACTTTTCAGCCCTATATTAAATTTTTTCGCAATAGAATACATTAAAGACGTTTTCATCACTTCTTCTGCAGAGAATGTTGCATGCCAACCATTTGACAAATTATGCAAAGGCTCTATCGTATATGAATGGAGCTTGACACATGCTCCATAAACCTCTGTAATAGCAGACAGGAATAGCAATATGTCGAAAGTCGTGTCCAAATTCAGACTTGAACTTTGTTTAGACGTTTCACCTCTCGTCTTCAACATATCGGCCGCGTGAGTGGAACTCCGAGAGTAGCCTGAGCTAGATTCAACGTCCGAAACAGATATAATGTTTATAAAAAAAAAAAAGAAAAAAAAATCACTGAAGCAGTTTTGAATAACAAATGTGACTGTGCAAAATGTCGACTTAGTGCTAGATTGTGTACTATTTTTCTCGATATTATTAGCGTTCTTCTTTGGATGGATGTCGTAGTGGTCACAGCCGGTTCGAGTTCGCGCTTGCCGCTCTTGAAGCTGCTCCAGCTGCTGAAGGATACTCAACTTTCAGCACGCGGCTATAAAGTATTCCGAGCATAAGTGAAAATGTTTCACGTGACACTAGTTCTCTCGGCACGCACCTCGCGCAAAAGCACCTTGACGTGGCTGGGCTCCATTGCTGCCGGGGAACGCATCTCTTTTTCTTCCACATAAACAAGGGTGAAAAAGAAGGTTTTTCTGGGCACTATTTCTACAATCCATCGCGGAGCACAGATTGCTACCCATTGCAAAGAAACTTTCAAACTTGAAGCTGCGAAAAAAATAATCTCTATCGCTGGCACCCAGAAAGCCACTTCGCGGCTGCCCGAGTCGCTCGTCCGCCTGCACATTCGTGACGTACGCGGGTAGGGAAAAGTAGAGATTTTTCGTTGTTGCCAGTAGAGAGTCGCCTCCTAGAACCCTCGCGGCCGGCGTAACTTGAAAATTCAATAACTTCACGGAAAAATTTGATTTTTATAAAATATTTTGGTTATCATTTAAGAAAGAGTTATTGATGCGGTCTGCAAATATCCAGCCAAATCGAAGTCTGCCGAAAGATCAGCGGAGTTCCCCTTTAAGGTGGTGTCCCCCCTTAAGGGTTCTATCAATTAAGCAAGATGTACGTTCCCCGAGATCGAAATGTTTCAGAACTGCTGATGCATGACAAGAATAAATCTTAGCGAGTTCAGTATTTATTTACCGTAAAATACCGGGCAAGCGCCCACTCAAAATTTAGAGATAATCACGAAAGAATGGGGGATGGGCGCTTGTCCGGTCATCAATTTTACATATAAATCTACTGTGCATATTTTCTCAGATCTTAGAAATTTGGATATGAGCGCTTAATGTGGAATGGGCGGATGCGCGGTATTCTACGGTAGTGCTGGGAGAATTAAAAACACAGTGAACAAGAGCCTTCCTACTGTTAGGTGACATGAGCTGTAAATGGTTGAGCACTACTAATCTCCTTCAAGCAAAAACTCTTATACTGTACTTATCCAAGCCTACCATGCATCTTTTGTTTGAAAAAAAATGAACCTTAAAACTGCCTGCACGTTAGAATCAGATACGAAGCGCACTTAGAATCATTATTATCGGGTATAAAAACTGGGTGCGCATTAGAGTCGGGGGTGTGTTAGAATTGGGTAAGTGCGATAGTTAGAATTGAGGATTATGGGCTCTTTCTTCCGCACACACATTCTGCAGCGTCGTTACCCCTTTGACGGTCGTCGCCATACATGTACAGCAGTGGGTACACATTTGAAAGTGCCCGCCTAAATGTGAAATCGCGTGCCATTTGTTATGTCTTTGATGGACTATAGACGTCAGTTTCGTGTGGTTTTTTTCTTTGCTAGGGTTGTTCATAGTTTTGGAACCAGATGCTTTTCCCATGGGCGAGATGGTTGCTTTGCATCTCGGCTGTTCTGGCAGTAGCGGCAATTGGAGCGCCAGCTCTTCCGACTCAAACTTGTAATGCTTCTCATATTTTAATTTGGAGCATGAGAGTTTACCATCCAACGGAAGAGCTTTGTAAAGTGCCTCCAATTCAAAATCTGGAGCCGCCAGAATGTTGCAGAAGCGGATGCGTCAAATAGAAACCGAATGGAAGGAAGGTGACAACTTTTTGCCTTCACTATTTAGTTTATTTAAAGAAAAAGTTATGTCACTCATGAACGCACATGTGCCCCTTCGCGTGGTATCTTCTTCACCAGAATCTCCGTGGTACAGCGTGACACTGAAAAAGCTGTCAAATAAAAAGAAACGACTATTTCGCTCTGCAAAGCTATTGGACAATGTACAACGCTGGGAAGCCTACCATGTTGCAGCTAGCCTATATAAGAAAGCAATCGAAGAGGCAAAATTACATTACTTTAACAATACACTGCCGTCATTGTTACTTAACAATCCGCGTCAATTTTGGAAAGTTATTAACCCTCCTTTTAGTCCTGGCATAGTACTTAGGGACACCCATGAAGAGGAGGTGCCCAGTGAACTGTGTTCTTTTGTGTTAAATGATGTGTTTGTTGGATCTTTTTCATGCACAGTAACCTCAGATTGTCCGGTATTTAGAACTTATGATTTTTTGCCCATGTTTCCTGTTATCATAGACTGTGAAGGTATATCTAACATTATCGAAAACCTTAAAACCAATACGACAGCAGGCATTGATAATATTAATGCTAAGTTTTTGAAAAGCACTAATATGTACTCATGCATTATCTTATCTAAATTGTTTTCGCAATCACTTGAACAAGGAGAATTACCAAAAGATTGGAAGGTGGGGAAGGTGATCCCTCTCCACAAAGGGGGCGATAAGCATAACCCTTTAAACTTTCGTCCCATTTCCTTAACAAGCATTCCTTGTAAAATCCTTGAGCACATCATTTATACTAAACTTTCGTCCCATTTCCTTAACAAGCATTCCTTGTAAAATCCTTGAGCACATCATTTATACTAACATTTTCAATTTTCTAGACTCAAACTCCTTTTTTAACTCAGCGCAACATGGATTTCGAAGGTTTTATTCATGTGAAACTCAACTCCTAACCTTTACTCATGACCTTCACGTAACACTTGACCGGGGTTCCAGGACTGACTGCATATTTCTTGATTTCTCAAAAGCTTTTGACAAGGTTCCTCACGCGCTGCTTCTTCATAAACTACGTAAACTTAACATAGATCTCAATATAATCGCTTGGATAGAATCGTTTTTATCAGACCGTTACCAATTTGTTCACGCTAACGGAACTAATTCTTCAACCTCACGTGTTAAGTCCGGTGTCCCACAAGGTTCCGTATTAGGTCCACTTTTATTTCTTATTTATATTAACGATCTTCCCACGCATGTATCCTCTTCTATTAGCCTATTCGCTGATGACTGTGTAATTTATAAAGAAATCATTAACGACTCTGACGTATCTGCTCTTCAGACCGATATTAACAACGTCACCCGCTGGTGCGATAATTGGCTTATGGAACTTAACACCTTTAAATGTAGATCCATGAGAGTGTCCCGTCAAAATAACACTTGTCCCTCCTACTGCATTAATAACTCCACCTTGCTTTCTGTGTCAACCTATAAATATCTCGGTGTTCGTATAACTAACGATCTCTCCTGGAACATCCATGTCGAATATATCACTAATAACGCTACTCGCTTATTAGGCTATCTCAGAAGAAACTTTTCCCTTGCCCCTGTCTCACTTAAACTTCTCCCATATAAAACTTTAGTGCGCACCAAACTTGAATATGCAGGCTCTATCTGGAACCCTGGCGTATCCCTAGCATCATCCATTGAATCCATTCAAAATCGCTCCGCACGTTTTATACTTTCTAACTATCACCGTACAGCTAGCGTCACCTCCATGAAAGCGTCTCTATACTTGCCCAACCTCTCCTCTCGTAGAAAAATAGCTCGCCTCTGCTTATTTCACAAGATTTACCACTTTAACCCAGCACTTCGAACCTCATTATTTTCAGAACCATCATACATATCGCCGCGCACCGATCATCCACTAAAAGTAGGAATCCCCTACTGCATCACCTCCACCTTTTATGCCTCCTTCCTACCCCTGACCTCTGTCGACTGGAATCGCCTTCCCGCATCCGTAGTCTCACTCACTGACGCTGCTGATTTTAAAACCGCCATAACTGATGTTTTCAATAATGTTCCATAGCAATTCTGTACCTCGTGTTTTTTTGTTTTTTTTTGCGTTTTGTTTTCATTGTTCACTTATATTGATGTATTATTCCACTCCTCTCTGTAATGCCCTCGGGCCCTGAGAGTATAATAAATGAAATGAAATGAAATGAAATTAAGAAAAAACCTGCACATTGACCTTTTCTTTATACCATTATTTTGAAAACAAATCCCTACCACTGGGAAACATTTTTTGGGAAAAAACGTCTTGACCGTTAATGTCGCCTCGGTGGCTCCAAGGCAAAGCATCGGCCTACGGATCCCCAGGTGGCGAATTCGAATACCAGTCGTGAAGTCGAGATTTCAGTTGGCACGTCATAAGATCCACAGGGGGTTGAAATTATTTCTCGTTCCTTCGCTGGGGCGTGCCACATGCCCTTCGTTGGTTTGGCACGTAAAACCCTAAAATTTCACTTTTGACTTTGTCATTAGGAGGTGTTTTTTTGTTTTAACTTGCACCCGATTGTCGCCTCCCTGGTTTTTGACTTTCCCGCCCTGCTTGATTTTCAGCTGTCGACCGGGGCATTGGACGAGTGCAAGTGTCGAGGCTGCTGGTCGGCATTGCACCAGGCAATCCGCAACGGGCTCAAGATCACGGGGGGCATCGGCATGTTCTTCAGTTTCACAGAGGTGGGCTCAGCCTCCCTTCCTGTATCCATCTAAAAAGTAATTGTGTCGTACATATGCCGGGACTGCGGGAAGTTGGTTGGTCCCAATGGACGTCTGCTGTCTCCGCTGCAGACAAGAAATTTAGCCAGCGCAGTACCACCACTAGCCCGGAGCCTTTCACATGCATAGCACAGTAGTGATACATGACCGCAAGCCGGTACGGCATTCATCTAGATCGAAACAGGCAGGGGTGGGCATTGAACTCAGGATCCTTGGGTTCTGCAGTGTGAGCAGGTAGAGAGCAATTGCTTATTATCTAAGAATCCTTGGTCATAGAAAATGTGCCCCAACCTCAGGTGTCCTTGGGTGTGCAGCTTTTGGTTCTTTCTTGCCCCTTGATTTTGGTATGACGGACTCGATCTAGTCAGCCTACCTTCATCATTAAATAGTGAAGAGAATTTCTTTTTCTGAATTATAACAGCTGCTATTGCATGTTTGGACGACGGGCATTGAATCTCTATACTCCATGTCACTAGTTGCGTGCAGTACAGGTGAAGGCAACGCCAGGCGAGGGGAGAAAGGGCAAGCACCAGGAAGGCTGGGGAGGAGTAGAGAAATCTCTCCTCTCTAACATTCCTGGTGCTCTCCCTTTCTTTTCTCGCTCTCCTCTCCCACCCCGCCTTCCTAGTGCTCGCTCTTTCTTTCTCCGCCTGGCGTTGCCTTCACCTGTACTGCACACAACTAGTGACACGGAGTATAGTTGGAGTGTGCCAACTAGGGCAAATATTTATAAAATTAATCAGTGGAGTTTATGTTATTAGATCGTTAATTTCCACTTCTCATTTGTACCCCAGCGTCCGCTGTGGTCGGCAACATTACACCGAAGAAATAATTTCTTTTTAATTCAAAGGTCCTTTTTATAATAAAGATTATTTTAAATCATTTGTGAAACACCCTATATTTCCGGGTGGCACAGAAGCAGATGACTGTTATTGTTTTTAACGGGAACATGACTGATGTCTCCCAAGTCTGGCAGCTATTACTGGCAGAGGGTGTCGTGGAACAGAGATAGTGCAGAGTTTGCTTTGAAGACTCTTTTCAGGGTTGAAAAAGTACCTTAATTAGATATGAACTCGAGACATGCACTTACTGTAAAATCCTGTAAGGACGCCCTCCCCCGAGAGATTGCCCACCTCGTTTTTTTTGACGTAATATCTGTAACATAAAAATTCCGAAACATTGCCCAGCCCCCGTTGGACATCACGCAGGGTCCGGCAAGAATCGCACCAATTACGCGATCTGCGTGCACGGTATCGGTTCCCGTGACAGGCGAATTCGTAGCAGGTTCCCTCGGGTTTATTGCATCATAAAACTAGGATCTGCTGCGTCCGCGATCTGCAGTATTTGTTCCCGTTAGATGCTAGTTTGCGGCAGGTTCCCACATGTTCTTCGCACTGTGAACTGCGAATTTGCTATGTCCGCGATCTGTGGTATCAGTTCCCGTGTCGTGTGGTTTGTAGTGGGTGCCCAGGTGTTTATTGCTATCTTTTTTATAAAGTTTTGCTGTCGCATCGCCAAGGATAACCCGCCCCATGTTTTTCACCGTTTACCTTTTTGTTTTGGGTGGGCGTTCTTACGAGATTTTACGGTAATTATTTTGTGAAAAGTTAACTAAGTTGCATATCTACCTATAGAAATGCTCTTATCTAGAACTGTATCTTGATAGGGATTCATATCCTTTAGAAATACATTGTTATGACTTTGCCGTTTCTTTTCTTTTTTTTTTTAGAATGGGTTTAGATGTTTAGTGTTCTCTGTTTTCAGATAACTATTTTTTACTTCCCAGCTGTAATGCACTCTTAACCTTTCCTTTCCTTTTATTCCCTCATGTTGTTGCTTTTACCCACACCTCTCTGTATTGCCCTGTGGGTCCTGAGGATATTGAAATAAATAAATAAAAACTAGTCAGAAAAGCACCAATTAGAGGATTTTCATAAATTCAAATTTATCCTTAAAGGGGCACTGACACCCCAAAGGTCGTATTTTTTTTTATTGTCTAAAACGATAAAAGTTGTAGTCATAAACACGCAAAAAAAAAAAACCCGCATCGTGAAAACAATTTTTCCCGTGCGCACGCATGCTCTTTTGTTTTTGGCGCCCTTCTCTCCCGCTCCTCACCTCCTCGCTTCTTTTGATTTCTGACTTCAAAAATCATGAAATTTAGAAGCTTTGTAGGCGACATTTCTATAACATTTAAAAACGGCAATCATAAAACATGTTTTTTAATGCAATTGCGAATGCACTACGGCCCTTCTTTCTGAAATACCAAAAATCAGAGTCCGTTGCGATGTCGCCTCCTGGATTTGTATCCTCCCTCAGAAAACATTGCGGCGCTCGACGCATGTAGCAGAGGGTGATTGGTGAGTCGGGGAATCGGATAAAGTGGTCTTTTTTAGGTGCTCGACGACCTCTCAGTCTTCGAAAAGGAAATCGTCAAACGGTTAAAACAACTGGGTTTGGTGTCTGTGTATAGTAGTTTCGGTTGACTTCGCCAGGGCAGCGTCGTCTGCTCGAAGCGATAGGCAGCACGGCTCGCACGCAGGAAACCAGTTTCCCGGTACGCTGGCGCTCTTCTCTCCCGCTCCTCACCCCCTCGCTTCAGGTCGCGGCGACACGTTTCGGAGCGGAGGCGTAAAAGAAACTCGACTCGCAGGACCCCTCAATATTTGACGTCACTCCACTGGCGCGGATCGTGCGGGAACTTCAAATTCGGCATTTGAAAATTGTTTTTTTACTTCACAATTACTGAATTCCCAAGTTTCGAATTTTGAAGGTAATGTCCAGGCATCGTTTTCAATCGTTTTGCATAATAAAAAAAAAATTATTTTGACGTGTCAGTGCCTCTTTAAAACTTTATTATTTGTGCTCACAAGCCCCCCTAAAAAAAACCCTGCATTATTCTTGGTAGAGCGCTGAGTCAGCGGTCTTGAGGAAAGGCCACTCTAGTCTCCTCTCTAATCTCATACTGGCAAAGTGGGCTTAGTGCCAATGTCATTGGTTCAATGTTGCTATATTTCTGTGTTGCGACAAAAGTTAACCTAGTAAACACGTGCCGCGTGCAAGCCGCTGTTCAGGCCGAGGGAAAAAGCTCTGTTTTCGTAACAGTGGAAACTAGCAATGAAGGCTGCGAGCTGTCCAGCGGCCAATGCTCCCTCTCCGCAAGCTGAAGCTCGCTGCATCGAGTCCTTTATTATGTGTAGTGCTCTTCACAACTAAGATGTCTTTCTGCACATTTTTATGCATTTATGTACACACATTATTTATTTTTAATAATTATTCCAGAAAATATAATGAAAGAAAATTTCCTAGAAATACTGAATTGCGGAGAATTATGAATTAAATAGGGCTATGCTTCAAAAAACACCCTCCAAATTCGGAAACACAGAACCCTAACACCATATTTTTCAAAATGGTTGCCTTGCATACCGGTACCATTTTCACATGGGAAGATGTGTACAAGGATTAATTGTAAGTGACTGTTTGCTAGTCAGTAGAGAGTACAAAAAAGCCCACGTCTGTAGCCCTTCGGCCTTCTGAATACAAGTTAGTTTCTACACACATACAGCGTAAGGGTAACTCAGCATTGAATTAGCACTGAAAACGGGGCTGACATCGCACTGATGCAGCACTGATCTACTGCATGTGGAAAAGAAAAACAGGAATGGCGGGAGAGCAGTGAGGGGTTTCAATTACTCCCTCTGATGCTTCATACCTGGGATGTCACAGCAGGGACTGTGTGGTACAGCCTGCGATCCGGGTGACTTATCTTTTGCAAAAGAATGTATGTAGAGAACACTGTCGAAGCAGCTCAGTAAGTTTTCCTCTGCTGCCACAAGCAGACACACTCAATCAATCAATCAATCAATCATTTTTATTTTTCCAAGTCAAATACAGATTCGACTTGAACAGTCCGCTGGCACAAAAGGCAAACAAGTTGCCTGACGAGGTGCCAGCGGCCGGTAAGGACGGCAAAATCCAGCGGCAAATACAAAAAAAAAAAAAGAATCCGCGCATGCAGAAACCTACAGCAGCACAATATCGTAATAACACTCAGGCATCATACAAGGAAACAAAATTACATATGCGTACAAAAAAACACCAGGAAGCACAATAAATCACACCGCCCGCCATTACACATTGTCATGGAGTGGGAGAGAAGAAACGCGATCTGGAAATAACACAGCAAAAATGGCCTATAAAGTACACTATGTAAAAATGAGTATAAGCATGAAGTACATAATATAAAGTACATAGTGTAAAAATGAGTATAATGCTTGTGTATGGAAAGCATTACAACGATTAAAAAATACCATATATTCTACGGTCGTCAGTCAAAAAGACAATCTAAAACAGTGACAAATAAAAATGGTCAGGAAAAAACTCCTTTCCCATAATTCACCTTTAAAAGAATAAGAGCAACAGATGCAGGCAAAAGTAAAAACCAATAATACATTTACATAATACGTATCTCATGTTTGACCAAGAAGGAGCGAAGCTGTCTTTTAAATTTAATATTTATATATAACATATAACACATATATATATAACATATATATAACATATATATATAACATATTTAATTATAGATTGCAGCAAGCTTTGGTCCAAGCACAGTGCCAAGGGTGCTAGTAGTAGTACTGGCGCGCAGTCTCATGAAAATTGTCGAGCAGTTTTAGGAGGAAAACACAACAGAATTTTAAGTGGAGAGGGAAACAAAACTGTTAAATAGTTATCTCCAGCCTGTGCCACTCGAGTTTTTTTAAAAGATGGATTCAAACGATACTCTTGAGAGGAGAAATACAGTGCTGATTTAGAACCGATTCCTGAACTGCATGAGGGAACTGGCTCTTGTTGTCGAGATGTCTGCCATTCAATGGGACAAAGCCAGGATGGGACATGGTCTTGTGGGGTGCTTTATTTGGTCATGTATCTTTTATAGAGGTGTGGTATAGCTGGTTGGCTTTGCGGGAACCATATTCTTAAATTTAGGCGCAAATAACAGACAGAAAGCATTGACTTGCCCTTTGTGTGAAAAAGAAAGTGTTATACTACTTCCATGCAATAGTATTCATAAACTGTGATAAAGGAGTAACATTTAGTGCACTCATAAAATTAATTTCCAAGTCTTATGTCTGCACAAAGCAATAGTAACAAAACATACTGATAGACTTATAACCAATGTAATTACAGGATCATATAAGAAATATGCATAGAGAATTTTAAGTACCATCACTCTTACAAGAAGAGATTGCAGTTTTATATGAACATGTTTTGAAAAACAAATTTCTGCAAAAAAAGTTGATTTTGAAACATGCCCTATTTACATCCGCCAACATCTAGTGGGTATTCCCAGAAAGTTTCATTTGTTTACAGTGCATAGTTACTTTTTATAAATTATTTTCAGTCCACCAATGCTAAAGAAACGGTAGACGTTCAAGCACTTCAAATGCGTTTTTGTCCAATCCACTTTTTGGCATAAATCCCACCCTAATGAAACTATTGTTTCAGATGAAATTATCGAGAGACTTGATATTTGCGGCTTATATGCCGAAATTTTATGGAGCTGGTTACTATGACCTTCAATTTTGCATTTTCATGTTCTTTTATTTAGTAAATTGTAATTTGCAAAACTTGGTAAATGTAAAAAAAAAAAAATTCATAATTTTTTTTTTTTTTTTTATGTTGGAAAATGCATATATTCTGAAATTTGTTTTCATAGCAACTGGCAAAGGGTATTCCAGAATGTATTCCACCAGAAAAATATGTGGTTATCAACACCATTTCTCAATGATAGATTCATTGAGCAGATTACATGCAAAGCTATGCTTTACTTTGTTCGGGGGTATAGTACCTCATAAAATTGGTTCACACGGCTGAAACTTTGCTTGCCCTCCTTTTTATATCGCTACAAACACCACCTGCAAATACCATGCCGATTGAGTGAGTGGTTCATAAGTTGACATTCCCAGGTAGTGTCCCCCCTTAAAGGGGCACTGACACGCCAAAATCATATTTTTTTTTATTATCCGAAACGATTGAAAACGATGCCGGGACATTACCCTCAAAATTTGAAACTTTAAAATTCAGTATTTGTGAATTAAAAAAACAATTTCCAAATGCCGAATTTGAAGTTCCCGCGCGGTCCGCGCCAGTGCAGTGAGTCACATTTTGCGGTCTCCTGCGACTCGACTTTCTTTCGGACATCCGCCGTTGTCACGGCGACCCCGACCGAGGAGGAGGTGAGGGATAGAAAGGCGCCGGCGGGAAAAAACCGGTCTTTCTCCGACTCGCCAACGGGCGCTGCCAAGTTTTCCGAGGGAGGGTACAAATCTAGGAAGCAACATCACACCGAACTCTGATTTCTGGTATTTCAAAAAGAGGGGCCGTAGTGCGTTCGCAATTGCGTTAAAAAACATGTTTTATGATGGCTGTTATTAAATGTTATAGAAATGTCACCTACAAAGCTTCTAAATTTCCTGATTTTTGACGTCACCGATCAAAAGAAGCGAGGAGGTGACCGCGGGAAATACAAATGCCAAAACTAAAAAGGCGCGCGCGCTCGCGGGAAAATTTTTTTTCGCGATGCGGTTTTTTTTGCGTGTCTATGACTACAAGTTGCATCGTTTTAGACAATAAAAAAAATACGACCTTTGGGTTGTCAGTGCCCCTTTAAAGGGGTACTCTGGCGATTTCTTCATGGTTCCCGATTTGCTTGAAATTTTGCTAAACTCGCCAAACAACATTGCTAAAATAGTATCCCAAATATTAAGTTAAAATAATTTTTTTTCACGAAGTTATTGAATTTACAATTTTGGTCCTCACCGTGTTTTTCAAACTGACAGTCTCTACTGGCAACAACGAAAAAGTGACGTCAATAGAAGGCAGGGGTTCACTCTTTAGACTGTAGAATTTGTTCCCAACTGATTCGAAGCCGTTTCATGATTTCAAATAAATGCTTTGGAAGCTCGCTCCAGGATCTGCGCTCCAGCACAGAACAGATGATTGGCATATTATATTTTTTAGACTGCTCGCTCGACTGGCAAGCCTGCCCGCCACTGACGTCACGGCACTGAAAAGTGCGGGAATATTCGAATGTTGGTTTTTGCATCATTTTCATTTGCCAATTTCGCAATAACTATTATGAATTTCGCGATACTAAATAGCATACCGGAAAGGGTAAAGGCCGGGGAGGCAGAAAATATAGTTAGTTGAGGTAGCTCCAAAAATCGCCGGAGTACCCCTTTAAAGGGATGCTGAACCGATATCTGAAGTTGCCGAAATAAGCCCCGGACAAGCTTCCCGGGACCGCACTATATCTAAAAATGCTATTCATGTAAAGGGATGGAGATCGGATTATTATATTTCTTGGAATGACGACCGCTGATTGAGCCAGAAGCGCCAGAAGCCTCCGATGCGCGCGAGGCCCTCTGGGATTACTCGCAACGGAACTGACGTCAACAAACTGCAACGGAACTGATGTGAACAAGTCGAGCTGCCGACGCGCCACAGCGTGGAAGAAAGTTGCGCTTTGAATAATAGTAGACGGATGCCCGTCGCGTTGGAAGTTTGCCAACTAATCCAGCCAAGTTAGCTGCGCACTACCTGCCAGCCACCCTGCACCCTGCCACCCCCAGTCCACTTCTGCACCTGCGTCGTAGCGACGGCGGCGACTTTGGTCTGTGGGTTTCTCGGAGTTCGGCGATTTCTTTCCCGTCCTGATAATTTGGCCATGACGACGGCGACCACGGAGACTTCGACAGCGCTGATGTTTGATGCCGCCAAGATGCCGCTTGCTCGCGACGCTCGTTAGGCCGTTTGGCGCCGCATAGGTGTCGTGTCAAAAACGACATGATGAACACTGTTCGACAAATTTATCAGATAAAATTGCATTTCTTTTAAAAATATATCTCATCGTTTCGGGACGGGGTTCGCACGTCGCATTTCCGTTTCGTCGCGCCACCACGCGGCGTGAGCGCACGCCGGAGCCAACTAGAGCACTATATAGCTCCTACGGAGCAGAGTAGCGCAATCCTTTGATCCGCGTGTTTTGCCGACAACATGGCCGACAGAGAAGCTCGGCGTGAGTCACGTGGTACTCAGGGTTCCAGGAGGCGGCCCGCCCTATGGGAGAATACATGGAGATCGACGCAACACGGCTGATTAAAAAATAAACGGCGAGTTCACACTTTTCAAAACTAGTCTGTCGTGAAGTTAGTAAAGCACTAAACACTTTATCAAAGTTTTAATAATATCGGATGCGTGTGCAAATTTTGAGAAGGCAATTTCCAAGGCAATGGCGTTTGAAGCAGACGATTCTTGCTCGCAGCGGAGATGGGCTTTTTGGGTTGGCTGGAGCGGGTCACGTGAACGCTGTGACGTCGCCGCGTCGTCTGCTGCATGATGCCGCTCATGCAATGTTTTAAAAAAAATGACGTCCTTATTTGGCACACAACTCAGCGCAAATTATTCTAAAATGTTCCTTTATTATTTCAAAAACTATTGTCGTTCCGTACATCTCCACAATATTGAAGAAACAACGATTTTCTCACGTTCCCCATGCATTTCTGACCGGAGTTGGAACCTCCGGGCGTTCGCCGCTAGTCGCCAAGAGATGGCGCTCAGGATTGCGCTACTCTGCTCCGAAGGAGCTATATAGTGCTCTAGAGCCAACGAGGTAGGTCGGAGCCAACCGAGCCAACTTTGATGGCTCACCATAGCCGCGTTCTGCGTACTACAAGTTTGTTGTCGTCACGAAACGAGCTTTCAAAAAACTCACCAGGTGCACCTTAGAATATTTATTTACATAAATCATATAATTTAGACTACTTTATTGTTTCAAGTACCGTCATTTAAGAGCCATTCGTGTGCTGTAAATATCAAAACGACAAAGAATTTAGATTCTGTTTTTTGGTTCAGCATCCCTTTAAGCCTACACTGTTTGACACAAATAATACACAAAAATGGTTGAAGCTGCTATAAAGAATTTGAAAAATAATCTATTGTGTGACACAGTGAGCCTAAATATGACATCAACATTTTGTCACCATTTATTCACACACATTGGTGGCAGACTGGTGAGCAGATTTTGCTACACTGGTAATCGTTTAGTAATTTGAAAAATAAACAGGGGAAATCGGTGCTTGTCTCTTAGGGCTCACTGTGTCCTGTACTCCTCCTAGGTTGTCACTTTACATGTACAGACAAAAAGAATTTTTCAATTAATTTCATCTTAATTATTTGCACGCTCGTAATAATTTATGTAACACACTCTTTAAATTGTTTCCAAGTTTTATTTAAACATGCGCCCCAACTTTTCTGCTTCCATCACGCATTGATGCGTGAAACCTTTGCAAGTATTTCCTTTGTGACATCAGCCCCGAACAAAACAAAGATGGTATCCTATGCAGTAAGCTTCTGGCATTGTCTTGCTCAGTGGTTCTCAACTATCGATGTTTCGCGGACCCCTTGTGGATCGGCGGAGACGATGGAGGACCCCGTTCGTGGTGAGGGGGGTGGGGAGGTATAGGTTAAGTATAATAATGATAAAATAAATGAATTTAACTAAGGGCTAATGCGAAGTAGACTTCTCTTATTGACTACAGACGAGAAAACTCGCCCGGAAATGGAAAAATTCCTTCTCGATCTGAAAAAAATATTACTTTTATTGCCGGGCTTGACAGATGTGGCAGGGCTTTGCGGACCCCTAGAATGCCTTCGCGGACCCCAAAGGGTCCGCAGACCCCCATTTGAGAACCACTGGTCCTGCTGATCGGGAATTCCAAGAGTGTCATTCCCATTTCTCTTTCCCTCCCTCCCCACAGTTCATCGGAGTATGGCTGACTGTGCGTTACCGCAATCAGAAGGACCCTCGTGCTAACCCTAGCGCCTTTCTGTAACCGACACTAACCTTTTACTAACCTGGCTTGTAAGGGAAACTCTTTCTCAAGAGGCACTTTGGCAGCAAAAGGTATGGGCTCCTTCAAACAGTCTCCCTTGCATCGCTTCTTTGCACTGTGGCCTGCTGATCAAATACTACCCTACTTTCTTGTTTTTTCTATTACTAACACTGTCATCATTGTTTGTTCCTTGATTCTGTGTGCAGTAGATAAACGTTGGATTCCATGCTTTCAGGTGCAAGAGTTTACTGAATGTCTCAATTGTTTTCCTTGCTGACTTTTAGTGAGGTTTACTCGTAGTAGGTGGTCCACTGCACTTGCTACCGTATTTATCCGAATATAGGTCGACCGCGAAAATAGGTCGACCCCTATTTATTGAACCCACCGAGAATAAAAAAAAATAATTCGAATATAGGTCGACCGTTTTTTTTTATTAGGAACAGGGGAAAGTTAGGGAAAAAGAAAGAAAAAAATCTTTATTTACAGCACTCTCGGCTAAATCGCAGGGCGATGTCAAAAACTTAATCGTCGTCAGAACTTCCGGACATGTCGTCGTCGTCCGAAGCTTAATTCGTCAGCTTGGTAGACATCCTCCCAAATTCGCAACAATACACAATGCCTCACTGACCCTGTCCGTTGTAAAATGACACTGCGCAAGACGCAACGAAGGAAGGTGGAGACCGGCGAAGCGACGAAAGACCAAATACAAATACGCGTGCAACGCCGGAGTCGCCGTGAGCAACACGCGAGCGGCCGCAAGCAACAAGCTAAAGTAACCTCTGTTGTTTCTTTTTCTCTTTTTTTGTTTTTGTTTTTGTGGGCATTTGCAAGGGAGAGGCATGGAGGGCAAAGTCCATGGCGCATCGCGTTCCACTCCCTCCCCTTGCCCAGCGAGGGGAACGCTACAGGCGCGATTTCGAAACCCGAGGCCCGAGGGATGTGCGCGAGCGGCGGCCGCGGCGGCCACGAGGGGGGGGGGGGGGGGGGGGGGGGGGCGGCGGCTGTTGTTTGTTGCTGTTGCGGTTGCTCTCGTGCACCAAAAGCTTTTTGAAACAAGAAGCGGCGCGGAACGCCGGCTCGGTCGGTGATTCGATAGCTCCATGCCCTCGGTAGCCCTCGGTAGGGTCGCAAAATTTGGTCGCGAATGTAGGTCGAAATTCTTTGGTCACGATTATAGGTCGACCCTTAATTTTTGACAACATTTCCGGAAAAAAAAGGTCGACTTATATTCGAATAAATACGGTAGTTGCACCACAGGTAAATGATGCAGCAGTGTTACTCCTGTGACTTGATTTTTTGGGGTTTCATTTGTGTTTTTGTTTAATATGCCTTTTGTGAGATTGTGTGAAGTTTTGAATAATACGCAATTCAATATTTGCTTGAGATGAACTGCAATATTCATATTTTTCCAGGTTTTAATCGCGACGTATTAGCCTCATGAGCGCAGTTCTTACCGAGCATCGGTGCACTGCGCAGAAGCAATACCCGCGGGTGTTGCTTCTCCTCAGTGCACAGGTAATCAGTAAGGAGCGTGCTCAGTGGGGCTAGCTCAACACTTCGAAAGGTAGAAATATTGCAGATGCATACTTCGGAGAAAAGCACACTTTTAAAGCGGGATGGTGCACGAGCGCGCCTGGTGTATTTGAAAAGAAATGGAAACTTTTTTAATGCTGATATCTACATTGCAGTAAAATTTTCTAAACTAAACTGTGGCCATTATGCATGCGTATATTTTAGGCAGAGATGCCCTGACAACCTGCATTAACAATTCGTGATTGTCTTTTTTTTTTTTCCAAATTTCAGATTGAAGAAGAGATTTTCATCTAGCAAAAATGTTTATTAATCCGCTCAATTACGTATAGCTGGGCAACTCTATAGGTTTAATTTTATGTAGAGTGTGTCTTGTACTTGCCATTCCAATGTAGGCATTGGACTTTCTGTGTTCACAGTTCTGTGTTCTGTGTTCACATGAAAAAGGAAGCACCTCTGGCACATCAATATGTTTCATGTGGATTTTCACGGCCTTTACTGCCATTCTTTAAATTTAGGGGTCAACCTATAATCGAAACGAAAGAATGTCGACTAATAAGAGGAGAAATTTTTGAAGCCCGCCGAGCTAACCCAGATGCTTTGCCACATCGGCTGCTGCTCCCGGCGTGCCGGTGTAAGCTGCGAAACTGGATGCGACGGGCACAGCGCAAAAACCGCAGCACGGAGGCACAGGCTTTACGCAATAATCGGGACTTTATCGGGAGTAGGAGACTCTACCTCTTTCTTGCCGCAGCAGCTGCCATCCGGGCATTTTAGGGGATCTGGTGACTTCTTAGTGTGTTAACATCGCGACAATAGCAGCATCGTCGTCTGGAAGTTCATACGATGACTTGGCCAGTGCGGGCAACGAGTGACCAGCATAAATATTTGTACAAACTTCTCTTTAAAAGTGACAACCTTAATTTTTTCTCTGTGCCTGCCCGGGCAAGAAACATGGTGCAAAGAGGCGAATGAACCGACACGTCATGTCGGCAGCGTCGGGTGGCTGTGTTTGGATGTAACGACCGGGAAGGCAAACGCAACAAACAGGAAATTAATATACACATGTATAGTTAGATCGGTTGATGGAAAGCAGACGAAATGATGAGCACCTGGGCACAGACTTGTCAGTCAATCGTTGCAATTTCTATTTCACATTGCACGAAGCGTAAGAAAAAAAAAACAGTTGGCATTCCCATTACATTTGCAGTGGCATCGAGGTCCTGCAACGATTCTGCAGCATGCATCCAAAAAAGATTTGTAGGGTTTCTTTCGCCACAAAAAGGAACTTGGCATCCCCGAACGCTCAGTCTCCATACAAATGTAGCGCTAGAGGTCCGGCCCAGAATGCCAAAGTGTCAGAACGAACCAATATCTCATTCAAAAGTGATTTTATGAAAATTTCAATAGAAAAAATGGGACCCGTTTCCAGTAGCTGATGCGATTAAGCTCCATATATTCAATGGCTTTGCTGGCCGTCATTTAAATCTTCCAAAATCGCTTTATAGCTTTTGAACTAGATAACAGCAAGCTCTGAAACTTGGGCATCTCGTTTGGACTGCTAGCACTAGATGGGGGCCGAGACTGAGCGTTTGGCGATGCATCGGTTTTGCAATGCAAAAAACACTTCAAATGGCTTTTTTTTTTTTTTTTTTCGGGGACAGCCTATTTTTAGGTTGTTTACGACCTTAGCGTCTCTAAGAAATATCAGCTTTTGCACCGGGCCTTGGTCAGGCAACCGATTCCTTAAACAGGCTGCAAGTTGGCAGAGTTGTGGTACAGAGCTTAGATGCATAGATAGGGTGATAAAATGCTCTGGGGTATAAAATCCTAGACTCGCAATTTCTTCCGTTTTGGTTATCTTGCTTTGTAGCCTTTTGGCTCAGTTGTGTTGCCCCGAGGCTTCCGTCAGATTTTATTTTCTTGCAAGTTTATTTGAAGTTTGCCTCTGGCAAACAAAAGTTTTAGAGGACTTTTGTTGTGAATGTCTACACTGATCAGCTCAAACATTATGACCACCTACCTAATACCGTGTTGATCCACCTTTGGCACGCAAAACAGTTGCAGAACTTGTCTGCTGCAGAGTCCCATACTTAATAGAGTATGATGAGCTGTGTGCTCAGAAACACTTGTGCCTTTACCTGCATTGTCAGGTGAGCCACAGACAGCCGCATATTTTGCTTCCCCAAGCAGGAAAGCCTCCGACGTCCACATTCTGAGATGAAGCAATGAAGTGTAACGCCTTGGCGTCTATTAACGGTTTAACCATTCTTCCACTTTTTATAGGTACTAACGACGGCAGCTTGTGAACACCCGATGAGCTTTGCAATTTTTTAGATACTCGTTCCGAGTCGTCGGGCCGTTGCAATCTTCCCTTTGTCGAAATCGCTTAGTGCAACAGCCTTTCCCAATTACATGCGTAAAATAACCCCTTTGTATCCCCCCGGCAGCCATCAACACCATCCGCATCGGCAGGTTGTGGATACCGCGAATGGCACGTCTGCCAGTAGCAATCATTCCCACAGTGTAGGGGTGGTCGTAGTGTTTTAGAAATCTCTTTCTACTCAACATCTCTAAACATTAGTTGCAATCATGTGCCTTTCCTAACTTTTTTTAGTTCTAACCTTTAACAGCTTGACAAAGTAATGCATGCATAATTAGTGCAAACAGTGACTGCCGGTTTTTGCTGCCTGTCTCTTAAACCGAAAAGGCTGTCGCAAAGGTTACTAGTGTGGTAGACATGGCTTATTTGGGGCACTAATCTCGGCGGTAAAATTTTATACCCTCCAATACCGGCCGCTTCGAAGTAAAATATGGAAAAGCGTCGATGCAGAGTTTGTGCTAACAGTGTCGCGCAGTGTACTTATTGCTTGCATGTAGAGTTCACTGGTTGTACATGAAAAGATGTTGCCAAAGGTATTGTGCAAGTTGTACCCAAATGCACGTTATTCACATACATTTGACTAAGGGAAGATGATACCGAGAAATACAAATTTCTGAAAAAAACATTGATTTTTAAAAATGTTTTATTTACATTCACCAACATCTAGAAAGTTTCATTTGTTTACACTGCATAGTTATTTTTTTAGAAATTATTTTCGTCCCATCGTTGCTAAAGAAAAGGTAGAGGTTCGAACACTTTGAACGCTTTTTTCCCCGTTCCACATTTTGGCATAAATTGCACTTCAGGAAAACTATTGTTTGGTAACGGGACAAAAGGAAAGGTTCACTCATTGTTTTTCCTAACTGGAATTTGATGGGCAATGCAACTGTGGAATTGTTTTTTATTTTGTGTATTTCATTTATAAAAGATGTCAAGATTTTGCCGATGACATAAAAGGCAAAAAATTTGTTTAATTTTTCAGCACATTGTTAGCATACAATACATTACTTTTCGGAAATTTTGTTTACACAGTGCACCCTCCAGGCATTCTGCTAACTATGTATCTAGTGAAGTTAAATGTTAGGTATTACATTAGTTTTCTAACGGTTTTCCTAAACAATGTCAGTGTGTTCCTGATAACAACAACTATAATTTCTTTCACAATTCATGTACACAGATGAAACTTTGCATTGCATTCTGCCTTGGAACTGCCTTTATATACCGTAAATTTCATTTATATTAAGCCAAAGGTTCAAAAGTTGACCCTTTTGGGTAGTGTCAGCCATTGTAGATGCGAGGCTATCATCAGAGCCATCTGTCAAAGGACAAGGACAGCGGAAGCTTCCATCTTTGCATATATATACTTCCTAGTCTCGAGTAGTGTCTGTACTCCCGAGAGCTCATAAAACCAAGTTCAAGAAAGGTGGCTAATAAATTTATAGGCACACATTATACACCAGTGCACATTATGCTTGTGCCTTCTTTCTATTCAGTGCCGAGTTATTGGGTGCACAGCAGTGTACACTGTGCATATTTAACGACATAAAGCAGCGTAACTTTTGCGTCTCTGTACTCGCCGTCGTTTTATCATTCAATAATGCGTTGGGTCATTCAATAAGCAGCAAATGTGGCTGACTTCAGCAGATTTTAATGCAACTGTACTAGTACTCTGTTGCAGGTTAAGAAAAGCAGGAGAAGCTCCTGCCACAAAGCCTCCCACTCTTTGCACTTTAGCAGAGTAAACGCTGGAGAGGAGGTGAGTGGAAAGGTGGAAATCACCCATTGTGGCAGGCAGAGAGCTTTGTGAAAGAGGCTTGTCTGGCTTTTCTTGATCTGGAACCGACTATAGGCGCATGTACTTAGTGTACAGCACCGTCACGTTCAACATAAGCCGAAATAGTCCTTCGTGCTTCTTCGGCGTACCTGCCAGTTTTTGAGAGAGCTGCGGTCCAAACTACGAGCGAATTTTAGGTCCCATATTTCGGACTCTGACAAATTGCAGGAACCATAGACACGGAAAAAGGCCCGATCGGGTGTTTCAGGTCGTATTGATCGTGACTAATACCTGTTGCTTTCAGCAGATATTGGTTGTGCATGCATTTAGCAGTTTGTCATGATCCTGTGAGATTGCCACGTCTTGCCGCTTTCAAAGCCTAGAATTATTGCTTCTTATTTTTGCGTAATTAATAATTATTGATTTTTTGTTTTTTTTTACATTTTAAAATTATGCATTGGACTGAAACGAGCGTGTTGTTCCTCTCGTCTCGCAGCTTGTAGCCGTGTTCATAGCGTACCGTTACCGGCGTCAGAGGAACCCCAAGGCGGACCCCTACCTGCTTCTGGGGCTGCACGGGGGTGCCCACGTCACGTGACCTCAGCTGTAGGGCACCGGACTCTGCCCAAGCTGCCTCCCCTCGCCACCCTTCTGCCCTGTGTAACCCGTGTGTGTGCTTCCTTCCCCAGCAAATGCAGAAGCTCTCCGACGTGGAGTTTAGCTTCACAGTTGCCGTTAGTATCACTTCATTTCCACGAGCCCCTAGTTTTCCTTGACCACCGAATTTACGGTCGTTCAAAGGTGCACAAAAGTTGTCGCCTCCACGAGCAGAGTTTGAAAGTTTGCCGGCACTGTAAATCCTAGCGTGCGCAAATATATGTAGTATATCCTCGGTGACCAGTGCACAAAAATTAGGGGGCACAAACATAAGGAGCTTTTCAGTATTTTTGCGGTACAGACGAGGGTTTCTTTCTTTTTCTTGCTTGTTTTGGGAGGGGGTGTGCAAGATACTGTGAGAGGCCCAAAGGTATGGAAGCAATGCATTGTAGAGAGCTGTGCTCCATTCACCCCCCCCCCCCCTCCCCCGAGCCGACGGTAGGAAGTCCCGACAACTCTGGTAACAATGCCAAATACTCTGCCGGCGCCTAGGCGCGCGCATCGTATTCGTGTCGGGCATTGTTGTCGGAGTTATCGAAACGGTCTTGCACCATGCTCGCCGCCTATTATGCGGAGGCCGTGGTCGCACAATGCAGAGCCGACCGTAGACTAGTCTGGATAGCAGCACTTCCACTGCTGTCAGCCTACGGACAAAGAGAGCACTCTAACTTGTTTGTGTGCTCTTGCACTGGGGCCAAGCTCCATTTCCTAGACGCATTGTGAAGAGCCTGACTCCCACGTCCGACTCCCAACATATGCAGCTTCGAGACTAGTTTTGCCTACTGCTTTGTTTCGTGCCGATCTCTCAGCCTAACTAAAGCAGGAAATAGTATTGGCAGATCTGCAGTCTTTGGAAAAGTTCGAGTTTCAAAATCTTGATTTAAGGGGACTTTGGGAAATGCCTTTGGGGCATAAAAGTGGTCTATTGCTTCAGAAGTAGCGAGCTACTTTGTGCATTTGAGTTTTGCAGTAACGTTTTGGAATCAAGATCACCAGCCCTGGGACATTGCCCACCCTAAATGCGCACACAAGGCTCAACACAGTTGGCATGACCAAGCGATTGCCGGTTTTTTCCAATTTTCTCTTAAATTGAAAGCACTCGAAAGTGGTGAACTTAATCAGTAAATTCCTCGTCTGATTGATGTGCGGCAATCCGTCAATATCGTGTTTATGCTAACTGCGTTGCGCAGTGTACATTATAATTTATACGAAAATTACGTCTAAGCATGAAGTCAACTCAAAAAGATTCGGCATGTCGCACAGCACTCTCTTTTTTCAGAAATGTCCTCCATTGATATCGGGCACCCAGAGTGTTTGTTCACGCGGTTTATTGTCCTGTGCCAAACAAAAGCATTGTTTGGTTTAATGGGCCTCACCAAACTTCAGTCTCTGGGAAAATAGTAGAGGTAATTTTGGACAGAATAAGGCTTTTTTATGTTGATATATTGCCTTTTTTAAATCCTTTTCTCATGTTCCTTGTGTCATACAATGCTGTAAAAAAAAAAAATTTTTTTTTTTTTTGTATATTTAAGAGATGCACATTCCAAAGGAAGCTTCTATTTATGCATGCCATTCGAGAATACATATTTTTTATCTTATGTTTATGAGTAAATGGTTGCACAACACTATAGAAAGATGGTTTTGTTGGCCTTATTGTTGCCAGTCAAGCTAAAACCTCTCGCTTTCACACTTTCTGCTGTAGTGCTGCCTGGTTTTGGCAAACCATAACCTTGCTATCAGCCACGCGTTGGGTAATAACCAGCCCACGTCGAAAGCGAAGTCTCGATTCAAGATTTCACGCAAGATCTAATCTGCATAATATGACACAGTTTAACTGCTTAATGAGCAGTCTTGAAAAGGTGTGCGAACAGCAACCTTTGCATTGCCAACACTTCCAAGAAAGCTGCGAGCATGAGGCCCTAGCTTCGGACGTCTTGCTTCTGCTTAAAGTGGTGGCAGAGCCAAGGCTGTAGCCTTGAAGTGTGTTTCAGCTGCACGTGCAGAAGCTGCCAAGGCTACAGGCATGCACCTAAGGCCTTCGGTGTTTCTAAGGTACCCATACTTGTGTAGTGTCGCTGCCACACAAGAACATTATGCAGCAAAATCTTTTTTGGGACCTCCATCTCATACTCGAGGCTATCGCCGACGTGGTGAGCGTAATACAGTGGTCTATGCTTTTTACAGCTGTGAAGGTGTCGAGAGAATGACACTGTTTTTGTGTGAGGATGGTGTATGTGTAATGTGTGTGGTCGTGTATGATTCTACTTAGAAGCCAATGGATTAGTAGCATTTCAAAGGCAAGAGTAAACTGTTCCAACATGACCTTTACGACAGCATGTTCAAGTACATGGGGAGCTAATACCCGTTGATCACATTGCATATTGATAGATGCATGGGGGAATATCCAGTGTTCATTGTAAAGAACTGGATGTCTCTAAGAAAAAGCTTCTTTCGTACTGCATAAAAAGCTAATCGTTGCATAGAGCCGATTACTGCGTAGCAACTGTTTGGTGATGATGGTAGCAATGAGATGCTAAGGTTTTAGAGCTGTTCCTAGAACCGGACATACCACAAAATTAATTTTATTATTGGTAGACTCTGCTTGGCTCCTTGACAAACACTAAATGATTGGTTTCCAGACACTCTCGACAGTGTGCTCTTAGAAACATTTCAGGGCCCAGGTTCCGACCAATTACAGGCACGGCGCAAGGTTGGCTCCCAGTGTTCAACTTGGGTGTGAATAGTATTTTTGTCACCTCTGCTGGCAGGAAGACGAGCAGACACCACCTTTTAGGCAGTGTTCCAATATCCTACAGTCTATGTCTATACTCTGTTTAATGATAAAGGGGTGACGCAACAATTTTGGTACTTTGAGTAAATACCGCTTAGAATTTATCGTCGACATTTGTAACCTATGATTCATGCATCGTTTTTTTTGTGTTTTTTTCTCCACGCAATGGCAATCGCAAATAAATTCAAGAAAAACGAGCCGCATTAACCCCTTCCACTCGAAGCCAGAACAATTCGGCCACGTGACCTGGAGCCGATCATATGCTGTCAACGTCTATCAGTCGTTAAGTCCAGCTATTCCCATTGTCGCAGCGATTGGGCGCGAGAATGCCCAAATCGAATGCCCACGCAATGCTCATATCCACCGGACGAGTCGCACTTAAACATAGTTACAACGGGAATCGCAAAGCTCGATGACGAAATCCTAGGGATTGCATTGTTACAACGTCAACAATGCAATCCCCACAACTTCGTCATCAAGTCTTACATAAAGAATATATAAAAAAAACACAAAAAAAAACGTCCTCCTTTATTCTTTAAATTCTGCCGCAAAGAACACGCCTCTTGGTCAGTGGCATTGCGTTTGGGTAGTATCGGGTCCCCCTAGTGCCAGTAAAGCATCTGTAAAAGAGAAATATTCCTACCCTTCAAGTCAGAACGAAAGCCAGCGCCACAATTCTACGCAGCCAGTCGAGCGGCGCTAAACGTGCGTCGTCATGGCGCTCGTCTTTCTGCATTTGCTCTCATCTGGCTAAACCAATCGTGGACAGAAAAAGGATCACGCCGCATTCACTGTGCATTGTTGGTTCAGCCGGCGATGGCAAACGCACAGAGACGACAAGCGCCTTTTTGCGACCGCTCTATTGGCTCCGTCGAAATGTAGCGTTGGCTTTCACTCGAGGTGAAACAGAGTGTAGTTTATGTGAGCAGAATAGAAGAATTCTGAAAGTTGTCGACCCCTCTCTAATCGAGTGCATTTTGGTTTGACCTAACTTCTGGGCTGTGTGAACTTGTCCACTCCACTGTTGTTTGTCTGGCTTCAAAGAAATGTTTGTAGAATCTTGTGTGTGTCGTCTGAAGGTTTTGGGGTTCGTAAATCTATTTATTGGTTCGGCACAGCGGCATTTCCATTTGCCCAAACGCATTGGGAATTGCTGCTTGTAAAGGTATGTCCATTGTACATAAGTTGCATTAGTTTGGGTTGTATATGAATAAAGAGCTTCGAGACCAATCGGTTTATTTTGCCCGAGTTACTACTAGGATTCCTGGTTTTTGGTATTCACGGAAAAATTGTCTATGTCATACCTATGTTTACCAAAAATTCAATCATTACTGTTTGGCATTCATATTTCAATGCCCTTTTTTAAAAAAATTTTTTTATGGGTTTCTTATTTTTTTAAATTTTACATTACTGTGCTCCACGAACATAGGACATCAAGTTTTAGCAGATTGTTCCAGCGTATCCAGCAACAATACCCGATCCTTTGCTGGTGCCTTTGTGCGTGAATAAAATCACTATTGGGTATCATTATTAGAATAATCTACTAGAACTCTACTCTTTTGGGTGCACTTGAAGCAAGAAAGCAGTTTTGGAGTCGTGGTGCAGTAGCACGTTCCATTTCACTGAAATACCGTAAGGAGTTAGCTCACCCTCTGTTGCAACTGCCAGATGGCCTTTCAGAACTCCAGATCCCATTTCTTGTTCTGCCTCTCCCAAGGACATAGCGCAAAGAAAAGGGGTGTTGATTTCTTATTGGTATGGAATTGCCGTGGTCCACAAATGGTAGGGGAGTCAAATACCAGAATTGACATGGCTTTGGGGCACACATGGAATTGCAGCCATGTCCATCGTGATATCCGATTCCCTTGCCAAGTGCTGTGTCGCTTACCGAGGCCTGAAGTGCAAGCTTTCCAATTATTTTCTCCGAGCATGGGCATCAATTTGTCCATTAACTACTTCAAAGACACTCTCGGTGGCTTTGAGGTTCTATCTCAGCTTCCGGAGTACAAATTTGTGCAAGGCTCAAACCCTGGGTGGTCCCTTTACGAAGAGGTCTGGGGCATTGCCTCAGTTGCTTTGGGATATAAAGCCCCAATATTTCCGTTAAGTAACAACTAATTTACCTAATGTGCATAGCGGTTATGGATAAACAAAACTCGAATATGTGTGCTTTGAATTACGAAGATTAAAGCCAAGTGAAAGTAACTGTTTTATATGAACACCTGTCGTGCAGTCTTTTCCCATTTGAATGACAACCGACACGGCATCGTTCAAAGTGCCCGAATCGCTATACGAGGGGACAGCTTTCTGTGACTTTTCTGAATTGAGAAATGCACACGCACAGGTTTGACCTCACTGCCACAGAGTTGACCCCGAGTATAGGTCACCTTTGTTAAACTTTTTAGTTTTTCGGCGAAGAAAAGCTGAAGCCGTTGTGGAATTCAAAACAGGTGCAAGAGTATGGATATAGGCGCCTTAAAATGTATGCATGTAAAGTTTTTCGATTTTGTTAGTAGGAGCAACATAGCCAAGCAGCACGGATTTTGGCCAAGCATTGCCCAATGGTCCTTTGACCAATGGCCAAAGAGTGGCAATTCATCGGCCAATGCTTGGCCAATGGCCAGAGAAATACCAGTCATTGGCCAATAGCTGGCCAATGTCTGGCCACTGGCCAAAGCACCATTGCAAGCCACTGGCCAATGATTGGCCAAACCTGTGCTGCTTGGGCAAGCACCAATTAAAATCCCAGCGTAACTCCACCCCCTGCTGTAATACTAAGAACAGGACAAGAGAGCAACTAGCAAAAGCAATAGAATCGGTGGTGTCAAATGAGTCCCACTTGCCTTTCAGCCGGTATTCCGAAGAATGTTTCAGCTTCTTTTCTCTGGTGTTTGATTATGACACCACAAAGCTTACGTAAGCAAGGAAAACAAGCATTGCCCCATTTTTTGAAGTAACAGGGTTCTTCCGAGCCGGTGCACCCGTTATCACGTGTAAATGCTATGAAGTAGAAGATCCAATTGTAGCGCTCCTAGCGGCTACGTTGAGAACTAAACCCCCAGGAACAACAACACAAATTATTCGATTGCGTTTCCGACACAGCAGTCGGCGTTCGACCGGACCACCAATCGAACCAGAGTTCCAGCCGGACGGCAACGCAGCACTCTCGTCCAGTCTGCCTGCCCCCGCTCCCCCTCCCCCGTGCTCGATCGAGGAAGACGACGTAAAGAATACAGTCCACGGGCTTTTTGTTGGGTAAACACTAAAGTTCCGTGAAAAACCAGCCGGACTAAGCGTCCCCTGTAACTCAATTTCCTCGCCCGACATTGCAATCCTTATTCTGGTCCTTCGTTTTGTACCTCGGTGAATTGTTGCACAGACTATTTCTGGACCCTCAGTCGAGTTCTAAACGAAAATTCCTCGAGGACATTCGGACACATTTGAGAACCAAGGTTTACATTGAAGGTTGCACGCGTGGAACCCATCCATGGAACCACAACTGGACCGTTCACACACTTGCAACTCCTTAGGACCATGCGACTCTAAACCTCTTGAAATTTCTTACGAGAACTCGCTGGCATCACCTGTCAAGTAGCTGTGGGATGCTCGGCGGTCCCGTATAATTCCCATTTCGTTCGCGCATAGTTTTTTTGGCTCCAAGAACTTTTGTTAATGTTATAAACGACCATTTCTCGTAGGTAGCACGCACATTTGACTTGGCAAAGACTGCCAAACCTTCGCTCTAGTGAAATGCAGTTCCAGGGCCACCGCATAGATGGTGGTTCTCTCGTCATAAGAGATTTCCAGGTTTTAGGGCACTTGGCCCCAAGGAGTCGCATTGAGTGAACGGGTCTCAACACATTTCATGTAGCGTTTTCAATTGTACCATCTCTTGTTGGAGCTCGTCATATCTACGAGCTGTTTTTTCTTGGATCCAACAATTTTATGACATCGACATCTATTCCGCGCTAAATGCGTACCAATCGATGCAGATTTATAATGCCAAATTGTCCCGAAATAAACGGCAGAAACCAGAGGACCCCAGTTATTCATCATTTAGAGTACAATCATTCCCCAACTTTGCGAGTGCACTAAAAAAAAAAAATTGCACGACACAAGCAGTAGTTAAAAACACGCTGAACATGATGAGCTTGCTTTTATTCGTGTCAGTTTATGCACGCAACAAAATACAGGTTTTATCACAAAAATGAAAAGTTTGATGCCTGGCATTTCCCAAAGGCAAATGTTTACGCTCTCTTCGTGCTCCCCCTTTTGTGGGCAAAGTTAGGGAACCACTACAGGGTACATTGCGAGGGTGTTGTGAATATACAGTCATCACAGTGTCATGTGACCCTGCGATATCACGTGGCATCAAGTGATATCATCAGTGTCGCCCGACACTGTGACATCATCGAGGTTACGTGAAACGGACACAAAATCCCCGAGGCTGGCCCTATAAATGCTACGCATTTAAAAGATGACCGCCGTGCCGGCACTGCACCAAAGTGGTGAGCCACTTCCCCGCAGCCTTTGGCTTTGAAGTTGGGGCATAGTATAGCAATAATGACGACTAGCTTCTGGCTCTGAAGTCTGGGCACGACGTAGCAGCGACGACTAGTCATCGGGAGCCCAGGCACGCAGGGACAGCTCGGGGTGGGAGGGATCAACGTCCCTCCAGTTGGGGAACAGGGTGGGAAGCTGGCCAGCTGCTTTCTCCAGGTGTGGGATCAGCAGCTCCAGAAGCTTGCCCACGCCGGCCCGTGAGAAGTGCAGCCCGTCCACCAACAGGTTCTCCCATTTCTGGACGGGGTGGAGGGAGAGAGACAGACCTACTCTTGCAAGTCACATGTGGGATCTCTAAAGGGAGTGCAGCGAATAAGCGGGGGCCACCATAACTTTCTGCCAGAACAAAGGCTCTCAAACCTTTTGGTCTCTGGGAACGTCCATCTCTGTTGACCGATAGCCAAGGAACAGCACCCGATCTTGGCATTGTTGCAGTAAAGCAGTGTAAGGGCCTACAGACATTGTACACAATGATGCACACACTGGGGAGGCTTATTACTATGCATCACTGAATGGCTCAGACCTTCTAAAAGAAGTGCTTAAACTGGAAAACACTTCATTTGGGGACGGCCCAAGGACAGGGACGGCTCGAGTTCTCCGGCATGCAACTAATCGGTATGCACAGCACGCACCTGCTGCTCTCTGTCTGCACCAGCGAGCATGAACACCGAAGGGTCATTCCACGCCAAACGTCCCGGACATTGCATTCGGCCATCTTCAATTTTTTCAAGAAAATTTGTCGCCTTTTAAAACAAGCGCAGTATTTCAATAAAACATTTTCGTCTAATATCTTTCAAGGCGTGAGCGCGGTGTCAATTTTTAAAAAGGGCTTGAAACTAGATGCCGTTCAATGATTGATTCAAAATTCTTTTACAAAGCACCCTGCAAAATTTTTTTTCAAGGCGAAAGCCTTATATGTTTTACACGCGAAAAGGCGTTGCCGTTGTCCCCAAAAGATGGCCATAAAAATATGTCATCAAGCATGCTCTGCTGAAGGTCAAAGCGGATGCGCCTCAGAAATAAAACAATGAAAAGCACAGGACGCAGATGCTTCGTCGCGGAAGCCGTGGAGCCGGCAGGTCAAGGTCAAAGAGGACGCACCTCAGAAATAAAACACCAAAGAAAAGCACAGCAACGCAGGTACTTCGTCACAGAAGCCGTGAAGCCAGCAGGTGCGCTGCGCCTGCGCAGTGGGGGAGCGTGATGTCACCGCCGGACTGTAATGCTTTCACGTTCCTACACGTAAGCAGTCTTAAGTGTCCTCGGTGTGTTTTTAATGCGAAAGCATTAACTGTCTCATGAAGCGAGCCGACGTCATCAGCTTTGAAACCGCCCCAAATGGTACCTTAAATCCTTTCTCCAAGTGAAGCCAGCTCCCAGCTATGAAACCACGCGAAAAGCTAGCCAACAGCACCTAAATTCCCCGATCCCAAAGGAGCGGAGTAAAGCTGATGGATTTCAGCTTCGGTCCCATTGGCTGGTGCGTGTTGACGAGGCTCCCATTGGCCCCTGCGCGTCAGTTTCAACAACCGCTCACCCCATGGCGCTGCGTGTCCGTCATCGCACCGTTACCACGAAGTGTCCAAGGTCAGCACGCCTGGTAACGAAAAATACGCAACAGACGAAATAAGGGAGCGGACGAGCGGCTTGCATGCTTTCGCATTCACGACTCGTAAGAAGTGCTTAGGTGTACAGAGCGCGACACTGTTAGCGCGAACAAGCGATCGCCGGTTTTTCCAGTTTTTCTTTTTGGCACCAAGGAATGTCATCCAAGTTAATATTTCTACGGAAAGAGCTCATTTAGTTCTATAATGTAAGCGATAAAATGTCGTGCTCGCTAATACTATTGAGAAGCAAAATGCGAAAATGCGCAGATGTCGTGTTCGCGCTAACAGTGTCGCGATGTGTACCTCGAGCCTTTTTTAATCTACGCTTTTTTTGCTTGCTATGTGACTGAGATTGTGTAATTTGGTGTGATTTAAATATATATATTTCTTAGAGCAGAGCTCTTAGGCGCCCGTTTCCGGCTTGAGCGGCGTCGCCGACAGCGTAACCGCGCGTTGCATTATAGGACGTTTCCGATGACGTTACGTCACGAGGGTCACATTACTCGTAACCGCGCGATGCATTATGAGACGTTTCCCATAATGACGTCACTCGTAATTGCGCGTTGCATTATGGGACGTTTCGCATAATGATGTCACACGTGATGTCACGAGGGCCACGAGCGACACCACAAGGGTCACTATAGTAGGTTACAAGTCAAGAAGGTAGCGGCAAATGCCCCTCAAAGGGAATCATATATCCCTCCGCCACCTCCGCATCCAATAGCGTCCCATCGTTTCCGTGACGTTGCGGCCAACGCGCGAGGAGGGTCGTGCCTTTCTGTACATATTTGCTTTATCTCTCGACTTTGACTTAGCATTGTGGAAGCCACGAGAGGGAGATTAAGTCTTCCCCCTTCCGATGGAAACAAAGACGACTTTCGGGGATTAGCTTCCCCCTCCGATTGATACAAAGGCTGCTTTCAGGGGCTCGGTTCCTTCTCCGATGAATACAAAGGTCGCTTTCTTAAAAAGTGGTGGTCGGAGACAAGTTGGCACCACTCTGTGGCCATTATCTATCCATTGAAGCGGAACAAGGAGCGTTTCCAGTGAACTCTTCTTTCGATTGCGGAGGCATTTGAAACCGGCGCACCACGCTTGTGGGAGGAGCTTCTCCTACCTTCTTAACTTGTAACCGACTATAGTGACGTCACGAAGGTCACTCGTGAAGATCATGACCTTCACAGTGAAGGTCACGACCTTCACGAGTGACGACACGAGGGAGGGGAGGAGAGAGTACAGAAGAGGAGGAGCATACCCTCCTCTCCGTACCCTCCCCTCCTTCTCCTGAAGGGCTGTACTCTAGTTTGACATTACAGGGAGTTGTAAACGTCTTTCATTTTTTAATCAGAGGAAACATTTTTTTAAAAATTATTTTCAATTAGATTGTTTCCTTCCTCTAGGGAACTATGAATATTTTCATTCATTCACTGCCCCGTAGACATTGTATTTCTAAAAAAATGCCTGAGCACATACAATAAAACATCTTACAGAAAAAAATACTAAATTTGTGAAAAAGGGCGTTTTGTCACATAAACAGCCGTCAATTCTAGCCCGAGTTGGTCAGAGTAAAAATATGACACATGGCAGGTGTGTGTGTACATTGCCTTTCATTTCTAAAAGAATTAAATAATTGTTTTCTAAAGCGAGGCAAATATCTTTGTTTTTTAAGTTGAATTCCTGCATTGCAACCTGGCAGCACTTCTTAGTGCATATTCACCGCAAAGCACACCACCACTTGGAGGTAATCAATGATGTTTTTTAAGGTAGACTTGGTAATAATGAGCTGAACTCTGTACTGATGTCACCCTGAACGGAAAGAAAACCATCGGTGTCTGTCGGGTCGCAAGCATCGATGAGGCCCCGCTTCGCGGTCTGTGTTAACTTGTGGCAACCACCTGTACCGAGAGGGCATGGAAGTTCAGTTTATGCAAGCAAAGCAGAAAGTGTTACGGTTTGTACTGCACATAAATAAAATCAATCGAAAATATGTGGATGAATGAACCTAGTTTTACGCCCTTTTAAAAACTGAAACTGCTCGTGCCAGCAATTTTTCTTTTCCTAGGCAAAAATATTTTAGGGGGAAAGCTATACACATTGCGATAAAAAACCATGGGACGTTTGGCATAATATGACAGGTGCATTACAGTTGGAAAAAAAAAAAAGAATTGAAAGAAAGCCCAGAAAAACTCGGTGCAAGGAGGGCCTCGTCGACATAGACAGATTTTGGTTTACAGGCTAGGGGCACTCATCCAACCATCACAAGTTCTGTGTCGACATCTTTTGGGTCCGTCGCAGTCGCTCCGCCTGCATGTTCTTTGTACTGGTCTTGCAAACTCGTGCTTCTCTTTCAGATACCAGCCACGAGTTGAGCTCGCGTTTTTTGCCTACTGTTGCACTTTATGTGTACATGTACGTTCGAAGCTCTCGAGATGCCGAAGTTTTTGTCGTAGATAAGAAACTCTTGCTGGAGACGGAATAATTTGGAACTCCTTGATATACTTTGCTTGCAAGAAAGAAAAAGGTGTGTTTTTACAGTCGTGCATTGTTAACACGGACCCCGTTAATATGGACATCCATTTTCGAGGATGAACTGGGTAAATACATGCATTTTTGTCTCGTTATTGTAAGCAACTCAGATTATGGACACTTTTTGGGGGGAACAGAAGTATCCATATTAATGAGACATCCCTAGTACCAAGCAATTGTCGCAGAAAAAAATATCCTAAATCGGGCAGCTTCGCATGCTTTGCACATTTGGTCTCGCACATAGGCACGCACACGCACGTTTGCATATACTGTAAACGACAAAATTTTCGCGAGGACTTAATTTTCGCGAATCACCTACAATTCGCGAAAAATACGTCCCGCGAACAATTCGGGCAATGTGTGAACGCCACGGAAGCTACACTCGATTTGGGAAAATTAGAACCCGCGAATAATTTCAAATTTTCAGCTTTGGCCCGATTCGCAAAAATTTGAGCCCGCGAAAATTTGAGCCCGCGAAAATTTGAGCCCGCGAAAATTAAGTCGTTTACAGTATGCATGTTCTCTGAACAGAATTTTATGAATTTGAAGTATACGGTGGTCAGCGATCATTACTTTGCCTGCGCAGTGGAATCGGCACCAAGTTAGTTTACGTGTCTGTAGAAAGGTATGTCCATTCACACTTTTAATACTATGTATAGTATGAGACACAAGCAGTCCATTGGTGTAAACAGTAGAGTGTTGACCAATAGTGCGGGTCTGTGCTTTCCTTTGCTTTTCATTTATCGTCCAGTTGGAAATCGAGTCATCCTAGTAGCTTCGAGTTAAATATATGTGCGTGTTAGGGTGCCCCCATCGACCTACCTGCTCCTTCAGAAATGCCGAGAAAATGTCGACGACGGCGTGGTGTCTCAGAGACCCCAGTTCCTTGCAGGCTTCCGCATATTTTGCAGTGCAGTCGAGACTTCGGTACCTCAGCGGTTGTCCTGCAAGGAAATTTACCCTTGGACAATGCTACGCTTCGTTCAAATATCGAAGATATCTTCACGAAGTTTCGTCTAGAATTGTTGACTCCATTTTTTTTCTCAAGTTTCATGAGAGCAATTCATACATATATCAACTCTACTTGTTGTCCCCTCAAGAAAAAAAAAAAACATGTTTTGTGCGCAGTCTATGCGCCGCATGACATACTAATCTTTCATAGATATAACTTTTTTTTTTCTAGCATTTCGAGTTGGTTTTATTTGATACAGCAACACAGAAATTTTGTCTCAAATAAAAATTGCATCAGGAAGCAAATGATAGGGATCCGACACATTAAACTTGTAAGCTACCCACTGACAGTTCTGCACTGACATAGAGCATAAAGAAACATGTATAGTATTTAAAAGAAGGTCATCCAGCTTTGGAACATCAAGTACAAAAATAGCAGGTCATCTGGTAGACATGCCATGCAAGGCAAATGATCATACTATTTGACTACCGATATATTTCCGGAAATTTTCTTGCTAAGACCAAGTTAGTTTGTTAAATAAACTATATCTGTGGCCGTTAAAATGTGTTCTAGGAGCACGGGGCCAAAGGAGTAGAGTTCAATTGTGTAGGCTAGAGCCCGGCAACCCGCAGCACGCGAGGCAGTTTCATCTAGCCCCCGGCACAATACCAGAAAAGCAGCATTGACGGGTTTGTTAAAAATTTGGCTATAAAAAGCAACCAGAAAGAAGTCAGTGATCAACAAAACACTTTGCTAAGTTTAAGCAACCTACTGGCTTTGAGTGATTTGTTTTAGTTTTCGAGATATTCTGCTCAGTCCTTGCTTTGGAGACCGCGTAGAGCACTCACCAACTTCTTTACAGTGCACAGCCCAAGCCTTCTGATCTGCTGGTGGTGGTGTGATAAGTATGACCTTGTCATATGGTATACCACACACCTGGAAAACAATTCATAAAAGTTTCTATATTTTGCCTGACACACCCGGAAAAGATGAAATGTAGCTTTTCACAATGTTCTCGAGCGAACCCAATGCTCTCAAACACATAATTATACTTATTATGGGTACTTCTGCAGCTAAGGTAACACTAGGTCCAAAAAAAAAAAAATTTGGGTGTTTTATGTGCCAAACCAACGACGGGCATCTGGCACGCCCCAGCGGAGAACTGAGGATTAATTTGGACCACCCGGGGATCTTTTGACGTGCAACCGAAAGCTCGGTTACACGGCGCCTCCTCCGCAATAAGCCTCCGTCAGATTTCGGGCACCTCGGCCGGGATTCGAACCCGCCACACGGGGATCCGTAGGCCAGCGCTCTCACCTCGGAGCACACTAGGTCCAATAAAAATAATGCAGCCATGAACTTTGGATGAAAGGACACCTCTAGAAACATTGAAACCACCAGAGTAACATGCAGGAAAAGGGTTAATCTCTCTTGCTCCCTCGTACACATGCTTTTAATGGTGCACTTGTCTTAGTTTATAAACAAACAAAAAACAAATCCTTAAAAGCAAAAGAAAGTTTTTTTGTGAAATACTTGGAAGGCTGAGTGAGTTACACAGAGCAATCTGCTTAGGATGAAATTGATTGTTTGAAGAACCCAGATCTGATGGCATAGCCAGGAGTTTTGTTATGCACTGTCTTCATTGTTTGCTACCACATGATAGTACACAAAGAGATGGATAAATCATAGTGACTGCACCCTTGGACTACCTTGGCCACAACTTTAAAAGTCTCTCCTGTGGAACTATCACTTGCATAATGTTACTTTAACTTTCCCTCGGTTTCACCCACAGTCTGCTGCCGAACCCTGCCGAAGGAGCAACAACAGGAGGTATAAGAACCATTTATGACATCAAGGGATGGTATCATTTTCCTGTCTTAAATTTAGAGCCATTTATCTTGCTGGGCAAGGACCTCAAGTTTTCAACAAAATTTAGTCATCATGTCACCTGCTTTCTTTTTTGAAAAGAGCCTCTAATCTTAGACAAAAAAAAAAAGAAAAACAATATTTTTTTTTAATATAAGTCACAAACAACAGATGCTCTAATTACTATATTCAAAAAGCACACATTTATTTAGTGACATCGATCCAAAGTTCTATATCCAGGCTGTTTAAAGCAGGTTTTAAAAAGTTTTTTTTTTTGTTTTCTCAGAATTAACCTTTTTATCACAACACAAAGTTTTGCCCGGGTATCTTTGAATTTAAATTTTATATCTGAATATTTTTTTAAGGGTTTGATACCTCATAAATCAAAAAGTGCAACGAGACTAGGGTTTCTGGGAAACATTAGCTACAAGATTTTCTAATTTATAAAAGCTTCATTGGCTCATTTCTAATTATCAGTGAAACATTTTTAACATGTGATAACATTTCCTAGAATGCTGCTAAAATTATAAGAATGGTTTTGTTCCACTGTCTACTGATTGTAGAACATGCAAACATACTGTGCGCAGCACACAGTACATTGTTTTCTAGAAAGTCTAAACTTTAACACATATGTCGTTTCTGCCCAACTTTCTTTTATAATACCCCCGTCAAAAACTATGGCACAGTGCCATAGCTTTTGATAGGGGTATTATAAAAAAAGGTTGGACAGGAATGACATATGTGTTCAAGTTTAGACTTTCTGGAAAACAATGATAGGCAGGAAAACAATTGGCTCCTATTTATGCCTAGCACAGCAAATTACAGTAGGCACAAAAATTTAATATAAATTAGTCAGAACTTCAGCTTGGGCAAGTTGGCTATTCATGATACTGCTTCACAGCGCACAAGATCAGACACACTTAAAAGTGTTCTTCCTTTGTGTGTGTGAGTGTGTGTGAAATTACTTTTAAGTGTGTCTGATCTTGTGCGCTGTGAAGCAGTATCATAATATAAATTAGTTGAGAAATGACAAGGATGTTTAAGAGCAGGGTCTCCCCTTAAGACAGTATTTTAGTCTTGAGAACTGTTGCACTTGCCGCCCTAAAAACCAGCAATGCTGGCACGCTCAAGTCGTACCCACTCTGACGTGAGACAGCATCTCCTCCATGTTCTGGACGTACTCGTCCAGGGGCACTACCGGATTTCCGCCCTCGACAAGGCTCGAACTGTCGTTGGCGCCAAGGCAAAGCACGAACGCCGCCACCGTGCTGGCGTCCTCTGGGCCCAGGACTCGGGGGAGGATGTGCTTGCACATGCGCGAGTTGTAACCGGAGAAGCCGCGGGCAACCACATCGCACTTCCTGGGAAAGGAGGACAACCGTTGAGCGATGTTTGTTTCGGCATTTTCTACACCAGTATATACCCGAGAGAATGCTGGGCATGTGGGCGCGCACTCCACGTGCTCAGCTTGTCTGCTTGTGCAGTGCCATTTGTTTTAGATTTTTGCATTGAAGCAGTTGCTGCTGCAGGTGGCAGCACGTGCAGTGTGTGTAACTGCCTTGGAGGTAGGAAGCTTCTGGAGGCGGCATGACGGCACCAAAGGTGAAGCCAGAAGTGTGGAGGGATATGCCCCCGACGATGACCAAAACAGCTGTGGTTTTGGTCATCTGTTGGTGCGTGCACGGCGTCCAATATTCAGCGGGAGAAATGTACTGCGCATGCTCAGAAAGCGTTCCACAGAGCAGCAGACAAACATGGCAGCGCACAGAGGGGAATCTTTAGAATAAGGTATACAGGCTCTGACAAAAATCTTCCCATTATTTCCTTTTTCTATATACTCGTTTGTGGCATTTCTCTGCGTGTCCTGCGCGACAGACTATTCACATGTTCAAAATGAATGCAGTCCTAACCTAAAAAAGAGTGTACAGTCAAGATTACTCAATGTGGGAAACTGTACCTCTCAAATGTGGCGGCAATGGCAGATCCCCAGCAGCCTTCGGTTGAAAAGCATCGCTGTTCAAAAGAAACAACATTGGTTTGACCGAGTCATTAACACTACGAGCACCGTTTTCCAGTCAATAATGACCTGACCCACATGCGGGGGGGTGTCCGTTTAAAAGGTTGAAGTCCCGAACCTATGCAACTACAAGCATCTTTTTTTTTGATCCGAGAGATTGGACCAACAGCTGCTTGGCAGTTACCCCGAATGTGACATCAGTGCATCGCAATAGACCAGTTTTCAAAGCGACATCGAGCAACATTGATGGTTGCAATTGTTACAAAGGCTACAGTCGTTAGCATCGATCTATTGTTCAGCGAGTGCGTGACCAGATCTGAGTCTTCGCCGAACGCTGATGCAGCATTCGCTTTTGATACGAGCCAAGCCAAGTTCACGCCCAACGCCGACGCGGCCCTCGGGTTCAATACATGCTCAGAGTTAACACCCAAACAATGGCGAACTCTGATAATTGGCCGCAACAGCTATGAGATGGGGCGCATTTCTGAAAGGGTCTATTTACTCCCACAGATTAGCTTTGAGTACCGAATCCAACCTGGTGACATACACGAGCACATTCTACCACACTGGTATAAGTTCCACTGCAGCCTTCTATACTCTACCCCACTGGTTGTGCGTAGCTTTACCAAAGATGCAGGGGTTAGAGCGTCACCAAAGTAATTGAAAAGGAGGGAAAGGAGGAACTCCTCTTTAACCTGGATAGTCAATTGCAGTGGTTCTTTCTATGGTGGTCCGCAGACCCTTTGGGGTCTCTGAAGGCCTCCTTAGGGTCCCCGAAGCCATCAACCGTCAATCAAGCTGAGCAATAAAACTTTTTTTTTTATTATTATTGATGCTGGCTGTCTTACAAAGCTAGACCAAACCATGTGTGCCGAGTGGGTAGGGTTGATTCTTCTCCGTTTCAGAGCTTCTAAGTGGCTTCAGAGTTACCTTGTCTTATTGTAATCATCTAGTACACCCCCCTCCCTCCCTCCCTCCCCCCCCCCCCCCCCCCCTCCCCCCCTCCCAGTGGACGGGGTCCCCCATCCCTGGGGTCCCAGAAACATCCGTGATTGAGAACCACTGGTCTATTGCATATACCAGACGTCGCTTTTGTCCAACTCGGAGGTTAGCCAGTCATTGAAACTTCATAGAAAAAGGGCTGTCCTCCCTCTCCCGCCCATGGCTTCCACAGCGCTTGCAACTAGAGAGCTACAGTGCAGTTATGCAAGAAATAGAAAAATCTACAATCTCATATCCAAACTAACTGTAATACACAGAACAAAAATATGGGGGAAAAAAAAAAAACCAGATGAAAAGCAGTTTTTTTAGAAACTAAAGCAGTACAGTTCACATCGTTGTCCGCTGCAGCTGCAGTTTCGGTTCCTGATAACTTCTCAAAGAAGATGGCACACAAAAATATTTCACTTTTTTAGAAACAAATAATCTACGATAGTTGTTTATTAGTACTTCTCAACATGAAAACACACCTTATACCGAAATTTTTGGAATTGGATGGAGCTGCTCTTTAAAGATGACTTTGACGTCATTGAAACTCGTTGAAAAGCTAAATCAGCAAAGCGGACTTTGCTTACGTGCAGAAACCTGCATATCTGTGGCACACAAAATAAAACTTTTGGATGCTGGTTAAATTTTATCACATTTTGCCCATCAGGTGCAGATACAGTACACTCTAGGCACAGCTTGGGCGAGATTTCAGGGACCTACAGGTTGGATGAGCACATGCAGTTACTTGAGACAAGAATGCATGTTGCTGTGATCGCTATACAGGAGGCATTCAGGATGATACATTTGTGCATGTTGCTCCACTGGGTGGTTCCCGTTTCAACCCATTCCCAATACAACCTTCCCGTTTGTACCTTTTCGTTTCGACCCGGCACAAAACGACCTTCTCGTTTCATCCTTTCACATTTCGCCCTATCCCGAAACAACCTTCCAGCTTCGGCCATTGTTCGTTGTCAGTTGGGTCGGTAGGAACGAGACAACACAATGCTCGTTCCTACTCTTGTCCCTGTCTTGAAGCGCTATTAGTTTCAGTACCAACTCGCCCAAGAATCCACATTATAAAATAACAATCTTTCTTATTACAATATTTTGTCAAAATAAGTTGGGAGTTCACAAAGCTTATATGATTGTGAGCGACAGTAAAGGAGACAGAGGCTCCTGTTGTAAACTTTTCAATGACAACCGATATACCATAAAATATCGAGCACCCTCCCATTTTATGAAAATTTAATATTTTTGTGGCCGCCGTCTTAAATGTTATTCCCGAACCAAGTAAGGGCCCCTTCCCTGTTTTGATTGGATAACCTCTCAATTCGGAGGGGGTGCTTGCTTACGGTAGCCCTCTATCGAGTTCTGTATTCAGATATTGGTCTACGTTGCGATTGGAAGGGATTCTCGGCCTGTGCCCCAAAACAAAACAAGAAACACCACTATTCCCCCTTCATTAATGTCCTCGCAATAGACAAAGGAAGGCTATGACACACACGCAAGAAATCAACAGCTTTAACCTAGATTGAGGCACAAGTCATGTACGTCACATTCATAAGTCAACATAGGTTTCTTATATTGAAACACGAAGCGTTCAAAAAACAAAGTATGAGATACTTCGAGTATGGAAAGTTCAAGGAATCGAAAGCACGAGGGGAGAAAACAAAATGCAAAAAGATGCGCCAGCGACTTATACCGGTGCCAATCAGTTTGGCGAACGACATTTCATTGACAGATTGTTTCGTCGACAATGCGACATTTCGGCGATAGTTTGTTTCATCGACACACTTTGCAACGTTCCGCCGAAAGCATAATTCTGTGCACATTGCCTCAATTGCCAGCATCCATACGGTAGCCTAGCCTGCCGAACCCTTGGTGGTTCCGATGAGGTCTGGTGGAAGCTTGAGATTATATCGAAGTTTCCCCAGCCGTGTCTAAAGTTTAGGATTAGGGCTCACATATTTATTTTTGCTCTACTGGAGCTGCCTGGATAAGTCCGCTTTAGTTCCAGTATGCTCCCAGCATACCGGAACTAAAGCGACTCAACTATGGGCAACTCCAGTAGGGGCAAACCAACTTAGTAAAAAAAAAAATGCTGCTAAGGAAACGTTGAAGGAGCATGTCCACGAAACATTGCAGTGTCAACGAAACGTGTGTCCATGAAACGTTTTCATAAAGTGTGTTTTGACTAAACGGTAGGGACTCGATTTACAGACCAACACACTGTTTACAAGGAAGTCAGCATGACGTGCGTGCGCAGAAACCAAATTCCCATCAAGTGAAGCGTCTGCGCATGCACAGTGCCGACAGCAGCGACACCGCAGCGCAGCGACGTCAGAGTTTTGTGTCGATCAACGTTATTTGATTAGCTCAGTTACGGAACTGCTCATAGACGCTGCATGCACGAGCAGTACCCCACCTCACTCACCAAGACTTGCCTCCCGTCGTTCAACGCGCCGGACGGCTGCTTTGGTAGCTGCAGTGTATTCCATGGGAAACGTAAGTTTCGAAGCGCAGCGTCTAGATGGCGTTCCACCGTACTTTATGGAAGATATGGAACACACAGTTCATAGATGAAAATCTAGATTGCGCTTCAAACGACGGGAGGCCAGAGCCGTTTGTTGGGAGAGTTTGGCCATACACTGGTTTGAATAGGCGAGCCTCTCGGGGCCAACCACAGGCCTCAAAACAGCCCCTAGCGGTGGTCGTGAGCTCTAAATATGTGACACGACTAATTTAAGCCGTTTTAGCGCCGCTAGAGTGAAAAAGTATAACTCTTGGTGACATAGGCATACCAACCGGGGGGGGCAAGGGGGGCGCTCGCCCCCCCAGTTCTCAGAGTGGGGGGGCAAGGCATGTGTTTTGCCCCACCTGAAACAGCTGCCACTGGGCAGGGAAAACACTGGCCGGCAGCGCCCAAGAGATACCAAGGGCACCGCCTGCCGGCGCCGGGGGGGGCGGGTCTGGTTCGCCCCCCCCACTCAAAAACAAGTTGGTACGCCACTGCTTGCTGACTGAAAACTTGGTGCATGTTAGGGTTTCGTCACGTCCATATCTAACGGTAGAATAAACAAACGTGCGGTCCAAACCAGGGCCGACTCGCTAGAAACAGCGTCTCAGCTGAGACTGGGGGAAGAAAAGCACTGCCAAAGCCAGCGCACGAGCCGTGCAGGACCGTCTGAACCCGAGTCGAGCAAACCGCGTCTCAAGACGCTCGCGCGCCCCACCCTTTGCACTGTTTTAATAATAATAATGATATCTTTATTTCGCTCTGGAGAGCGGCGGCACCGCAGAAAGGCCAAAGCCCGTACCATGGAGGCCCGCGGTCCCGCATCTAAGGAACATGATAATGCGATGAGTATATACATGCAAGATGACGACGAGATGGTTGTTGCTATTACGGAGGATGTCAGTCCAATTTGAAGATGTCCACATTTCGTTGAGGCGGGCCAGCAGCGGGCCAAGGGGATCTGCCGCCTGCCGTTCGATCGGTGCACGGTTTCACAAAGGAGCCCCAGGTGCATGAAGGTGCTGTCACTCACTGGGGTTGAAGCATCAGGCTCCAAGGGGGTAGCCCAGTCAAAGCAGAAAGCTGCCGCCTCCGAGGTACCGAGACTCAAGGCTTAAATTGAGGCACTGCCGACGCCGGTGTGGCATCCTCTAAACATCGTCGTCGTCGTGCTGCTGCGAGATTGAACGCTTTTATTTCACGCTTTAAATGTCGCTTCCAATATTGTGATGTCGCAGTTTGCTGATTGGTCGACGCGTTGTCACATATTTAGTTTACGCTCTAATCGCGTGTTACGCACCACACTATGTTTATTTAGAGCATAGTCTAGAACAGCGGTGGCCAGGCTGACGCGGTCTAAGAGCCGCAAACAAAACCACGAAACTTCCAAGAGCCGCGGGGGGGGGGGTGGGGGGGACTAACTTTTGTTTAGAGCAATAAATGAAACTCAAACTACTTTCGATCTATCCGGTTCAAAAGCAGTCTATCTGTACGTAAGGTAGCAGTAGCACCCGACTGCCAAACCGCAACCTGCCTTCCGATTAAAAAACGCGGAAAAGTGTGTGTGCGTGTGGGGGGGGGGCTAGGGGAGGGAGCCGCGAGCCGCACTTCAACACGCGAAGAGCCGCATGCGGCTCGCGAGCCGCAGCTTGGCCACCCCTGGTCTAGAACATAGAATGAGATGCTGCTTCTGGTCCGTCCTTGTTCTGGTCAGTCGTCGATGGAACTTTCGAGAGCGCGCGCCACATCACTTCATCCTCGGCCGGTTGCCACGAGAGCACAGGAGCCAGGGAGCGCTGGCTGTTAGTCAACATACATAACATGCCCCCTTTAAAAAAAAGAAAAAAAAAAAAAGAAACTTAACACACAACATAGAAATTCCAAAGCACTTGAGTTCATTGTATGAATCTTTGCGGTTACACCACTTTTCTACCTGCTCGTGTGTAGTAGTGCTGGTACGAGTCTGCTGCCTGTGGAGGGGGTGGCGGTGACTGTGGACTAGCTGGCTGCAAGTGGAGAAGGAGCTGCGGCATTGTAATCCTCGGCTGTAACAGTTGCTGTTGGTGGCTGACTGTGAGCGGGTCGGATGAGATACCTGTTGCGCTTATACATGGTGCCTTTCGGTGTCATCACAACGTATGAGCGGTGCTGGGGTCCCACAGAATTAATGTAGCCTGGTGTCCACTTGCCACAGTGCTGAAACCACACTTTCTGGCCTTTCTGAAGTGCGACCAGGGGCTTGGTTCTCTTATCCCCGTGCCGATGCTGCCGTTCCTGACGAAAATGTAGACGAGGTTGGGCCTCGGTGCAGTTGTAGTGGGTTGCAGTTGAGATGGATTCATCGGGACCAGTGTGTGGATTTTTCTGCCCATTAGGAGCTCTGCAGGCGACTTCAGCCCCCATCCATGGGAGTGCTTCTAACATCCATAAGCACAACAAAGAGGTCTTTTCCATCTTCTACAACTTTCTTTAGTGTGTGCTTTATGGTCTGAATGGATCTTTCAGCAAGTCCATTCAATCTGGCATAGTAAGGTGATGTCCCAGCTGGTGAGGAACTCTCTGAATTTCGCTGCATTAAATGGCGGTCCATTGTCACAGACTAGTTCATCAGGTACTCCAAATCTGGCACAGACAGCTTTCATAGTGGTGATGACAGCTTCAGTGCAGGCGGACGCCATGGGTTGTAGCTCCACATACTTGCTAAAGTAATCCACGATGAGTAAGTAAGTCGATCTGTTAAAGTAGGAAAGATCAGCTGCAATCTTTTGCCATGGGCGGTCAGGCAAGTCACGATCAGCAAGTGGTTCATGTTGGTTTTGTCGCTCGTAGCGCTGGCAATGCTCGCACCGCTGGACCATCTGCTCAATTTCTTTGTTCATTGAGGGCCAGTAAAGAGCCTCTCGTGCCTTGTTCTTACATGACGCAATGCCACAATGTGCTCCATGTAGTTTCTCTAGGGCATCCTGCTGACATGATGTAGGTAAAACCAGTCGCTGCCCACGGTATATTAGGCCTTCACATATGTGCAGTTCATCTTTGCAATGTAAAAAGGGTTTTGCTGTCAAATGAACTGAGCACTGTTCCGGCCATCCTTCTCGTATGAGCCTGGAGACTTGCTGCAGCATCTAATCTGCAGCTGTTGCCTGACGAATCTGTTCCAGTTTTGTCGTCGATGTGTTGAATAGTGTACAGATCCCCAGACTCTCTCCGGGCTCAGAGTCTCGGCATGTGCTTTTGTTGGCAGGTGCTCGAGAAAGCGCGTCTGCGACGGTGAGCTCTTTTTCTGGGACGTATGTCAGACGGACATTGTATCACTGAAGCCGGAGAAGACGCTGTAGCCGTGGTGTGATGTTCTCGAAGTCTTTTTGTTGTAGACCAATCAAAGGCTTACGGTCAGTCTGAACGGTTACGATTCTACCGTAGGTGTAATAATGGAAGTGCTCACAGGCACAAACTATGGCGAGTAGCTCTTTTTCAATTTGTGCGTACTTCTGTTGAGTGGGGGTCAGAGCGGCTGAGGCATAGGCAACTGGATGGCCTTCTTAATTGCAGAACACCACAAAAATCGTATGAGCACGCATCTGTTGAAACTACAATATCCCTGGTCTTGTCAAAGAAGCGCAGGACAGGTGTCTCGGTGATCATACGCTTGATTTTGATGAACTCTAACGTCAGGTTCTCATCCCAGTGCCATGGGACGTCGGTCTTTAGTAGATGTCTCAGGCGTGCCATTTCACTTGAGGCATTTGGCATGAATTTGGTAAGGTAAGTGACCATACCCAAGAATCTGAGCAGCTCTGCCTTATTTTCGGGCACTGGCATGATGGCCTCTATTTTCGCAGCGTCAGCTTGAATTCCGTCTGCCGTTAGCTGATGTCCCAGGTAGGAGATGGTGGACACTGCTACTTGCATTTTCTTCGCATTGAGTTTGAGGTTGTACTTGCGTGCAGTCAGCAGACCTAGATGTAGCTGCTTAATGTGTTCGTTCATTGTCTTTGATGCGATGAGAATGTCGTGAAAGTAGGGGTAAACGTCGTTGATGCTGGCGAAGATGTCATCCATGGCACGTTGTAGGAGTTCGGGCGCATTTTTCAGTCCGAATGGGAGCTGCAAGAAGCGATACCGGCCCCAAGGAGTTGCAAAAGTGCAAATGTATGAACTCTCCTCAGACAGTGTCAGCTGCCAAAAAGCTGATTTCGCATCAAGGAGAGTGAACATAGTGCATCCACTCAAGTGAGCGAACAGTTCCTCCTGCGTCAGAATGCGATAATGCTGACGTTTGATGGCGTTATTCAGCTATCTGGGGTCAAGGCAGATCCGTAGGCTGTCATCTTTCTTAGGTACCACTACTAAGGGGTTCACCCAATCTGTTGGAGCAGTGACCTTTGTGATGATGTTGTCATGTTCCATCTTGTCAAGCTCCGCCTTTACTTTCTCTATGACAGCTAGTGGAATCTTGCGGGGAGCCACGATAGAAGGTACTGCTCCGTCTTGGAGCGTGATTGCCACAGTTCCCGGAAGCTGACCAATTCCAGTAAACACATCCTGAAAGTCCTTGATGACGTCAGTTGCAGCCAAATACTTGGCAGTAGGTGCTTCAGTGTCGGTTGATTCGCTCGACGAGTCCAGGTGCCGAAGTCGCTGTATCAGCTGAAGACCCTGGCATGCCTCAGCACCAAGAATCGGGATAACATTAAGGTCCACAACCAGGTATCTCAAGTTGCGGCTAAGGTCTCTTGTCTTTGTTTGTAGGATGCACTTTCCACACCAGTGTAGGTGGAGACCCTGAAGCAGATGGGTTCTACCTTTGGTGGTTGATTCCATTTTCAAAGAACATGCCTGGGAAGGACGTTTACGTCAGTTCCTGTGTCCAGTTTGAAGGTGACCTTGTTGTTGTGAACATCAACTGTGGCCGTCCAAGAGGTTGTCTGAACCTTGTCCACTGTCAGCTGTCCCAGAAAGAAACCGTCGTTGTCAAGACTGGATATGTGGTTCGCTGGGCCAGATCTTGTTTGTCGACATACAGATGCAAAGTGCCCAAATTTCCCGCATTGAAAGCAGCTGCTTCCATAGGCAGGGCAATTTCTAGGGGCATGCACCATACAACACCTCGAACATGGCCGGGTTGTAGGCGGGTGCCGTGGATGCTGTTGCGGTTGTGGCGGACGTTGTTGCTGTTGCGGCGGTTGTGTTGGGCAATTGCGCCGGCGCCATTGTTCGCGGTCAAAATTGGCATCTCGCCAATTGTTTCGATGCATCTCGTCCACCACTGTCTTAGGTGCAGTTGCCTGGAGATCCTTGACATGTTTTTTTTTTTATATTTCTGTGGCTTTGCAGGTTGGTATTATTCTTCCAAGAGTGAGGTTCTGCTCGTGGAAAAGCCGTTTGCGAAGTGCCGAGTCTTGGATCCCAACGATAATCCTGTCACCAATGGGCCGATACCCCGTGCTGCCGAAGTCGCAACGTTGAGCCTGAAGTCTGAGCTCAGTGACGAAATTAGGGATGCCGCAAACTTTTTTCGAACCGAAGTTTCGATGATCGAATCAAGCGGTTTGAAAAGTTTGAAAGAAATCGAATTTTCGAACTTTTTATATCGTAAAATTCGACGGAAGTCAAATTTTCGAACTTGTTAAACTAAGAAGTTCGACGCTTTTCGAACCGTCGAACTTATTACGCTAAAATATTCGAACCTTTTCGAACTTTCGAACTTATTACGCTGCAAAATTCGATGCTTGTCGAACTTTCGAACTTTATAGACCAAACAATTCGATGATTTTCAAACTTTCGAACTTCTTGCACTAAAAAGTTCAAAGCTTTTCGAACTTTCGAATTTTCTACGCTAAGGAATTCGATAATTTTCGAACTTTCGAACTTATTTATCAAGAGAATTCGAAAAGTTTCGAACTTTCGAATCCTGAAATGTCAAAAGTTCGACGAACTTCGAACTTTTAGGGTAAAAGTTCGACGTTCATCGAACTTCGAAAGACCAGCGGACGGTTTCATTTGAATTCAAGTAGTGAGGTACATTCGTAATATTTTGTTTCTCGAATTTTTACATGCGGTGCGGCGTTCCTTACGAAAGACAATGCCGTTTATTTCAATGTTCTGGCATGTTTAGTTTTAAAGAAATAAATTCCCGAAGGGGCGAGGAAGGACGACGGGTTTTTGACGATTGTCGTTTGTGCCATATTTGAAGCGCGCTATAGTCGAAGCTATTTATGGTAGAGATGTTAAACTTTTTACGAATGATCTATGTATAGCCTAGGTAAGTGTCGTCTTAAGATGTGGTTATTGTTATTCAAGATGAGTTTCGAAGAAATGTCCAAACATGTATCTACGGGCAATTATGCCCTAAACTTGTTTTTTTGTTTCGTCTAAGTTGTTTGAGGTATCGCATTTAAATTAACACTACAGACAGTACATATCATTGCCATCTGCAGAGTACAAAATAATGTATTTATTGTTTTTTCAAGTTAAGGAATAAATTAACTCATGGGAGAAGATATCTATTATTGTTTAAGTTCAGCATGTCATTAAAAAAAAAAACATTTGTTTTTTCGCTTCACGTTCTTGGGACGTGTTTCTTTTAGCCTGTACACCTTTTGGTAGGACAAACTTGTTTCGAAGTTCTGAGCCTCTGAATATGCAAGAATACAACCATTCCGGCGAATTCTTGATAGTTTTTTTTCTCCGGCCTTTTATCCCCGCATTTATTGTTATGTTTATTTTTATTTTTTTTTTATTAATGGCACAGTTATTTAGGTCGAAAAGACATAGCTTTGAACTTCCGAACCACTAAGCATGTGACAAGTAGTGCCTTCTGACAACGAGTTTCCGACAATGACCATCTACGCGATCTTTCATGCAGTGAAGAGCGACAGTAGCTATACATATGCATAAATGATTTCAGATTAAAATAAGCTCGAACACGTCCTCTTTTCCTGTATTGTTTTCTTTAACAGTCCGAAATATCTGGAAGGGGGAAAGGGGGGCTGCATCCCACCCCTCCCCCCCGTTTTCCTTCTTCCGACGCCACTTGTATGGCAGAACGAAGCGCTTCTGTGCTTTTTGCAAGGTGTTTCCTCCGTCCCGGAAAATAAACCTCCAGGACAATTACAAACTTCATTTACTATATTTGACTATATGCCAGCGTCGCTCGGGCGGCGTTCGATCGGATTACTACCAGCGTGCAAGGGGTAAGGAGGTAGTTTGCCAGGTCGCTTCAAGGTTTTTCTGAGCCTCAACCTCCTGCCCGTCCCTGGCCGTTTCGAACTGGATGAGTATCGTAAAACAGTGCGTTCGTGTGATCACTACTGTGTGATGCACGTTAAAGACCCCCCCCCCCCCCCGGGGGCTGGCGGTCACAATTACTGATCTATGGTCACACGTCACTCTGCACTGGCAAATATTTCAGCACATCCGGGACACTCGTCGTTTCATTTAATTGCCTGTCCCAACTTCGCGAAGTCTTAATATCACACCCTAACTTTTCTAAACCTGATTTTGTGAAAACCAGTGAGTCGTGAAAACGTTATTTGAAACTGAAACTGTGGAGGAACATGAAAACCGGACTTCGAACTTTGAAAACTTGGACCTAAAAGAAATTCGAAATCTTCGAAGTTTTTTCGAATTTAGCATTAAAAAAGAATCGAAACCTTTGAACTTTATGTAGAAAGAAGTTCAAAATTTTCGAATTTTTCGAACTTTATGTCTACAAAAATTCGAAGTGTTCGAATTTTATATCCAAAAAATTTCGAAATCTTCGAATTTTTCGAATTTCAAATCCCAGGAAATTCGAAATTTTCGAATATCTCGAATTTCAAGTTAGGAAAGTTCGAAATCATCGAACTTATCGAACCTCAAGTAAAAAAATATTCGAAATATTCGAAGCCGAAATTTTAGAAACCGTGAAAGCTTCGAACTTTCCGAATTCGAATCTCCACTGTGATCGAAAGTAGCGAATTTTTCGAATTTGAACCTCGGTCGGTACGAAAATATCGAAATTTTTCGAATTCGAACCTCAGCTCGTTTCGAAAATATCGAAACCTTTCGAAATCGAACCTAGGGTGGTTCGCGACATCCCTAGACGAAATCATCAATGGACTGGCCCACCTGCTGTGTCATCGAGTTAAAGATGGCAGTTGCTTGGGTTACGTTCTTGTACGGTTGGTAGAGTGCGTCAAACTGCTCTAAAATATATTCAACCTCGTTGAAGGAGGCTGCGGCTTCTGCGGGTAAGGCTGGAGGCGGTGGAAACGTCTGGTATATCCGACGTGCCTGTGGTCCAAGTACATGGAGGAGGAGCGCTTTCCATACTGCTTTTGGTTTCTTGGCGTACTCGCAGTCTGTCTCGTAGATGAGGTAAGAGGATCGCCATTCCTCCCAAGAGACCGCTGGGTTTTCCGTGTTGGGCTCGAATGCCGATGGCGGCTGGATGAAGACACCTGCCATGTTGCGGCTGGTGCGTCGTTGTTGCGTTGCGTCGTTGGTGCGTCGATGGCGGCTAATGTGTCGGTGCGTCTACCGGTTCACTTCTGACACCAAGTTATGTACCAGACTATGTTTATTTAGAGCATAGTCTAAAACATAGAATGAGATACTGCTTCTGGTCAGTCGTCGATGGAATGTTCGAGAGCGCACGCCACATCACTTCATCCTCGGCCGATTGCCACGAGAGCACAGGAGCCAGGGAGCGCTGGCTGTTAGTCAACATACATAACACCGCAGAGGGAATATTCGGCGCTGGCGGCGGCCCTTGCTCCGCCTATTGGGCTAACTCTCCCAATATATGGCTCTGCGGGAGGCGAATTGAAGTGAGTGAGGCGGGGGGTATCCCCTTCCGCGGGAGTTCCGCAACTGAGGTAATCTAGTAACGTTGGTATCGACCAGATCCGAGCGCCGCGGCGCCGCGAAGTGACATATGGACGCCAGCACCAGTTGCTATGGGTACTGCCGCGCTCTGCCCGTTTTCATCGCTCGTGTAATTCCCTCCCTCCCCCTTCCCCTTCCCTTCCTTCCCCCCAAGCACAAAACCGAATAACTAGTGTAGATTACATAATGCTTTCAATGTATATCAATGTTTTGCAGAATTAAAAGTGGAGGAGCAGGATGTAATCGCAAGTAATCTTCAAGGGCGTCCGCCCGAAACGTCGTGTATACCTCCCTGTCCACATATTTTTTCGAGAAGCACAACCATATTACTTGCGATTACGTGTTTTGGCTCATTGTGCTCGGCAGCACCCCCGTTCTCTAGGATGTATGCCTGTGGACTACTTTCTGTGGCATTTCAGAAGCAAAGAGTGATCATTCGCAGGTTTGATCGGCGCCCAAGCTGCTGTTCGGTGCACGTGCTCCCCGAGCCGATCCGTGGCTACGGTGTGCGGCCGTGACCACGGTGTAAGATAATACTCTTCAGGTGAGGACAGCGTGCTCCTCGCGACGTGCCGATAAAGTTAGCTTTTCACTCTCTCTCACTATGGTTTCAAGCAGCGCCGGCAGATAACTCGTCGACCTGTGGGCGTGGGCACGGTGTAAGACGCAGGCAGCAGTGCACAAGATGGCTCGTGCCGCCTCATGCTCCACACCAGCGCCTCGCTGTGCACACGCGCAGAGCTCCAGCGAGGTTGTCGCACGTGCAGAAAGACCACGGTGTACCGGGGTGTCATGGCAACGAGATAATTTTTTTCGCTCTCAGTTTCGCCGCTTGGCCGCCGGCACGGTGGCCGCGGAATGGGCCTCCTGTGTTCCCCAGGGGGTGCTGCGAAAAGGGACTTGTTAGGCCTTGTTTTGGGTAGTACAAACTTTAGCGTCTCAAACTGTCACGCATGCAGAAGCGTGCCAGCTCTGGTGCCGAGCGCGAGATCACGATGAAAATACAAAGAAACAACAAAAATTCGAACGCCGTCAAAGCTAAGACGCTAAGCCAGGCTAACGCAGCTAGCGGCGTTCAATGAAAGCTCGGTAGAGGCCGCCAAGAGTCAGGGTGACGTCACGATGACGTCAAATATGTTGATCACCCTCTCCGGCAACTAGGACGGGTACAGCGGTTAACATCCATGTTTCCTCGGGGCGCTCTTTCCGCGCTCAAGCGTAGGGTTCTTGTTTCCACCGCCTCAAAATATGGCGTTACGATCGACATTGCCGCCGGGCCGGTGACCATGGCAACGGCGACCGGTGCCACCGGTGCAACGGTCGCCGACATCCGATGAGCGTGATCGTCTGCTCCCAGTGTTCTGCGGAAAACGTGGTGTTCGCTCGGTCCGCTCTAATTTGACTTCGAAAGTTCTGGTGCTCTCTGAAGAGGATACCTTGGCCCTACTGCGCTGCGAAACGGTGCGGGAATTCCAGCAAGTCGAAAGTCTTGTCGTTCTTTCTATTCCCAAAGGAGTTCCGAAGCGAGAGGTAAACCCAGGTAGCACCAAAACATTATAATAATGTTATTTTTTTGTTTGGCCCAAACGTTTGAAAAATGTCCTTAATGTCCTTTTTTTTAATGTTTTGACAATGTTTATGTGTACGTTAGATTAATGTTTTTCCAAACATTATTTTAACACACAGGAAACGTTCCTACAACATAAATTTAATGTTTGCAAAACATTAAACTAACATTATATTAACATTCGTGAAACACTTTTACAACCATTATGCAACGTTTGTAAAAGATTAAATTCACATCAAAGAAAATGGTACTGCTACACTAGCAGAATATCCACAAAATGTTAGAAAGAACTTTTCAGTTGACGAAGACAAAAGTATTGTAATCAGATGCAATTGCTACCCATGAAGTTCGCCTCGTTCAACAGCAGAGGTGTAACTGCATGGGTAGCGGTTGCGTCTGATTTACAATATTTTTGTCTTCGTCAACTGAAAAGTTCTTTCTAACATTTTGTGGATATTCTGCTAGTGTAGCAGTACTATTTTCTTTGATGTGAATTTAATGTTTTATAAACTAGCGTACCAACAAAACCATAGGTAGTCAAAGCTGGAAGAAAGGTGTTGGAAAGGAACCTCCTTGAAACCCAAAGAGAGGCAGTGTTTCGCTACAGACATGGCTTTTCCAAGGTCTGAAAAAGCTAAGACTTGCAGCAAAATATTGCCTCCTGGGTCTTCGAGGAGGTCCTTTTTCGCATACATACATAGCAATGTTTTCCAGAAGATGAACCACCGGAATCTAGTGCACTATATACACAACTGCAGAGAATCGACTGTATGCACCTTTTGAAGAAGCTTGATCGTAGCATATCCGTTAACTGAGGAAAAGAATGTTTGTGAAAGGCACAATACTGCACACTATTAACAACTACGCTAGAATGCACGATCATTACCAAGCTCCTTTTCATCACAGCACATATTGAGACAAAATTAATTGCAATTTACTACCCTTGCAAAGATGAAATCAGTCAGGTACATGTACTAAAACAGATTTATTGTGGTTTCAAAGTAAACCAAAAGAAGCATATTACATACGAGCAAGGATGCTGCTAGACTCAACTGTTAAAATGAGTCACCAATAATTTAAAACAAATCTGTATGTACACATCGCGACACTGTTAGCGCGAACACGATATCGGCGCATTTTCGCAT